>OX421971.1:49954629-50554629 GCA_949128135.1 Parasteatoda lunata
CAACCCTAAGAAAATCCTTACCTTATTACTTACATAAATCCTAAGAAATATCATTTTACTGAGCTTACGTGGAAAAAATTACTTCCAAATAACTTTTCTGGTTGTAAGAAAAACTACTCTTTATTAATTAGTATTTGTGGCAAGTAGAACAAAAGAAAGTTTCATTTCTTGATTCACTAATACATTCATTAAGAAGATATTTCATTTATTAAATCAGTTTCATTTCATGAATTGTGTGAAATGTTTTGAAGATGAAGTTTAATTGATATGCTGTTTAAAAATTGATTTGTATTCGATGGTTATACCATACAATAATTTTGTGGTGATACCATGTATTAGAAACTTAATTCAGTCATTCTATTAGCAAAACAGGGCGCCAAAAAAAGGAACACATTGAATAACTTTTTAGCTGATGATCGGATTTTCACGTTCTGGGACTGAATCTTAAAGATTTGAGAGGGTAACCTCAAATATTTAAATTAATCAGCAGACGATGTTTGGAATGACAAAATACCTCTTTTTCAAAGGTTTTAGATTTCTGATCCCCAAAATATGTGAAGGGTTAGCAGCAATCTGGAAACTGTGGTCCCCATAGTTTGGTCAGGAGAGCTATCCAAAGTGTGGACCCCTCAAAGTTAATTTTACTTTTTGCGCATTTCGCCAAATCTCGGTAACTCTTTAAACGAATTGAAAAAAAAAATTACACACAATTATAAAATTCGTTTATCCGAAGATAATTCCACGTAAAAATTAATTTTGTTAATATTTGCTATTTTTTATTATTTTATTTAATAATAGTCGAAGAAATTTTGAATTGTAAGGTATGCAACTTCTTACATCATTTTAAAATATGTATTTTTACTTGACAAAATGCAAAATTTTTGCAAAATTGGTGCAATACTTCTTGAGAGATTGAGTTTTAACACTAGAATTTCCAAGGAAATCCTTTTGACTGCTTTTTAATTTAAATAAGAAAAACAATGATGCATATAATGATGCAATTTCTTAGAATTTTGTGACTTTTTGTACAACATTTAATTTTTTTCATTGTTAATATTTACTAATAACTTGTTATATAACTGTTAATAATATTTTCAACAAAATTATTAAATTAACGAAGTACTGAGTAGTAAAATTATTAAAATCAGTTTCTGATTGAAGTTTGAAGGTGATTGTTATAAACATCATATGATTTCATCGGGCATACAAACTGGTTTTCATAAATTTGAATCCAATAACTCTAGTGAGATAAGACAGAATTTAATAGTATTTTGTTTTGCCGTCGCTTAAACATTAATTTTAAATCCCTAATGTATACTTTTTTTTTATTTATTTTTAACTGAGACCCTAAAAATATACTTTGAGGACATTAATTACGGATACACCCGATACTTATAATTTTTTTAAACTGAAAAGTTTGAATATTTAAACTTATAGCAAAGATTAAAAAAATGTGTAATCACGTATGCGTGTGATAATTATTCGAACATAAGAAAAAAGTAAAACTTTTCATTTCCATTTAAGGTAACATATTACTTGCTAACTGAAAAGCACATCTTTTCTGTATCACTATCGGTGGTTATGACTACAAGTTTGAAGTATTTCAATTTAGGGTTTCGGTAAGCATTTAGGGCTCGGTTTTCCCAGATTGATTCCAATTATCAGAATCTCCCTGTTTCCTTAGCTACAAATAGTCCCAGACTCTTTGGTCGGAGGAGTTCTTTGGTTCGGTAGACAGTATACATTCCTTGAGATTATATTTCTTATTTATAGCATCAAAACTTTATGACTATTCAACTCGTTAAGTATGAGATAACATAATTCCTTCAAAGCAGATACACTGTAAAAAAAAATTCTGGATCAAATTACAGTACAAAATTCAGGGTGCCGCTACTTTTTACCGTAAAATCCCTTTTTTCGGAACATGTTACGGGACAAAAAATTTATATACTGTAATTCTTACAGTAATAATTGCAGTGGAATTACTGAATCATTCGAATTAGATAAATCTTACTTTAAAAATTACGGTATAATATTTTACGGATTATAATATTTTACGGATTTTTAAAATTATTTGGATTTATGGATAATGTGCCCAAAGTGGCTGTACTTTAATCCGGATTTTTTTGCAGTGTAAATTTATCTAGCCTTAGCACTGATGTAACACTATATTTAAATTAAATCCAGTTTTTAAATATTTTCACAATATTTTACATACCATCATACATTGCGCTAAAATGTGTAACATTATTTAAACCCTAACAACCAATTTGAAGCACTTCCTCACATTTACTACAAAGTAGATCGTAGTTCACCAAAAATTTACTTCGAAATTGATATCGAAACAATATAAAAATAATAACACCCAGTAATAAACTCATCATTTTCAGACAAATCAAGATTTATTTTCTTTTTTTTATTAGATAATGCTATAATTTTAAAAGTTTCAAGCATTTTTCAGTTACATTCTTGTTTAACAGAAAATTGTTCCATCTTTTCTTTTTTCTTATTAAAACTACGCATAAATTAATTCCTTCAGTGCTAAGTCTTCTTGAAAAGTAAACTAAATCTCTATCAACAATAAGGTTTCGGTGGGGAAAAAAAGAAATTAAAAAGGTATCCATAGAAAGAAAATTAAGTTTTAAAGTCGAAATCTCCAGTAAATCCTTTTAAACCTCTTCTATTATCAACAAATCCTTTCCTTTGCTATAGCCAATTAATGAAAGAAAGTAGGTTAAACCTCTGCTTACGGAGCATCCAAAGGTTTACTTCTTTCTGGAGGAAATATCTTTGAGTTGTTTTTTTCTGGAAAGATAGGATGTGTACTTGGCATCTAGAAAAAAGAATAATTCTCTTTTTTTCTATTCACTTCTAGAATTGTTCACAGTTGGGAAATCTTCCGGAAGTATTAGGAAAACAAAACTGCCGGAAATCCATCCTGATTTCCTTTTTACTTCCATGTTTGCTCAGAAAAATGATGTAGTTACTGACATGGAGGCGATAAAGTGTTACCTTCCCAATTTTTTGTCAAGTTTAATATGGATCATCATTCTGCCTTCTTTCTCTGCGTTTAATTTCCGTGAGGTTTATCTCTTCCTTTACTTTTCTAACATGTTTATTTCAAAAATAAGAAGCAGACTTAGATATATTGCTGACTCATCTTGCTCAGATAATAGCAAGCTGGTGTTCCGAAAAAAGTTGAGTGCAGTAAGCAGATAATAAGTATTCTATAAAAAAAATATAAAAAAAAGTCATTATAGTAAAAAATAGTAGCATCAATAGATAAAGATTGAAAACATTTATCTAAAATCTTGTATTTTTCATACATTCGTATATTGTTAAAAAAAAATTTGATTATATTAAAGATATGTTACATTTTTCTTAAAAATGTCACATAATGTTTCATAGCATCCACCATATTTTTTCACGAATGCCACAACAATTTTTTTTTATCTAAATATACTTATATATATATTTTTTGTGTTCCATTTATTTTGTAATAAAATATATTTGATATTTTTTCCCAATTTTTTGTTACGTTTAATGTCGCTCATCATTCTGCCTTTGATAAGCGCGATGTAGCCTTTCTTAGCTCTTGCGCCAAATATAACGAGCAAACTAACTTTTACAGAAACACATTTTAAAAGAATTATTATTAAAAAAAAAAAAAACACGATGTATATAATAGATACTTTTGGAAATATTAATTTGGTGACGTAATCACGAATGGCACAACGTTAACGCTGTTCATTAAATTTATCTGACATAGCGAATAAAAAAGTAGTTAAATATTAAAGTATGTGCTGTAAACTTTTTTTTTTTTTTGATCAAATAGAGTTATGAGATAAAAAAATATCACTGCTGTTATCTTCAATATATTTTGGAAACTAAATCGCTTATAGTAAAATCTAAAAGAATGACTAACTCTTGCCCAATCGGAAAATTCCATTTCGTTTTTTACCTATCTCGCTCGAACGATTCGTCATAGGATGTCAACAGTGACCTTCCTCGCGCTTCGCACTATTTGTGTTCCAAATTTCATTGCTTTCGGTCGTATTATGGTTTAGGAGTTCATTCAAAGACAGGCATTCATTTATATATATATAAACTACTGGTAAAGTGATAAATTCGGTCATTATTAATACAAATTAATAATAACCGCTTCTTTTGGCCATAGTGAGAAATAAAAACGCGAACTTGTCTTGCATTCGGTATGATGCAATAAGGGAGGAAATTTGAAACAGCATTTGAATACACTGGTGTGCATGCTGAAATAGCTTATGGTTTGGTTACACCGAGAACAGCCTGTACCGGCTAGTGGTTCATAACCTTAAAAAACATCACTATACCGGGCAAATGCATTCCGGGCAGTTGTACTTAATCTAAAAATAATCACTGTAGGGTGTACCGGGCAGTGGCACTTAATTTTGAAAATTCATATGTGTAGTGCATACCGGGCAAATGTTTTCAGGGCAGTGGCACGTAACTTAAGAAATAAACATCAGTGTAGGGTATACCGGGCAAATGTATTCTGAGAAATGGCGCTTAATCTAAAAAATAAACACCAATGCAGGGCATAGTTTATTTTTTAATCATATCATTTTCTAAAAAAAAATAGAAATACACAACTGCTTTGAACTAAAATATTAAATTTTTTTAAACAAACTACTTATTTTGACAGGAAAAGCTAATGTGACATTTGGAAGTACAAAGTGTTTTGGACGTTTCACATTTGCAACGACTCGAGAGTTGCAGTTGCTTCTACAATTGCAATACTGAAATCCTTAACCAACAAAGTTTGAATTCTTACGAGAGCATTCTCTTAGACTTATTTCATTCACTGAAATAAGAGCTTTCTTAAAGACAGTAAAACCATTCCTTGTGTACAGTTGTTTTAAAGTGCTGTGTTTTGTACCAAACTTATATAAGTTTTCATTTTTACCTTTTTTTGTTTTGAACATGTCTAAATAATTTCTAAGACGAGATTGCATGACTTCTAAATCGCCATCCATTATGTAGTTGTAAAATTTGCTAAAATAACTATCTTATTTAGTGTAAAACTATAATATAAACGCAGAAAAATAACAAAGGAAGAATTGGGATTCTAAATTTTAAAATAAACAGTCAGCTTATTTTGACATGCTGCCGCCAACACATAAAAAAAAAACGCAAAAGAATTACATTTACAAAACTTCATTGGTTATTATTAATAACAACCGGTAAATGTGATAAATTCGCTTAAATTAATCACTTTCACCGGCTTCTTTGGTTATTATTGATAATTACCGATTATTATTACTAATAACCAGTTAATCACATTAACCCTGACATATAGATTATAAGAGCGTTGAAAATATTATATTGTATTATTAATAATTATTTTGTATCATTATTTTTTATAAATATTTTGCGTATTTAAGTCAAACTTAGAGTTGCAATCAATAAATATAGTGTTTAAAACAACAAAATATTTCCTGCATTTAAAAAATTGGATTTTATTGGCCTAGTCGTTTTGAAATTATAACTTCTTAACTGTAAAAAAAAATTCAAAAACAATGGTACCAAAACAATTTAAATTATTTTATTTCATAAAGTCAAAATGCAAATCACCAATACAGTTTCGAATATCCCAGTCAGAAATAGTTTTTGTTGGAAAAAGTAATTCATTGAAAAAATAATTGCAGATACAATGGTACCTTTCATACATCGCATAGTAATTATCGAAAATTCTTCTAAAAGTTCACATTTGAAAAATCCTTTTATCTCATTGCTTTGTATGCTTTAAAACTTTAAAAAAATGATTTGGTATTTTAAAATGGTTTTTTATTCAGAATAGTGTTTCTTTTCAATACTTGCAATAACATCTCAAATTTTCAAGTTAAAAAATAGCTATCTGTCATATTCTGAAAAACAAATATTTAAATTTTGCCTAAGAAACAAATAACGTCTTACTTTTTTTTCAAATATTTGTTAGAATTATACACTCACATCTCTCTTCTTAGCTCTTGGATAAGTATTTTCAAAAAGAATGCCGAGCAATATTTGAAAGTATTCAGTAAGTACTTCAAAATGGTTTGAGGCCATAAAAGAGAAGTGAAAACGCATAGGAAAGTTGTGAATACCATACTTGCTTACCGTAAGAGATTTCCACTTAAGATAAATCAGAATTCCTTTCCCATATTTTTCAGTATTATAAAAGGTACTTCTAGTACTTTAAGAATTTTTTCTAGAAAAAAAAATTGAGTTTTGATATATTTTGTTGAATTTATTTCTGGTTTTCACAATGGTTTCTTTAGGCGGTTGATTCTTTGTTTGAAATTTGCTTTCAAATAAGCACCTTGTTTTGTTGGGGGGTTTAAGATAAAAAAAAAATACTTGCAAATCTATTGTATATTTCTTACTTAAGATTTTTAATGCTATAAAAAATTTGTCTGATTAAAACGATTCTCAATCTAAGGGTCCTGAAAAATTCTGGCATTCTAAGAGACATTTTAAAAACATTTTATTTAAAGACTGAAATTTACTTTCAAATTAGCATCTTGTTCTGTTATTATTTTTTTAGAAAAAAAGGAATGCTAGTAAATCTGGAAAATTCTCTCTTAAGACTTTTTATTCCATAAAACAAAATCCAAATATCACACTAAAAAGATTTTCTATTTAAGCGCCTTAAAAAGTTCTGAACATTTAATAGCATTATATAACATTTTAATAACTTTTTACCTAATAATTACACTTTAAAGTTCTATAATGTCATATTAAGGGTTTGATAGCTTAAGCTTAAATATGTTAATTAATTAGTGCCGACGATATTGAAAGTTACGGATTCAGACATAATACCCTTCTCTCCCTAAATAAGTTTGAATACTTTGAATAAGTATGGAATTACAATTCTTTACTCTAAAAAATAGAGGTATCCATAATCTAAAAATTGAGCTTCCGATAATTTGGTCGGCCAAGGGTAAAAATTTTGAACTCTTTTATCAATTTCATTTCATATGTATTTCGCAATATCTCTTGAATGCTTTAAATGAATCACTTCCACTTAAACTCAAATTGTACAGCTTTTTGATTGAAATAATCACATATTTTAAACTGACTCATTGAAAAAGAAATTTTTTTAATAATTATCTATGATATATCTATGCTTAATTTATTAATAATCAAAAGCATTTGCATGTTAAGATAAATTTTACACTTTAAGTTGGTCATTTTAACTAGAAAAATCCAAAACTTTAAGGGCATTGGACGAATAATACTTTAAAAATAGAAACTTTAACAATACGACCTCTTTAAAATGACGAAATACGCAAAAAAAATAAAGTTAACACATTCGGTGGTAAATACACATACTAGAATGCACTGGAGATGTTAATATGAATTCGAACGGCAACGGCCTGTTATGAGACTGACAATTAAAGGCGAGTAGATGGGAAATCTGTGCTACGCACCACCGTTTGCACCGAAATCACTGGCTGACATAGTTGCGTAAATTAAAATTGCCAGGTGTTGTTAAATGTGCCGCTTAAAGCACAAAACATTATATCGGAAAACAATATCTCTGATGTCGAAGATTTTATTATACGTATACAATCCAAGAGATAATCGAAGTTCTTATTAACTTTTAGAAGTTACCTCCATGAGTAAGTCTTAAAAAATCAATTCATCCGATACACTACACCGATAATCAATACTACAGCATCATCCATCCTCTTTAAAACATCAAAAGCTGACTGATGACAATATTTCGAAAACTTTGAACCTTTTTTTGGGATGCCAAGCCTTTGACTAGGTAGGAGTTTCACGTTCGGACGCTCCTTTACAACAGTAACTTTTAAACTTTTCAGAGGATGAAATTCGGAATGATTTTTAGGGTGGATAAGCTGAATTAATAATACGGGATTTAGATGGTCCAGTAAAAATAAATTAAGCTTTCTGTTTGTTGTGCCATGAGTTGGGTTATCTGTTTTAAAGCTGTCTTAGCAGTTGTCTTTGCAGCCATCGCATATGACATGCCCGGACTCTTCTTTTCTAAGAATTTCTGGGACAACTGGAGTAGTCGGCACGAGCGCCCTTGCAATTAATGCATAAGGGTGACAACTCTCTGGAATTGTCATCATAGTCAGTACCAGAACAACGAGCACTGACAGGTTGAGGTAAAGAGGTTCCGATTCGCACGATGATATGTGAAGTGCACAAACCTTTGACATTGAAAACAGCCGGAAAAACAGAAGGTTTTGTACATCGTACACCATGATATAGTCTATTTCTTTTAAAATTCTTTAGTTTGAATTTAACTGAAAATTCGTGTTCAAAAACAAAGGAATTTAATTCCAAAATGGACCTAGCTTAAAACTCAAGTTTAAAAATGGACATATTGGTTGAAAATGCAAATTAAAGATACAAGGTGTTGCACAAAAATACAAATTTTAGACATTAAATAATGAACCCGAATTTTACTAACTTATTTTTCTCTCGCATAAAAGTGCATGGAAAATAAATAAAATAATTTTCATTTTTTACAAAAAGTTATTCCTTTTCTCAATGAATAACCAAGAATAAATGTGAATTTATAGATAGGTATAAAATTTATTTTCATAAAATTGTCTTAAATTCGGATTTTATTTGTATTAATATGAAGATATTTTGTACACATTTTTTAATAACAATGCCAATTGAAACTACAGGAAATTTTACTAAGAAATTAAAACAGAGCTATAAATGAAGAAAAAATTAGCCTTTCATTTGAATATTGGTGTTTTGAAAGTGTTTTAATAATATGAATATATTTATGTTACATAAGACTTATGATTTTATGTAAGGCAACAGAAAAAGCTTTTTTAAAAACATAACGGATCCATAATAAGCACTACTTTCTGCAAAATAGCCATTTAAAACAAAAATTAATAATTACTTTTTGTATCATAAATTGCAAGCATTCTCAAAATAAAATCTTAAAATGAATAGAAATGAAATTTCCAAGAAAATATTTGTTAAAAAGTACTTTTTTTTTTCAATTTAAAAGTAAATTAATTTTTTCTTTGCCTTGAATTACTAAAAAAATCTTTATCAATACATAAATTAGTTATAAATAAAAATCTTTTCTTTTAAAAAAATAGAGAATATATTTGATCAACTATCAACTTTTTAGATTTTTTTTTTTTTTTTTTTTTTTTTTTTTTACATCTGCTTTACTTGCCGGAAGCTATCGGCCGTTTGAGGCAGAAAGTATATTGACTTTCCTACTTTTTTCATCATGCATGTTAATTAAACTTTGTGGATACTGGTCCATCAATGCTGTAATTTAATGGCTTTCCTCATTGGTTAGATTGCTTTCGATTACTTTTTTCCTTCCTCTTTCATTATTTTAGAATGGCTATTTTTACATCAAGGAACTAGATCGAAATATAATATTGATATTTACGACTTCAATTTTCTTAAGTTATAATTAAATTTATTGAAAATATCAGAATATATACATTTATTTTTGATAACGTATAAAATATTTATTTCTATCCGATTGTTGTCGAATGTAAAATTAATTCGGTGAATCAATATAACGATTGCATTGAACATAAAACTTATTTGAGATTTAAGTGCTTAGAAGAATTGTTTAAATATCTATCAAACCATTGATAATTAGTTAATTTAAAGTTTTCTCTAAGTTTTAAAATTTAAATAGTTTTAGTGTTGTGAAAGTGGTTATAAAAACCATTAATTGGGCTAAGTAAGCCTTCACAATTTCAGAAAGGTCATGGAAAAAGCGAACACAATCTCTTTTTTGTGAGGAAAAAAATATAAATAAAAATCCCCACACACACGCACTAATTCCCTAAATTTTTAGCATGTAAATAATGAGTTGTTCCATTACATTTAAGATATTATATAAATTTGTAAAAGAGATTAAAAGTTTTTATCCTATAGTTAAGCCAAAAAAGTTAGATTCGACTGGTACAACTTATATATTTTGTAAATGCAGCATTTCCTTTTAAAATGTGGAAAAATTAATGTGAGAAAATAAAATAAAAATTTAGAAAAACAAATTAATTTCAATTAGGAGAACCTTCTAAACCTGTTTATTTTTGCTATTTTAATCTGGTATATTAATATAGCCATATGAATAATTTTGAAAATGACATATACACTGAGTGGGTAAATTATTATGGTCACCTGACAGTTATATGCAAAATGAGCTATTTTGTGTTGCCGTTAGAGAGCGAGATAACTACAAAAAGGAAAAGTGAACCATCAATTGCAAGTGAACAATCAATTGCAATCAAGGCTAGTGAACCATCAATTGCACTGGTTTACGCGCGGAAATATGATCAAAAAAAGTGGCTTAACTGAGTTCGAATGCTGGATAAGTGTAGGCGCTCGAAGCGTCAGAACCAGTTTCAGCAAAACGGTTGCTCTTGTGAAGTGTTGGAGAGCAGCAGTTATCAATGCGGACTACCAAGCCGAAAACCTGGCCTCAACGTCAGGCTTGTAGTCGTCACAAGCTACTGAATACTCGACCTGAAAGGAGACTTGGCAGAGTTGCCCAGTCCTACAGAAGAGCAACAATACGGCAATTAGCGGGGAATCTTAAGGAAGGTTCAACTGCAAACGTCTCTCAACGAACTGTGCACCCACCGCATATTACACTATATAGACTTATAGGAGCCAACGACTTGTTCGAAAGCCTCTGTTGTCAGCCTCGAACAAGAGTAGCCGTTTCCAGTGTGCAAAGGAGCATAAGTATTGAACAGTAGATGACTAGAAAAGGGTCATGTGGTCTGATTAATATCTTTTTCAATTACACCATGCAGAAGACGGGGTTCAGATATGTCGAAAACAGCAAGATAGCATGGACGCCAGCTGCATTACCTCAACTCTCTTTAACGACAATATTACCATAAATTCTGTTTGTAATTGACGTAAAATGATTAAAACGTAGATTGTCTTCAGACATAGAATTTCAGGAAATACTTGAGGACACTCAATTATTCGGAAAATAGTCAAAATTGTGATTACAAGATACCCCCTTCACATTTATAATACGATAAATTTTCTAGGAAATAAGGTCTACTTAAACTATTAACTAAAGTTGTATCAAATTTAAATTTGCAACATTGATAATATCGTTTTCCACGAAACCATATATTTATCAGTTTATTGTATGATCAATGTTGAAGAACTAGATTTAATTTTAATGACTATCATCAATAATAAAAACACCTACGTTTACCTAATAATAACAATGTCTTTAAAACAAAATTAAAAATAAATTATCTAAATTTCTTACAATAAACAAAATACCCTATTCAAGAATCCAAGCTTTTTTCATTATCCAAAAAACATAACTTGTTTTCCATATATGCTCGCAAGAATGTTTTTTTTTCATTCGATCTTAGAAATATAAATTTTGATAGTATTTTAAGAGCCACGTTATCTTTGTACATTATTAAAGATCTGTAAAAACTTTTTGTCCATGGCTCAAATCCCAGTGGAGCTGGTTACAAAATATAGTTGAAATCTCTAATATATAGATGGCAGCACATCATAAGATATGAATTGTATTCCGTGGACATTTCAGCAATGTTTATGAAACACTGCTGGTTACATCATCGCAACCAGAAGTTACAATCTCTAATATATAGATGGCAGCTCATTAAAAATTTAAATAAAATTTCTTCCGCGCACATTTCAGCAATGCTTATGAAGCACTTCTGGTTGCTTAATCGCTGTAAAATTTGAAACCTTTCATTTATTCGATTATCCATGAAATATAATGTTATTAAAAATTATTTTCAGCTGTAATTTAAACACACTTATCTTAAATATATAATGAAACACACATGCTTTAATTAGCTTTATATTTGACTTAAAATACTATTCTACAAATAAATCTATAAATTCAACCATTTGTGCTTATTTCTCTGCATGATTGAGTCTAACCATTAAAAAATATTACTGCAAATGCAACAAGACCGAATAAATGCTATTCAAAAATTGGTTGAATGAACACGTATTTTCAGTTCTTTCATCATTTGCTATTTTCCTCAGCCTAGTTCACGCATAGTTGCCCTAATGATGATAACTTAGTTACAGTTTCTTTTTTCACCAGACAAACTGTTGGCTGTCACAAAAATAAATTATCAACTTATTTTTCAGAGAATAAATAGTTATTCGGAAAGCACTTTAAAAAAGAAATTTTCTAATTAATTTCCGAAAAGTGCTGTTTTTGGTGCTCTGATTAATGAATCTATTGATTATTTCAAGAGAGAGTATGCAAAATCGAGAAAAATAAATTTCAAAAGAGCGCCTCATAACTTTTCTCCATCTTCTATCGCAAAAAAGTCGATATTTCAACAACAACAAAAAATCGAAATCTTTTAAAATACTGGTTAAAATAAACAGCAGAAATGAGCTAAACTTAGATTTTTCCTGATTGGTCCACTTAATAATTTATTAAAAATTTTAATTTTTTTTTCTTCCTTTGAATATCTATTAAAGCTGCAAATATCAGTATTTATTTTGTAATGGATGCAAATCATGTTTAGGATTAAAGTTATCAAAACCTGACGAGGCACTAATCATTAAATAAATCATTAATTAAGTAATTAATTACATGACTTAATCTATCAAATTTATCTTTAAATTTATCCCATAAAAATCGAAAGAATAAAAATTAATTTCTGTTTTTTAGCATAATTGGAAAAGACTTAAAATTTCATATTAAGTGTTAATAAATTTAAATGCTATTCTGCCTGATATTTTCCATTTCTAATAAACTCGCAGTTTTATAATCAGTTTCCATTGTAAGTTCCTTGCTCTTCATATATAATTATATAAAGATAATTATATATGAAGAGCAAGAGACACTAATTTGATAACCGACGGTAACAGAAATATGAAGTACCACTTCATCTAAAAAATCAAATATCGAGCAGTTAAAAAAAAAAAAAAAATTTCTTTCGAAGTGCCAACTGATTTTTTTTTTAAAGGATTTATAATTTCCATCTAACACTGTTTTTGTTTTTTTTTGTTTTTTTGGCTGCATACATCTTTACTGTATTGTATATTTTTCTTTTTAGAATCTCTAACCAACTTTCTTGTTTTAGAATTAATGAATAATGAAGTTGGTTCGCGTAAAAACTTCAACATAGAGGATACTGGGATATCAAATCACATTACAATCCAATAATTACTAAAGGACTACTTGACTTATACAGGACAGAAAGCTCATGACATAATATTTTTCATCACTTTTAATTATTTTTCATTTCTTTTTCTTACTTTGGTTTGAGAAAAATAAATATCATCATGAGGATATAAAATATTATTTAGTTTATTGAAAGCGTGTTTAGTGTGTTTAGTGTGTTTTTTCCGATGGGTTCAAGTATAGAATAAGGTTTTGTGCAGTCAAAAAGTATGTTTAATTAAATATTAAGGCATCCTATTAGTTCAATCGTATGTTCTCAACTGCTGCAATATCATTTCTGGTATAGAATGAGGTATGCATAGATATGACATAGATATGAGGTATGAGGTGACGTATAGAGTGAGGCTTGTATAGACATGATATATATATATATATATATATATATATATATATGAGAACACGCATAGAAGGATTCATGTATAGAATGAGGTATTCTGCAGTCAAAAATTTAATTTAATTAAATACTCACACATGAGATTATTTCAATATTTTTTTCTCAATTGTTGCAATATCATTTCAAGAGTATAAAATGAGTCATGTATAAATGGATTTACGTATAGAATGAGGTCTTCTGCAGTCAAAAAGTCGGTTTAATAAAATATTTATGCACCAGACTACTTCAATCATTTTGTTTTCTTTCAATCTTATTATAATCATCACTTACGAGATGGGTAAAAGGTGAAAATTTAGTTCTCAGACAGTTTAAATTAAGTACAGTTTAAATGGCTCAAAATCTGATCTGGTTCTTATTTGAAGATGATACGTTGCTCTTAATTTGTACCAAAATGATGGTTTAAGCACGAGGTGTGGGGTTTAAGCAACTACGCGGTGTTTGTTCCAGTACACGAACAACATTTAGCTAGCAAAGAAACAAGTAGAACATAACAGAAAAAATTGCGTAACAATAATATGATGTCTTAAACATACTGCGTATAACTGTACTTCTTATAGCTGCGTATAACTTCTGCTTTATATCCTTACACATAATGGTTAAAAATAGTAAAATCGATTAATAGAGCTAAAAGCGTAACACAAGTACACTGCGAGCTGATTCTTCTTTATTGAAAAAAGCTTCATACTTTATTCGCTAGAGCATTCTCTATACGATGCTTCTTCGAAAATCAGAGCTGATTTGAGTTAGGAGAGGTACGATTTAGACAACTCTCCATTATCATTAAAACGTGCATAGATAATGGAAGTAATTTAAAACTTTAACTTAGATTTATAATGATGGCATTGCCATTATTTTAAAAATTTAACTGATAGCTGTTATAAGAAAATACATGATTACTTAATTTCAGTATTAGCATACAGCATCATTTTCCTTCATTCAAATCATTGCAAGGTAAAAAAAAATGTGAGTAATGGATTAAAATTATATTTCCCATTATACATTGCAACGTTATAAGACTATCAATAAATTGTTGCTTAAAACACAAATCATTCTGCTTCTAACTAATGCTTATGTTTATCTTTATTGGTTGTAAAAGGCTAGTTAAATGTAACAAAAATAAGCAAGATCATTTATTTATTTATTTATATATTTATCTATTTTGAATTTTTCAAGGGTGTGCATACATGAGAGGGGCTGATTTTAATTTAACCTACAATCAAACTTAAGGTTTCCATTTCCTTTGCTTTTATATGGTGTTTTAAAATGCTGTTTACTGAAGTAATTAAAATGTACTCTACGGAAAAAACCTCTTTATGTTATCCTCTTTATTATATTCTCTTTATATTATCCTCTTTATATTATCCTCTTTATATTATCCTCTTTTATTCAATTATTTATTTTACCTTATTTAAAACTGAAATACTTAAGTTGAAGTGAAATTGAAGCTATACATAAAAAATTAATAATGAAATAATTTTTTTTATTACTTTTTTTAAGATAGAAAATAAAACAATGAAATATTATATTTTGTGATACAAAATAAATGTAATCAGAATGAAGAAGTAGAAATATATTTTTTTTTCGCAATATTAAATGAATTCTAATTCAATCTCTCTTAAAAAAAAAGCACTTAATGAAGTTTTTATACAATTAAACATGATACATTTGCATTTTTATATAAAAGTGTATAACTTCTTCATGTTTTTTTGCTAAAAGATATTCTCCTAATTAACGTTGGGATTATTACAAAAGATTAATTATTGAAAGATCTTTTCCTTAAAATAAAATCCATTTTTTCTTTCATTTCTCCTAACTATTTTAATGAAATATAGTTACCATAACAGATAATGAATAATTCAGAAGTATAATTTTCTTAAAGCAATTTATTTATTCAGATACTGAGCTCACTCTTATATATATTCATAGTATTAAATTAAATTTATAATTTTTAAAGGAAATAAATTTGTGCACAAAAAATTAAAGATTAATTCACAGATGCAATCAATGACTATACAGTAAAACCTTTTTTGTGCGGTGGATAGGGACCGCATAAAAGAAATCGCACAAAAAAAATTCGAAAATTTTATAAATTCTTACATGTAATAAACAAGTTTGTACGATATACTACCTAAAACTTTTTTTATGCGGTTGATAGGGACCGCATAAAAAAAGTCGGACTTAGAAAATACATCAATGATTTATGAAATAGATGAGAGAATGCTTTCAATTGAATGAAATAATTAAATTAGACCTAAAGGAATTGTAAAAATATTTAATTCTTCATTGTACATATACCTGGAGAAGTTTTCAAAATATACATTAAATAGTGGAATTGTCTGCCTTTTTACTTTCTTTTGGCTATAATTATTCATTTTAAGGGAGTACTTATGTCTAAAAATAAAATAAAAATCATTAAAACTACATATAAATAGAAACAAAAGTAACTAATTTATTTGTCTTTAATTTCACTATAAAATGAATCCTTAATCACGTGAATCGTGTATAAAACTCTGAATACGAAGCGTATACTGTTCTCGCGTCGAGCGACAATATGTACGTAACTGACTCTGCCTTGTCAGGACATTGTTTAAAATAAATGAACAGAGCATCGTGAAGTCCAGATACATCGTTGTCAAGGAGGCCACGTAAACAGAGTTCGTCCACAACATGTATATGTACGTTGATAGTAAGCATAAACTGGTGCTAACGCCGCTAAGATTCATATACCGCATAAAAAAATCGCACAAAAAAAAATCGCACAAAAATAAAATCGCACAAAACCAATCGCACCAAAACAAAATCGCATAAAAAAGGACCGCACAAAAAGAGGTTTTACTGTATAAGTAAAAGTATTAGAAGAAAATGGTTATTTACATTCATTTTCGTAATCAATTTGAGGATTTTCAAATATTTTAAAACCTGATGGAATCTGTTTAAACTCAATTTCAACAACACATGCATCATTGTTGAGAATTACTTTGGTTATAATGTTTTTAACTTACAATATCTCTTAGAAGCATCTTTAAAAAATTAATAGTCTTGTCACTTAATCTATACTACCGGAAAAGTTAGAAATATAGTATTGTATACAATTCCGAAAATCAATCGGAAAAGTAAGATGTTATTAAACATTGCGCGCATTGCATGCAATTCCATATACCTAAGGTATTAAATATGTTTTTTTAAATGTAAGGTCCATTACTCGATTTTCCCTAAACTAATTTTCTTTTATTAAAAAAAAAAAAAATGAAGAGCTATTGTCTAGTATTCGCTATACTGATATTCTCCCCCTTTATATATTATAAATAATCAGCCTCAACGCACTATCGCACAGTGGGCCAGCATCCAAGGTTTCGTGGCCAAAATTAGTATTTCGATAAAATTTGTTTCAAAATTTGGGGGTTTACATGTGCAGGTAAATTGAATTCATAGTTAAAATTTTGAAATACACTAAAAATTTAAAAAAAAAAAAAATAAAAAAAAAATGGCGGCTGAAATATGGCGGGAAAAAATAAAAAAAAATAATATAATACATTTAAATAATTAAATATAGCAATGAAAATATAATAAATATATTAAAAATGAAAAGCATATTGTATTTCTGAAATAATATTACAAAATATCACGAATTAATTACGAAATAACGCGAAAACATGAAAAAAAAAGAAACATAAGTTTTGTTTTTCGGTATATTTAGTCCACCTTTCGAATATGGGCAAAATGGGGCAGGTTTTTTCGAAAGAAGAAACATCAAATAAGACAACAAAAAAAAATTTTGCTAATTACCTCGTGGAACTTTTTGGAGATAAGTTTGGAAAGTGAGTCAAATATTGTAAAATGTCAAATGATAAGATATAAACTATAAGTTTGTCAAGAGTATTAACTAATTCAACAAATTGAAAAATTGTACTATAATTTCAGATTAATTTCTCTGATAAAAATGCAATAGTAAGGTGAAATTCTTATATATATTTCTGAAATATAAATTTAAAAGTTACATTTAAAAAAAAAAATTTAAACATATTTTTCACTACATTGTACTCCCGTCGGTCCAAAAAGTAAATTATAATGTTTGGAATGATTATGAATACTTAATTTGGGCGATATTAAAACTGCCTATACATATTTTAGTTGAAAATTTAATTTTGACTTTTGGCCAAAGATCATGGTCTTCTGGCCCACTGTGCATCGCAAAATAACTTTAATGTATATAATGTGGCAGATATAATATACGCTATCATTAAGTAATTTTAATCTAAGTATTTTTTACGCTACAAGTATGCAAAATAAGGTACGATACGAAAAAATTCAAGTGGTTGTTGCCTCTAAAGCTGCATTTGAGCTTTCCATGCATTTGAAAAATGCATGGAAACTGAATCAAACTTTGGATGAAAAAAAATATTTTTCGCGCATTGTAAAAAACGAACATTTTAAGGAAAGAATATGCGAAATAAAATAAGAAATGAAAATATTTAAATTATTTGAGTAAAATGGATGCAACTCATTTTTATTATATAGTCTGTTTAAAAAACGATGCAATGTTTCTGTATTCTCTTAACATAAATTTTTATTCCTCATTTAACTATGAAATATTTAATATCAGGCATTTGTTTTTAAAAATAACATTAAAAACCTTCTAAAAATCTTTCATAGTTTACGTTTAATCCTAAACTATTATCTTAAAAATAATCTCAGGAGTTGAATAATTCTGAAGAAAAAAATCAAAGCTTTATGTAAGTGTTTTCAAATCTTCTGCATGCATGTTAGAAAAGAAATTTTTTTTTTTTTTGATTTTCTATCAAATTTTTCCAAACTAATTTTAAAAACAAAAAAACAATTTTCTTTTCATAAAAATTCCCAAACATAAATAAGCGTATTTTATGTATTAGCTCCATTTCACTAAAATGTTTTGCTTGTTACACTGTTGAGCAAAACATTTTCGAGAATTAATGATGTAACTTTTTTTTTTTTTTTTTTGCATTCAAAATGCAGCAGAAGAAACAAATTGTAGAGAATTCTTTTAGGGCACTATTCCCTTGGGTAATTGAATCTCCATTTGTGCTTTTAAGACAAGTGCTTCTTCATTTTTCGAATAATATTACGTATTTTGTTGTAAAGAATGTAAAAAATGTTTATTTCTGTTTGTTTTTTTTAAATTGTGGACTATAGAGGAAGAAAGGAACTGAGTTAATTTCTTTAAATTTTTATCTAAAAAGGCAAGTAGAAAACAATTCTTTTATTATTATTATTACAAAAAATGAACTTTTCTTAAATATTTTATTATCTTTAAATTTATTTAAATCTTTATCAGAATCTTTAAATTTTTATCTAAAAATGCAAATGAAAAAGGATTCTTTTACTACTGTTATAAAAAACGAACTATTCTTAAATATTTTTCAATCACAGTTTTTGTCATTATTCTAGAGGGAGTGATGAAAAGGATATTTCTTTTGTAGCGGAATCCAAAAATTCAAAACAATAGCTTAAAAATAATAAGAATTTTTTCTTAATTTAAACAAAAACCAACAACTAGTAGTCAACATTTTTTGGAAAAGCAAAACTCTTACTTTCTGTATCTCTAAATTACTTTTAAAAAAAACTACTTGCGTTGATACATAAAAATTTTAAAACTCAGAAATCATTTTTACTCAATAAGGCAATTTTCAAATTCTTTCTCTTAATAACTTAAATGTAAATAAAATCTCACCAGAGAAAAAATTCCACCTCATTCAATAAAATGTAATGACAAAGCTCCAACAATTCCCAAAATATAATTTGCAAAACGGATTTGTAACTCTATACTGTATCAGCTGTTGTTTTCCGATATATATATATATATATAACGAATTGTCTCCCATTTAAGAATACAATTGTTATACTTTTTTCTTCCATTTTAAAAATTGTTAAGGCAATTGTTATTAAAAAAATCTCGAAAAATTTTTTGATTCTTGAAATTAAAATAGTACTAAAAATTGAATGACAATTTACGTAGTCCTACTCCAGTGTAACAACTTTGATGTATTTTCTTCGTGTTTTTTTAATCGTTTTTTTTATCAATTTTTCTTTTGAATTTTCTTTTTTTTTTGAGCGAATCCTTCACAATAAAAAAACTATAATACATGAGTTACGCAATCCTATTTTTACAATAAATAATTTTAGTTTTTGTCAGACCAGAAATTTCCTATAGTTGAAGATAAAACACGATGTCTGTTAATCTTAGAATCAACGTAAGAAATCCATGAAAATAATTCAAACTATGATGTGCCCCAGATTCTTCTAGCTATTACTTATGTTTATTGATTTATGAACCAAATAAGTAAACAATAAATATGCAGGAAACTTGTAATAAAAATTCTAGAAGAAGGACAAGAGTCCAATATAAGTTCTTTGGTCCAACATACTTCTTTTACTCATTTCTTATTTAAGCCGATTGAAATTGATAATAAAGAAATTTCTTCCAAAAAAAAAAATGCTCTTTGAAAAATGTTTCAAAACTGTTTGTTTAATATTTAATTGAAATAATATTAAAAAGTGAATAATATTTTACGTAGTTCTGTTTTTATTCATCGAATATTTTTTTCTATCTATCTTTGTTTCCTTCTAATTTTTATTCTAGGAAACAACAAGATATAGCTTAATACAACGTTTCCTCTCAATTTTTCTATCTCCATACTGAACGTTTGTTGATCTGTAATTGGAAAATTTTAATACATGAAATGAATAATCTCCTTTTTTATAACAAATAATTTTAATTTCGAACAGATAAAATATTTTCATAATTTGGAGATAAAAAATAGTGTCTGCTGATCTCAGAATCAACGAATAGGAGCCAAGAAAATAATTCAAATATTGAGATGACTTAGATTCTTCTAGCTATTAGTTTCGTTTAATGTTTTACGATATGTGAACAATATTTATGCGGTAGACATACGCTGTCAGAAATTTCTCGAAAAAATGGTTAAATAACAATTAATTTAATTATTATTTTACCATATTCAAACAAAACAGTCAAATAACCATAAATAAGATGGTATTCAAATTGTAAACTGTGAAGAATAACGTTTAGTAACTGCCTAATACGGTTAAATAACCATAATTTTAAGACAATTAGGCCCATCTAATTAAATGGATACATGTTATAGCCAAGAGGACAAAATCTATCAATCCCATGATTGACAGAACGGTAGTTCGAGTCTCAGTGTTGTTTTCGTTCAAAAAGTAGGGTACTAAAACTATACTAAATGTAAATGGTTAAAAAACAGTGAAAATAAATAATTTTATTTACCGTAAACTTTACTGTTAATTGAATGGACATATTGCTGCCGGTTATTTTTTCATAAATTCAGAAAGAAAATTAATAAGTGAGTAACCGATACGAGAAGAGAGATAATTGCTTTACAAACTTGTTTTTTATTGCTAGTAAAATTGTAATCTTCATCTGTTTACTCACAAAATGGAGCTTTCAACAATAAAATTGTATTTAGTGTAATATTTATGTTTATTGTAAAATTATTTTAACTCCGATTATGGGATTCAGGACATTATAAAAACTCTCTTACAAAACTCCATTATTTGAATTCCCTCACTTGATACTCTCGAATTGAGGAAAAAAGATAGAAACCATCAGAAACTTAGAGACGAGAAAACGGCTTTCAATAAACTCAATTTTCTTCAAAGTCGTTGACAAAATCCAGGGAATAAAACAAAGCTTATTTTGAAGTCATAAAATCCAAGAAAGTGCCAGTTTAAGTTAGATTGAATGTTATTTTCGGCATGTTAGTTGACAAAGAACATTGTGACAGAAACTCGTTTAAGTTCCAGAGTTAGGAATTTATTGTTGTTGGAACTCTCGATTTTTATGACCCCTTAACTGCATTATTTAGAAAATGGCCATTTAAAATGTCATTAAGAACTTTGGACTTAAAACAATAAATTAAAGAATCAAATCAATGCAAATAATGAAATCAGTAAGAAACCAATTTATTTTAGGTGTCTATGTAATGTAGCTAGTATTTTATGTTTCTTATGAATCTAAGCGTTTCTATGGTGATCATTACTATAAATGATTATTTATACCCTAGAAAAAAAAATCATGATGGTTCCATTAAACAAATCTGATGGTTTATATTGGTTTCAGTGTGATTCATGATGGTCACCATCATCCAACATTTTCCATTGATTCATGATTTTTGATATGCCAACAAACTTCCATCATTCCATGATGAAAGATGCTACTTTAAAACTACGCTGGTTAACCATCAAGAGAAGTTTGACTTTCATGGACCAACAATCTCTGATGGTCCATGATGGTTCCAATTAAACATATTCATAATGGTTTAATGGGAATTCTTGTTGTTTCTCAGGAATATACCATCAAAACAATTAGAGTTTTTTTTTTATATTGGACCATCATAAATCAGTATCATGATCGTTATAACATTTGATTTCTAAGAAACTATGTAGGAAATTTATGATGGTTTAACATGAACAAACCATCAAAACTAGTTACTATTCTTATGTTGGACCATCATAAATCAGTCCGAATTCCTACATTGAGGTGATGGTTACTTATGTTAGTTACCGTCAAAAAATATAATGGTTCATGATGGAATCATTGATGGTTACCATCAAGATTATGCTAGTTTATCAAAAGAAAACCATCAAAATTTTTGACTTGGGTATAGCCAGTGAATACAGAAAGTAAAGAACGAGGGAAGAAATGAAGCAAATCAGTGAACAAGGGAATCGGTCCATTAGTTTCACGAGGAATCGCCTTATAATGAATTAGTCAAAGAGATAGTTGGATGAATAAGCGTAAATCAGAGTTCTGATAAATACGAAAAATCAGTGATTTTGGGTAGTAATCAATGTGCGATGCATAGAATCAGAAAATATGTGAAAGATGAATCAACGATTGGAAAAATCACTTGTATTTGTTTATGTAAACAGTGATTTTAGACCAACCATTACTAAGAATGATTTTTGATATAGAGAGTGAATAAAGTAATAAAAGAGCGAACGAAGTAATGAAGCAAATGAATGAACCAGTGAATAGGCGTATAAGTTAATCAATGAATCAGCCAAGGTAATTGGTAAATCGGTGAATTAGATAATGAGTGAATTGCAGTATTGGGGAACAGGCAAATCTATGAATTGGCGTATCAAGAAATCAGTGAATTTGATATATGTGAATTAATGTTTGGATAAATCAATCTGTGAAAAAAGCATTTAAAAAAACATTGACTGTTAATTTTCTTCCCAATTCATTTTTTTTTTTTTTTTTCAATTTCTTCTACGTACAAAGTTCTTTAAAAGGAAATATCAGCTCTACTTGCTTTTGTGATATGCATTTTCCGTTTTATGAGACATAATTTCTATTAATGGTATATTACTATCGAGGAAGTCAGTTTTACAATCCCCACATGGAGAAAAAAATTCTGGTAAATTTACCGTATATTTTAGTTATGACATTTTTCGTAAGTAATAAACATAATTCTTGTAAATAAAATAAAAATATACAGAGTTTAAATGATTCATTTGGTGATATTTCCACTTATATGTTAGAGATTTACTGGAAATTTTGTTTTCGAAGATTATAGTTCTTTTAACTTACATTTAATAAAAATACAAAGATTAAAAGAAATGTTACCGCATAAATGGTTTATTATACCATGCCTCATACCATCATGATGAAATTACCAAATTTTACCACATTTACTAAAATTTATCGCACATTATAAAACCATATTTTATTGTTAATTTTACAAAAATCATTTCCAAAGCAGTTCTTTAAAAATTACCGAGGTTTTTGGTGTTTTATAGAGCCAGAAACACACGGTGAATTTTGCCACATTCTGTTAGTTTTGACCATACTTTTTTTTTCAGTTTATTGTTTTGATTTATAAAATATTTAACTAAAGTATGGAGTATTTTTTCCGAAATTCAATAAATATGAGGAACATCTTTATTTTTTTTATTTGTGTCACTTTTTAACGTCATATTAAAGTTCTTTATAATTATAAACTATATTTCTGTGTTGTTTTCCAGCGATATTCTAAGAACAACAATTAACTGACAAACTTTGGAATTGTCGCAAATAGTGGCTCCATTCTACATCTCCAGCATCCCTTACATCATTTATTGTAGGAAAACGAGCCTCACTTTAAGCAATGAAAAGCAAAAACTTTTAAAAATATTCGGATTGTTTGAATTTTTATCCGGAAGCTTTATTTATTTATTCTTATTTATTTCAAAAACATGTTTAATTTCTTCGGAACATTTTTCAGTCAAAAATAACTACACCTTTTCCAATTTGGGTATTTAAGAGAGAAATATTATCTTATTATGATTATAATGCTTTAAAAATATTTTTTTATGATTTATAGGAGGTGAAAGATTAACTATAACTTCAACTGAAATTTCATTTGATAAGAGACATTATTTAATTTATTTCTCCTATAAAACAAAGTGTTATCTTGTTTTTGTATTTATTTTAAATTTTGAAAATAGAATTTTAGGTATTATTTTTTTCTGGAGAAATCAAGAAAATCAAAATGTAAAGGAAAGAAACAGGAAAAAATAAACCCCGAGGATATTTTTATCCGTTTCCGTATTTAAATTCCTTGATCATACATACATGAAGAAAATCAAATATTTAAACTTGGCATTGCAAACAATATTGCACCAAAATGAATATAAAAAGAATTTTTCGAAATACTTCGCTGCACTCACATCGAAAGGTTTTAAATTTCGTTTTTCTTTTTCCTTTTTTCGTTAAATAAAACAGTACTGTTAAATTATATATATTAAACCATTAACTGTACGTTTTTATCTTTTCTTACGTTTTTTGTTCGAAATAATTATGATTGAAATTCAAGTTATTTTTCTTTCAATCATTATTCTTTATTATTATCTATATCATTATCAATACCTTTATTATTTACGTTGGGTAATCATTCTTCATTATGCAAGCCCAATGATTTATCAGTAGAGTTTGAGCGCTTCCTAATTATTGTCGAAGATTCGAAACATTTTAAATGAAATGGATCGAAATTTATACTTTGCTACGTTCTGTATAGAAAATAAAATATTTTATTTTAACCAAGTTCAAAAACTAAAGACAAAGCTCTACAAAATATGATATAAACAGACAAAATACCGATTTGTTTTTAACGCAATTGTGTTATTTGCTCTTTCTATAAATAAAACCTCGATAGATTAATTTTATCTTTGTATAAAAAAAACACTACTGGGAGAAACATTCTTGTATAATTACCATACTTACATTCTAATGGCATTGCTGGGTAAAAAAATCCATAATTCTGGTCAATAAAGATAAGATATACTGCATTAAACTCAACATTTGATAATTTTTCCGTTAGTACGGTAATGGTTTAAAGAAAATTCTACTTTTCAAAATTATAGTTCTTATTACCACACATTTAGTGAAAAGTAAACCTAACCAAATGGATGGTTTTTATGCCATGCTCTAAAGTATCATGATAAAATTACTGCATTTTACCACATCACATAAGTTTATCACATAATATAAAACCATATTTCATTGCTAATTTTGGTAAAATTATTACCAAAGTCTTTAGGTAGCACTTTATGGTGTTCCTATAGAGACTGAAAAAATGGTAAATTTAATTTTTTTCCCAAACATTTTGACCATATTTTTTTGTTCGATGCGCATTTGAAGTTCATTAGATCAAAAAATCTTACGATTTTGTGTGAGCACCGTACAAAAATCAAATCTTTATAAGCTAACAAAAATACGTAAACAAATTGATAATTAAACTGACAAATACATCTTCTTATATGAGTTTTAAATTTAAAATGATATAATTACAAAATTTTACCACGTTTACAAAATTTCATCACATATTATAAAACCATATTGTAATGAAAGTTTTAATAAAAAAGAGAGCCAATAAATTACCGAGCTTTTGATGTTCTCATAGAGTCAGAAACGCTATAAACTTTACCATATTCTGGGAGATTTTACCACTCCCATAAAATGTAGAGTTTCGACCACCCCCACTAAATTTTTTTTCTCGGTGTGGTCATTCTTATGAGGCTTAGTCGTTTCAAGAGAAAATACATGCTAAAGCTTTTACCGTAAATCGAGTTATTTGTAACTGTAATAAAAGTGTTCTTTTGGGAAAATACCAGTAGAATTAAGAAATTCTCTGACTCAGTTTGTTAAATCGCTACTTAAACAGTAATTAAATCCTGTCAAAAGGATAAGAATGGAATGCGTTTACGACCAAGAACAAGTTTAAGCTTTTTATTTTAACTGTTTCAAAATCTAATTCATCTTCATTTTCTTTCATCGCGAACATTTCTTCTGTAATGTAGGAAAAATGGGTGACGAGAATTTACTTTTCTGTAAAGAAAAGAAAAATTCTAAGCATATAATAAACATATAATGCTATTTAAAAGAAGATGCTATTCAAAAAATATCAGACACATATGTCGGCAATGTAAAAGTATGTTTACATTAAAATATCTAATACATAATTTTTATTATTTAAAATCATGAAGCAATTTCTGGAAAACGGATCTTGAAAAATTATCAGTTAAATGTTGGCAAAATAATATTTTTATCTTAAGTTTTAAACTCAAAATTAGTCTCATGTTATTTCTTATTGAACTCATCATTTTAACTCAGCAATATATCGTGTAATTAATTAATTTCTAATATTTCATTACACTATATTGTTTTACACCAACATTAGTTTTAATCTATAGTATTGTATTTTATGCTAATTAATGTGCATATCTTTGTGTGCCCCTGTAAGCAGGAAGACTGTCTCTAAAAACGTGAAAATTTCGATTTTTAGAAATTTATGTGATTCGTAAAGTTTACTTACAAGTTGCAAGTTTTTAAGTTTTAATACAGGATCTTGCCATCGGTATTCACAGTATTTTGACATCTGTGTTCCAAAACTTTGTGTCTTTAATGCATTCATTAATGTTTTACAATACATCATTTCGACTCAATATATTTCGTATTTTAATTATGTCATAAATTTTTATTTCGATATGTTGTATAATATCTAAAAACTGTTTCAATGTCTAATATTATTTTATTAGCACTATATTGTGCTATAATTTTATGCATATCACAAATGTTTTCAAAAACCCATGCACAAATTTACTAACATAAAACGTGAAAATCTCAAAATGCGAAGGCGAATTATTAATTTAAAAGAATTATTGGCAACGAATTATTGGAAAACTTAACATCAAAATTTGTGTTTTTCGTTTATTTTCGCAGGCTTCCTAATCTATCATATAGACTCGACACATATTGTATTGTACTCGACACATATTGTATATAAAAACATCAGAATGTGCAAGATAGTTATTAGTTTAATAATAATTCAAAGTGATAAGTTTCATTTTTTAGAGCACCTATATATTGGAAATCCCTGTACCAAAACTTTGTATTTTATCTTTATTTATGTAGACTTCAGAATTTATCATATAGACTTAACAACATATTGTTTCATTAATGTAGACTTAATAAAAAATCACAGAATTTGTGCAAGAATTATTGGTTTAGAAATTATTGGAGGTGATAAGTTTCTTTTTTGTCCAAGCACTTAATTAACAGAAATATCTGTGTCAAAATTTTTTATTTTTTATTTATTCATGTAGACTCTACAATGTATCAAATAGACTTAACAATATATTTTATTTTTAATGTAGATTTAATAAACCACAGAATGTGATCAAAATTATTAGTTTAAAATTTATTAAGGTTATAAGTTTTCTGTTTCAAAAGGCACCTAATTATCTGAACAGAAATGTTTTGCTTTTCATTTATCTAAATACACTTTCCAATTTATTGTACAAACTTAACAGTATAGTATATCATAAATGTAGACTTAATAAAAAGCCACAGATTTTGAGTGAAAATTATTAGTTCAGAAATTGTTCAAGGTGATAATTTTTTTTCTCAGAGCACCTAATTATTGCAAATATCTATATAAACATTTTGTATTTTTTATTTATTAATGTAAACTATGTATCATATAGACTTAACAATGCCTTGCCTCATTAATGTAGATTTAATAAAAAACCATAGAATGTAATCAAAATTATTAGTTTAAAATTTATTAAAGTTGTAGGTTTCATGTTTCAAAAGGCACCTAATTATCGGAAATATCTGTACAAAAATGTTTTGCTTTGTTTTTCATTTATCTGCATAGACTTTCCAATTCATGGAATAAACTTAACAATATATTTCATCATAAATGTAGACTTAATAAAAAACCACAGAAAGTGAGCGAGAATTATTAGTGTATAAATTATTTAAGGTCATGGTGTTATTTTTTTTTTCCTTAGGGTACCTAATTATCGGAAATCTCCGCACCAAAAGTTTGTGTTTTTCATTTATTCAAGTAGACTTCTTAATTTATCATATAGACTTGTGGACATGATGGAAGAAAAATCAGAAAATCAGTACACACCTCTTTTTAGCATTCCATTCCCATTTTCACGTTAAAACTTTTTTGATTCTAATTTTTAGAATTTTTGGAAGTGCATTAATACATTACTCCAGTGTTGGGAATCTTTAATCTGTCTCCTTTCTGGAAAAAAGAATAAAATAATCTTCGACTGAAAATGCGTTATCAGACGAGGATCAGCAACCCTTAAAGTTATTCTGGTCCATTTAGCGGAGAGATAAAGTGAACAATCTTGAAAATGACTTGTTCTAATGCGATTACTTCATCCCCCCAACCCTCGGTGATGATTTTCGAAGTAGCTGATCATGTCCCCTTCAAAACATTCATCTTTAAGCAAGTTTCGTTTTTCCTCACTCCCAAAAAATCAATTTTTGTTCTTTTGTTTCTGCTTTGAAAATGTTCTACAATATCGAAATGATATGTGTTATAAAAAAATATCCGATATTTGAGAGGAATACGATTTACACTGAAACTTAGGGAAAAATTTGAAACATCAATCATATGTCAAATCATTATCGTACTTACTCCTACGTTAGAAAATGAATATAAATTTATATTCAATCTTTGAAAGTAGTTTTTTAGTTCTTTTTCAAGAAGGAAAAAGTTCAAGAAATTTTCAGACAATCCATTTTTAGTATTTTTTTTAAATTTTTTATTTTTTAATTATTCAACATTTAATGTTAATTGAAGTTCAACGACATAATTTTTTAATGAAATCTGTAGTCATTTTCTTAAAGATAATTTTTTCAAAACATCTTACTTATCATAGCATATTTTAAATCGAGGTTATTTTTTTCCCAAAATTAAAAAGTTTCTTGCATTTTTTTTTCTAATTTCTGCATTTGGGGTTATTTTTTTATAGAATACAAAAAAAAAAACAAATAAACGCAATCAAGGCTGGATCTAATTTCCTTAACGCTGGATCTAATTTCGTAAATTAAAAACGAACTGAAATCATTTTCGATAGTCATTGTAATTCAATAAATAAATGACATTACGTTCCTAATACAGTGAATGCAATAATCAACTTAAAAAAAGAAAGTCTGCTAAGAGAACTGAGATTTTTAAAGTAATAATTTGCATTTTCTTTACGTTGTCACTTAAAGTGATATAAATTTAACAAAGTGCTTTGATATTATTTTTATTCATTCATTTATTTATTTATTTATTTTGAAAATAAAATGAACTAAATTTAAAAATGCACTTGGATAAAGAAACATTAAAAAAATTTAAAAATATAATTGGTCTTTTGAAATTATCTTCTTTTGTCTGACAGTCACACTAATATTGATTAATTCCTCCCGTGTAAAATCTAAAATAATTATACACATGTCACTAACACTAAAAAATATAGCAAATTGCTTCATAAATATTTATTTTTTTAAAAATATACAACACATTATCATACATTTAAAATAAAAAAGCAATTCACCAAAGTAATTAGCTTCTGGGAAATTAACAAAAAATTGAAATTATTGCAATGCCAATTTATTTTCAAGAACAATGCAACACATTTGCAATCGCAAAAAAAAATTATAAGTAAATGCACGTTACGGAAAGTAATTCATTCTTGGAAAATAGAAGACAATATGATGTCCACAAAAAAAATCAAAGAAATAAAATATTGTAAAATTGTCACATACTGTGTATTTAAAAAAAAATAGAAAAAAATGTTTTATTCAATTTTATTTATCACAACCTTTTGAGTATAAGTCTTCAAGTCCTTTTTCCTTAATTCAACTAATCCATATTTTAAATTTTTCCGAATTTTCCTTTACCACTTCGTCCACCAGCAAAGTCTCCCTCATCAAAACCTCCTCGATTGAGCCCACCTCCGAAGCCACCTCCACCAATGTCTCTATCAAATCCACCTCCTCCTCTTCCTCCTCCACCAATATCCCTATCAAATCCACCTCCAATACCTCTATCAAAGCCACCACCACCCCTTCCACCTCCACCAAAATTATCTCTATCAAATCCACCTCCAATACCTTTCTCATCTCCTCCTCCAAATCCATCACCACGTCCTCCTCCGCCAAATCCACCTCCTCCTCCTCCCCGGCCACCACCACCACCAAATCCTCCTCCTCGCCCACCACCACCTCCAAACTTTCCTCCACCGATTCCTTTATCTAAACCACCACGTCCTCCACCACCGAATCCACCTCCTCCAAGTCCACCACCACCGAATCCGCCACCACGTCCTCCTCCACCCCCACCAAATCCTCCACCACCGCCACGTCCACCGCCACCTCCCCTATAGCCATCATATTTTCCTTTTCCACCTCTGTAAACTCCTCCACCGTAGCTCATGCCAGCTTCGGTGAGAGTGACAAAAACTGCCACTGCCAATAGTGGTACCTGGAATTTAAAAAAAGTACATGATATTTCCAAAAATTACTTTATAGATAAAATCAGTAAAATTAAATCAATTCAGTATTTTTACGTTTTAAAAATATCATTCATTAAAAAATTATTTTATACTGCGAACAGACAATTATTTCTTTATTTTTCATCAATGTAGGTTTTGCAGTAGTTAGTCAAATAAATGAAGGAAACAAAATTAAACAGAAATAACTTGGTGTTTCCTAAAATGCATATATTTCATTAAACTTTTTGTCTTTGATAATCCATATCAATTAAGAATCATTCATTATTCATCATCATCATATTTGGTGCAACAGTTCAAGATGAGCCAAGGACCCCCCTTCCCTTTGCTGAAGATCCCACTAGGATATCCCAATCACACTAAAATCTGATATTCCACAGAATCGAACCAGTGTTATTATAGCTTTCCTTCCTACTGACTAGTGAAGGACTTCCGAGATAAAAAGTTTCCTTTCTGGATATTTTAAACCAATTCTGGTAACATTAGAAGCCCAGATCATTCTTTTAACTATAATACTCTTGGCTATCGAGTGCTTTAAAAATTCGATAAAATTTCATGCGAAAATGGAAATTTATAGAATTTCCATTCTGTGACAGAAAATGACCAAAGGCCATTTTCTCTCATACCACCAAAGATATTTCTGCGAACCTTTCTTTCAAAACCTGATGTTTTATGTGCGCCATTTTTAGTTATATGCCAGGTTTCTGAACCATACGTCAGAACTGGCTTAAAGAAAGTTTTATACCTCTGAAATATTTTTATGCATCTGTTCTGTTTTGTTTTCTGGAGAAAAGTGAGATCTCATTAAGGTGAGAAGTCCAAAAAAACACTTTATTAGTCAATGAAATATGTTTCTAAATTTCAGAAGTAATGTCATTTTTTTTGTAAGCAAAGATCTTAAGCAATTAGAACAAAGTACAATTTCAAACTCTTGATGGCCACTTTTCAGATGATTGAGTGTAATATCATAAAATGTTTCCTGTACTACCATGTACTTGGTTTTAGTTTCATTTACTGTCAATCATCATTGAAACCTGCTCATTAAAAAAAGACGATTTTATAATTAAATTTTTGAAAAAATTGATCAAATTACGATTTTTCATGAAATGAATAATCCCTGGAAGCTAAAGCTGAAAGATATATATTTCTTAATGCCCACCCGTTTATATTTAAATTCGTCAATCAGGCAGATGAACTGACCAATTTTTCAGAGTCACCATATTAGGTGGTTACTCCCCCACTAATAGTACTGAGAAAGAAGATTGAAAGAACTTCCTTAATTTCCTTGCATCTGACCGGGATTCAAGCCCGGGACCTTTCTAACATGAGATCAGCTTGCTGACCACCATACTGCCCGGTCGGGGTAGAAAGATACTTGATAATATAAAAACTTTATTTGTTACAAAAACCATCTCCATATTCTTTTTTAATTTAATGAAGTTTCTTAATTATCTAATAACACATTATTTTTAGCAATCAAAGCAGTGAAAAATTAAAGTCATCAGAACAAACTTATTTGTCTAATGAAACTAAAAGGTGATTATTAAGAATATTTTTCAGTTAAATCCAACAAACAAACAGGTTTAGGAAATTTTGATTCTGGCGTAGATGTGGTTTGACTATTATATCAAATCTGTATATAACTTTTTTTTTCGCTTCTTATTTAAAAAGTGATTTAATTTGTTAAAATTGTATAGACCACACTTTTTCTAAAGGTGACATTTTTAAATCAAACTATTATGCACACTGTAAAAAATTTGGGACGAAGCTACGGTAAAAAGTACCAACACTCAGTGTACTAGTATTTCTTTACCGTAAAATCAATTTTTGCCGGAATATGTTACCAAGCAAAAAAAATTTAATGTGCCTTAATTTTTACAGTGATAATCACCGTAAAATCACTGAATCACTCAAATTAAATAAATGGTGCTGAAAAATTACGGTATAATATTTTATGATCAAAATGAATTTTACTGTATTTTACGGGGGATGCATCCAAAGCGCCGGTACTTTATACCGTAATTTGGTCTGGAATTTTGACAGAAAGATTCTATTCAAGTCAACGGAAGGAATTTTTACGAGATAATACACAGAAACTGCATTTAAATCGTTGCACCAATATTGCCTCAAGTTTTTAATAATAAATACGGGGATAACTAAACATGTTTAAAATAAAATAGCTAATATCAATGGCTTGAGTTGCAGCAGACCAATATTTCTTAAGGCTCTCAATTTCTTCTAATATGCAAAACACATGCAAAAGAACGCATTTATTTTTTTGCGAAAAACACTTAAATTTTTTTCCTTCTCATCCATTGAGAAGCATCAAAGCTTTTACTCTAAAACACAGCTTATCCGCTTAAGGGCAGTTTCGATATAACAAATAATCATTATTCTCACGGTGTATTTTCTTTTCGATATAGCAACGAATTTCAACTTAATTTGTGTCTTAGTAGAATAGAGAGTGCGTTATCGTTTTTATTCTTTTTCTGAGTTTTATGTTTCATTCTAAGTTTGTTTTTTCTCTTGTTTACCGCCCCAGGATTTTTTTTTTATCCCCTCCCAGATCGATGAAGATTAGAGTCATCCCCAGTAAAAGCAGTTTCAAGCAGTGTCGTTATCAAAGCTTGTGTTAAAAAGGCAATTTCCCCTCAACATGGTCCTAAGAACTGAAATTGTATGTTCGTGACAGGAAAATAAAGTGTCGCGAATTCGAGTTGTATTGATTTGAAAGAATGTTTCAAGCTTGTTAGTTTTATTGTAGTACTACAAATAATGTTATTTAGTAAATTTTCAATGTAATTCAGCTGCTCATCATGTGCAAACAGTGCAAACTCTTCGTGAAAACTAATTTAACAATGGTTTGTCAAAAGAAAATTCTAATATAAATTTCATTAATCGGAATAAAAAGCTATCGGTTTTTGTTTTTTTTTTACTTACCGAAACTTACTAAATAGGTTCTGGACTCGGGTTCCCAAAAGGTGCTCCCCAGAACATTTTTGTTCCGTAATAAAATCATACAGGTTTCGAGAGTTTGATATTTTTTAATGATTATTGAAATAATTGTTTTGTTTTTTTCTAATTACATACATACAATAATTTATTCTTTTAATATTTTATTTTTTTAAATCGTTTGAATAAAATGCCAGTGGAAAAAATCAAAATTGAAAATAAACATTTATCTATATAATTACTTTCTAATAACAGTTAATTGAATTCATTATACAAAGAATACGGATTTATAAAATTGCATTGGTATTTCCCATCAAATTTTTCAATTCAAAATAAAATATCTATATTCAGCAGTCAATCAATGATGCTCAAATGATAAATATTCAACGTTTCTAACAGTTCTTTTTCGCTTAACGAAAAACGTAGTTCAGCATATTTAATTCCTTTCAGCATTCTTCATTTGTATGCAACAAAAAACTAATTGGAACAAGATTAGATGTCTCTCTTGACCTGTGAATTCAACTGTCTGACATAGACCTAATTTTAAGACTATCATTGACAAAAGGATGAAAAATTTGCATTTCTCACATTTTTTTTTTTTTTAAATAAATAGTCTTTCTTAGGGTAATATGTTCGTAATTGCTGATGTTTTTTATTTTAAGTGAATTAGACTGGTGAACATGTTTATTTTTGTTTCATGAGATTTTGTAACATAGCTTAGATACTTTTTATAACCAATTTTAAATCAGCCATCGGTATTTAATCCCAGCTACAGTTTTTTTTCTTTTTTTAATGACATTTTTATTCTATCTTTTTCGAAATGTATAAGTTAATAAACATCAAAGTCAAAGGGGCTCACGCAAATGTTGTGAAAAACTTCTAGAGTAGTTAGAGCAGATCATCAGGATTAAAATTGCATAGAAAACCATGTTTGGAAGTGTCGTCATACGCCGCTAGGGACACTTTTTCTTTAATGAACTATTTTTTCGTGTGTTTCTGAACCGGTCGTTAAAAGAAAGTGCGCTTAGACATTATGCCCGGAGACATTTTTGACATTTCCGAGTTCCTATGCAATTTTGATCCTGATGATATGCCCTAACTCTCCTAAACGTTTGCCACAACGCTTGCGTGACTCCCAATTTAACGTTTTTAAGCGTTCGTTTCAACTAACGTTTTCTCTCTCTCTCTTGGCTATATATATATATATATATATATATATAGCCACCACACTCTCCTAATTTTAGCAGCCAGAATTTCTTTCTTTGGAATACCATGAAAAGTACTGTATATATATATATATATATATATATATATATATATATATATATATATATATATATATATATATATATATATATATATATATATATATATATATATATATATATATATATATATATATATATATATATATATATATATATATATATATATATATAATGAAATGTTTATATAATTAAATTGTTGTTAAACTTTGTTAATTTGTAAATACATAAATTAAACTACATTAAACAAATCTAATTGTCTTACACGGAAATTAACTCTAGTCACTGATTGAGTTTTGTATATTGTATGCAAATATGTATAAATTTCATGGCTCAGAAGTAATTTGTGAACAACTTTTTTGTCTATGTTAAACTAAATGTGAAATTACAAGTTCCTAAAATAAGCAATTATTGTTCTAAATGTGAAATCAGCCATAGAGTATTAGTGTTGGCTTTAAAAAGTTGCCTGAAGTTAAATGCAATGTCCATCCATGTAGTAATTCAAAATAGTGGCTTCAGAACTTACAAAACTTAAAAATTATTCTTACAAAAAATTTGTTTTAATGTGCCCATATTTTAGTGTAAAGAATTTAGAAAATGCCCATAATAGAAGGATATACACTCTTTTTTTTCTTTTTTCCCCATAACGATTCAAAATGGCTACGTGCTCAAACCAAATGGGTTCCGTGCCCTATAATGGTAAAAAGCTCAACTGCTACGGTAAAGCTTAGTTTTAAACCGTGAGTTTATCCTTTTATTTTTGTTATTTTCAGTTGAACTTATGAAATACTTTTTAATTGTTTGATTATTTGTTTTACTTTAATTCCATAAAATATTTTTATGTTTCTTCTTTAAAGCTGCCGCGTGAAGGCGTAATTACATTTTATGAGGTAAATTACGATTGAACCTAAATATTTTAATTTCTCACCTTTGTCTGTGTTAATATTTTGGTTTCAAAATTGAATGAAATGCATAATTATATGGATGCCAGGAACCGTTAATAATTTAAACTGATAAAAGAGTAAATACGGAAAGGCGTTATTGCTTATAATTCCTACGAAATGTTATTCGAAAAATTACTAATCTAAATTTTTCTTTTTTATGCTTATATTAGAATTTATGATATGAAGGAATGAATAAAATGCATAAATAAATATATAATAGGAATACTTGTTACGAGTAATATAAATAAAATCTTAGATAAAAGATTCCGAATTGGTTTGCAATAAAATTGTATGCTTCCATACGAGGACTCAACATAGAAATTATTTTGAAAAATCCTTACAGAATTTCAAGCAAACTGTCTCGATTCAATAAATTTTATAAAGAAGAAAACAAAGCAGTAACTATAAACCACGGAGAAAATAATTCGTTCATGTCATTTAATCGCACTGAAATGCATAAAAATAAGATCGAGATATTAAATTACAGATTGTAAATTGTCAAATATTCAAATCTTTAATAACAACTAACCATTTCTTTCTAATATTCAAGAGGATAGTTCTGCGCATTTGGCGAAAAGAAACTTTATAAAAAGTCTTATGATTACGTCACTGTGGATCGTTTTCAGTATCCAGACGTGACACTTGCGCCCTCTAGCCACCCTAAAATGAAACAGTCGGCTGATAGCATAGATTTAAAATGTTGATACCAGATGGATTTCAATTTAGTAACCATAAAATTTGAAGCATGGTGGAACAATACTTCGTTGAGACTTCTAAGTTGAGCATTTTACATAATTTCAATAAAAATTATTGGTAAAAGATGAGTTTTTAATTTTTTTTCTTCATAGAGTGCATTTTAGTGGAAACGTAAAATTCTCTAATTAATTCTATGTTTTTTTCTTAGAATTCATAAATCATTTTTAAAATGTTTCCGTCATGTTTCTATTTATATATCATGATTATATATCATAATAATATATCATATTCATTAATTTTATCATTCATTTTTTATTTATATATCATACTTTATTCCGTCATATTACTCTTGTTTTTTATTCTGACGTATGATAAATACTATAATAAACAGAGAAAAGAAAAATTTACATTAACAATACTTTCTCGTATTTATTCTTCTATTAGTTTAAAATTATAAATATTGTATGCTATTAGTATAAATATGTACTTTATTAAACAATGAAATAAATTCAAGATTAAAGAAAAAGTGAGAAATTTAAAGACTTATAATAAATCGTAATTTACTTTTTTTTTAAATTTATTTTTAGATTCATCGACAGGCAACATCGTTAAAGAGTTAAAATCTAAACATTTTATGGAACTGAACGGAAAGATATAACTGAAAGAAGCAAACTACTTGAAATCAATTCAAAGAAATAAAAAACAAGGAATTTGTCAGTGAAGTAGTAGGTAAACTTTTTACCGTACCGTGGCTCTAAAACCATTTAGATGAAAGTGGTTACCTAAAATCCTTTGCCGCACTTGGAAGAGAAAAAAAAGCGTTTCATTTTTTTACCAGCTCTCAAGAAGAAGAAAATTTTTTTTCTCCAAAATACGACGAAAACATCATCATAAACATTTTCAAGTTTTTAGACACGAGTTTTTAGACACGTGTAAAAAGTATGGTCAAAATTATCAGAATATGGGAAAATCAGCCATGTCTATGGGAACACCAAAAAGATCAATGTGTTTACCTCAGGGCCTTGCAAATAAATTTGGTAAAATAAATCCATAAATAGGGTTTTATAATAGTTGATAAACTTGGGTAATTTTATTATTATGCCTTAAAACATGGGATAAAAACTATATATTCGGTAAAATTTATTTTTCAGTTTTGCAATTTTTACTTAATAAGAACTATAATGTTGAAAACCAGAATTTTCTGAAAAACGTCACCATAAAAATTAACAAATGAATAGTTTAAATATCGACGATATTTTGGGGTTTTTTTTTTTACAAGAAATCTCATTACCATACAAAACGGTAAATTTAAAAAAATTTTATCTCTGAGACTCAGTTTTGATTTTGAAATATAAAAAGTGTTTGTATTGCTGAGAAGTATCATTCAGATTACTAAATTTACTTGATAAATTTCTATTTTACCTATTGGAAAATGAAGAGCACCTGTTGTTTCAACTATAATTTATTATTTCAAGTTTTTTTCAAATAGTTTTAAATAATGAACTAGTTTTTTATTCAGAACTGGTAACATATCTATAAGTTATTTAAAATTCGTAAAATATTTCTACACCACAAGCTTTTGTTTCTAATTTGACAAAAAATCGATGATTCTATTCAAATTTTTTTCCTCCAAACTTTTTTTTAAATGCTTATGCTTCCAAAACCAAAGAAAAAAAGATAAAAGTTTTGTCGTTTAAGACTTACTCTAAACTATCTTTATTAAAAATCAGCTCGATTTGTGAGTGATATTTGGGATATCTTAATTATCCGCAATATTATAATTTAAACTGTTTCATTAATAAAATAATAAAAAAGTGATTTTTAAAAAATCATGCAAATACTTTCGAGAAATATTTCTTTTCGTTAGTGGACTTGTACCGTTTGATACAGTTATTTCGCAAACTGCATGGTTTTATAAAAAAAAAGGTCTCTGATTTTATCATGAATGTTTGTAAAGTCTTTTTTTAAAATTAATTAGGGAAAAATAATTACTCTGCACTTAGGCAGTTATATCCATATTTCAACAGTAAAAATCCCTACATTTTGGTTTTAATATTATTTTGAAACTTAAGTTGTAACCACAAAAAAGTATTAAAATGTGTTTATTCTAAAGCCAGAAGATTTAAACGCATTTTTTTTTCCAAAGAAAATGCAAAGGACGAAAAATTCATATCGTTTTTAGCACCCCACCGTTGTATCAATCTTTATTTCCAGTTGGAAAATGAGTTTATCGTTTTCATTTATTATTTTTTTCTAGAATTTAAAATACTTTCTTTAGCCATTTTTTTTATTTTTTTTTTTATTCTATAAAATGCGTGGATGTTTCTGTTCTTTTAAAGACTAATGACTAAATAATATTTGGAATACTAAATATTATGATTTTTTAGTGTATAAAGTAATTTGATTAAACTATTTTAATTTCACTAAACCTTTTTTTTTTTTTTGTTCTTAAGCTAATATCTATGTTGCACATAATATACATTTATATGTTGCCCTGCACCATTAACTCTTTTAACCATCAGAAGAATACATATATGGGTAAGTGTTATTTTTTTATAATTACTACATAATTTTTTTTTTCTATTAAATATCAATATAGATTTTTCTTTTTCTCTTTTTGTCAAAGAACAAAACTAAAGAAAATAAACACTTTTAAACAAATGAGCTGTAAATTTAACTGCGCTTCAAATACCAGTCTTGAACTAATCGTTTCCAATCAGTGTAACTAGAGAGTTGCACTGTGGTAATAAATGTCGTTGAACTATCTAGGTGTGCGTGTGACTAAAATCTGTGCAGTGGTGTATGGAATAGAGAGAGAAGAAACTATTAAAAATATGTGATGATGACTTCATGGTGGATTGTACTTAAGCGTCATACTTGTATGGTTGCAATATTCACACTGAATGAGTAAAGCATTACTTACTAATTGACAAATATTCCTTTCTATAATTTGGAGTCTCACTTGATAGTTTGAAAAATGTGTTGGCGTCGCAGTTTATCTTCATTAAGAATAATTCGTTCATTGTCGTAGCAAACAAAAATAGATATTCAGTAAGTGTTTAAACTTCTTAGTAATACCACTTCCGAGTAGGAAATGCGTATCTATGTTAGGTTCGTAAAAAATATTACTTTTCTCCACCAAAATCTGTTTACGATACATTTTATTTTACTTTCTCAGGAAGAATTGCACTTTAAATTTTAATTCTTATTTCTCTTTATGTTTTGAAATAAAAAATTTTAAATACAAAAATAGTATTAAAAATGTTAAAAGCAGTCGTCTAGTTTTTTTTACAAGCAAGTAATTAAATAAGTTATTTTATGTTTCATAAATTATTTACAGTTACATTTTCATCACAAATAAATATCTATTTAAAGAGCTAAGGTTAATAGAGTTTTATTTCCTTTTTGGTGAAGATCTCAAGAATTTCTATGTTGACCATAAAACGACCATCTCAATATTATGAGCCATCTTAATATACTAGTATACACACATTGGTAACATTCTATTCTGTTTTGAAATATTTGTTTCAATAATTTTACACCAATTTCTTATGATTGGTACGAACTAAAAGCTTGGTCTAATAGAACGAAAATCCCCATTTTTCAAGAGGCTCAGCGTTTTTCGTAAAAAATACTCTTTTGAGCAATTGAAATTTTTTTTAAATTCATTTATTACTCGTATTACTCATGCATATACAGGCATGTGTTCTCATCACATAGTACGGCTTAAAAGCCTTTATCAAATTGAAGAACAAATTAGTTAGGCAAGTTAGGCAAGGACATCCCAAAAATATATTCAGAATCTCGGAGAGATTTGAATCAATTCATTCACGTAATTCGAACAATGTTTACGTGATTAACTTCTAGTATTTTTCCCCATTTAGGAAACATAAAATTTATTATATCATAGCACTGATTTAGTATGCTAAATCATCTCAAGTAGTGTGAATAAATTATTTCTAAATGTTTTTAGTTAAATTTATAATAGTGAACACACATTCTTTTGAGAGCATGCATTTTAGGCTCTCAAATAAAAAATATGTTCAGTTCAATTCAAATTATAAAAAGGAAGAAAAGGGGAAGAGAAATTCTCTCTAGAAAACAACTCCCGTATCACTTTAAGAGAACCAAATGAATAGTATTTTCTATTTGCTTCATAAATATTTTATGATAATGAGTAATATGGTGCATGACATTTTAATTTTAAAAAACTAAAAACTATTTTATTTGTAACATCCTTATTATAAAACCCAAATAAATCCTCTTTATCTCAAAATATTTTACACAATTTTTATTAAAAAAAATAAGACAAAAAGAAATATTATTTACTTACGAATAATCTCATACTGTTGCGGTTCGGATTTCCGGTAACCGCTTTAGAGATGAAAATCCTGACGATTTATGGCAAATTTTTCGTAATATATATGTGAATAGAATCTTATCATGATCTTCCTTCCTTTTCTAGAACACAGGAAGGATATCAGTTGTTTGTTATTTTACTAATTCCATATAAAATTCACAGAATATAAACAAAATATAATACTTTATTTTTTAAAAAAAAAAAAAAACATTTGGTAGTGCCTAAAAAACTACAGTCATAATTTCGTGCGACAGATGTATAAAGAAGTATTTTTTTTTTGAAAATAAATAAATACATTTTCTGTTGGATATGACCGTGAATTAATCTATTTTTACAAACAAATGATGGCTGCAAAATTTTTAGGCTAAACTAAATTATATATTTTCTTTTCTTTTTGCCAATAAAAACAAAAGGTAAATCCAAAACACATGCCAATAGAAACCAACAAATATTGTACAACAGTCAAGCTTAAACTGTAGCCCATAAATCAGTCGCTTATCTGCTGTCAACATAAATTAAAAGCATAGAAACGTGCATCTATATGAAGAAACAAAATATGTAAATTTACCGCACTGTATCTTGATGACATTTCTGGTATAAAAGAATATTAAAAAAAACCATGATTTTGATTAATAAAACAAAAATATACGGTTATTAAGCCATGCATTTGGTAATATTTTCCCATTCATATGCTAACGGTTTAACGGACATTCTGTTTTTAAAAATTATAGTTTTTATGTACAAAAAATCCAAAAAAAGAAAACAAATACAAAACCGAAAAGTAAATTTAACCAAATAAATAGATTTTATGCCTTGATCTAAGTTACCATGATGAAATTACCAAATTTCACTACATATACCTAATTTTATATATATATATATATATATATATATATATATATATATATATATATATATATATATATATATATATATATATATATATATATTATCGTGTCCATGGACAATTAAATGACCTCGTGTGCCTTGAAAACTGCATCCGAAAGGTCCAATACATCATTACTGTAAAGGATCTCACGAAGTTCTGAAGCCAGTGGCACCATACCCAGTACATTATATATATATATATATACATATTAAACAAAAATTCAATTTTCCATTGCTTCTAAATGGTTTTCAATACAATTTATCTATCTCTGAACTTTTAGAGAAATCATAATATTTCAAAATGCATTTATAATACATCTATAAAAAAAATAATAAATGAGTCAAAATACTACTTTAAAATACTGCATGCAATTCATTTTTCCCTTTAAACTACACAAAGAAAAAATTCTGGTAAAATTACTGCACTGTAGTTTTAACAGAATACTGTATAACAAGGAAATTTCTGGTAAAAAAAAGAACAAAACTCTAGTTAATTATACTGAAATATACAGTATTTAAATCATCCATTTGGTAATTTTTTCTTTCAGATGGTAACAGTTGGTCAAAAACTCTAGATTTTATAATTGTAATTCTTACTTCAACACATTTAGTAAAATATACAAAACTGGAAAGTAAATTTAACCGAATAAATGGTTTTAATGCCTTTTCCTATGACATTATGATGATATTATCAAATTTAACAACATTTATAAAATTTTATCATATAATATAAAACCATGAGACCTTTTGTAAACATTACCGAGCTTCTTGGTATTATCAAGAAAACCTGAAATACGTTACATTTTATTATATTCTGGTAATTTTAACAATTTTTTTCCTCAGAGTGTCTCTTCATTGTGGAACGTAAAAGTAATTGCATTTCTTTGTTGGGTACTAAAAAAGTTTGAACGTATTAAAATATTATTTAAATTTTATATGTTCTCTTGCCTTCCCCTGTCTTCACTTCATCTATGGACAAAATTCAATTTATATGCAAAAGAATCAAAACAAACAGCTATTTTTGAAACACGTGATTAAAATTCAAAGCAGTTTTATTCATAATATTTTAAGATCATAGAATTACTTTACTGATTGTTTAATTGAATTAAGTTAATGAAATTTTGACTATATTATATTCATAGCGTAATTATTAAATTTTACTTGTTTCAAATAATTGATTTTATAAATGTATGAAACCGAAAGGCCACCATCAAACCAATTTTATAGCAACATTGTATTAAACAACTGCAAAATTTCGATTAATATTTACTGTATATGTAATACTAATCATAAAATAATCTAACTATGACATTAATTATTAAACCAGGTGTCGGACAAAAAGCAAACGCTATACAATTTTGCAATCAACGTTTTAATAGTAGCTATTTAGTCAGTATTACTAAATAGTCTGCTTTTAATTTTCAGCAATAAACAAGATATAAACGAATCGAATATTTTTTATAAAACGTAAAAAAATAATAAAGTTGGTTAAACATAATAGTTATAATGCATAATAGTTATAATGCATTAAACACATACAATATTTTGGCAGGCAAATAAAAATTAAGTATTACTATTTTCTTAAAAAGCACAATAAATCAAATTTAAAAATGAAAAATATGTCTAAAAATATGAACATATCTAACACACAATATACAAGAATGTATCCGTATCTATAAAAGATACATTTCATTTTAAGACTACACAATATCATTTCATACTTAAACCTACATTCGCAGTACTTGTAAAAAAAGATTCTGATCCTTCGAAATCGAATACACTTATAAAAATATTGCGAAGCAATTTTTGAAATGGATGGCAGGAAAAAAATTGCTATTTTATGGCGCCAAGAATGAATGTATCTGTCAATATAAATCAGTAAACATCTTACATAAAAATGACCAGCATTTCTTGGGTTGATCTGTCTGTACACGATAAAGAAGAATTGAGTAAAAAATTTTATATATTTTTGAGATTTATTCGCCTAAGGAATCAAACTTATAAATATCAATACTTCTGTAAGTTATTGATGCATTAGAAACTCTATTCGGTGGAGTTCTTACGAATTACATAATGTATGATTACTGGAATCAATCAAGTCCTTTTCTACTTGTATGCCTTTGCCAGTAGATAGTTGATAAGAGTACCATGTATTATTTATAACAAGATTCATCCAAACAAGTCAAATTTTCCTTTATTTTTCGGATTTACCTAAGTAAGAAATCAAACCCTTAAGTATAAGTAGTTATGTAAGTTATTGATGCGTTGGAAAATCTGTTCGATGAAGTTCCTATACATTACATAATGTATGGTTACTGGAATCAAACAAGTCATTTTCTACTTGTATTCCTTTGCCAGTAGATAGTTGATAAGAGTGCCATGTATTATTTATAACAAGATTCATCCAAACAAGTCAAATTTTCATTTATTTTTCGGATTTACCTAAGTAAGAAATCAAACTCTGAAGCATAAGTAGTTATGTAAGTTATTCATGCGTTGGAAAATCTGTTCGATGAAGTTCCTATAAATGACATAATGTATAGTTACTGGAATTAAACAAGTCATTTTCTTCTTGTGCTTTAATGCCAGAAGATAGTTGATAAGAGTACCATGCATTGTTGATTCAATTAAACAATTCAATTTTTTAAGTTATAAATAAAATAATATTTTTTGTTTATAACAAATAATATACATTATTGTTAGTTTATTTGATATTCAAAAATTAGCTAACTACAAATAGTTAGTTAATTACCAAGATTTCATGCTATTTACAGTTGTTGCATGATGCAGTAAGTGTTCAAAAATAATGCTCAATGATATAATGAAATAAAGTATTTTTCCAAATGTAACCTTTTGCTAGCTCTTCTAAAAAGGGACACAATTTTACTTGTAATTGACAAATATTTTGTAACACTGTAATTTTACAGTATTAAATGATGCTGCTAGCCACTCGCAAATATTTCATGATGATGTAAGTCATCCTTAAATGTTAAAGGCTATACTGTAAGACATTTTACAGGTGTTACATTCTTTTAGTTATTCAGAAATATAACCTAATTATTTTAATCCTTCATAAATATCGCTTCAAATTCATCTATTATTGTACAGATGTTACATAATATTGTAATTTGACTAATGCATGCTGTTATTTATTGATAAAAACGTATGTATTGTTAATCACTCACAAATGTTGCGTACAATTAATCATTTTAAAAAATAAGTAATATTGTTCGTCAATACAAATATACATGTGTAAATGTATTAAATGAGAAAAGTTAGTTAAGGTTAATGTCGTCATTTAAATTTCCTTTAACTATATAAGAATAAAACAATTAAACTATAAAACAATTAAATTTTTTCGACCATATTTTTTCAAAACCATTTCTTCTTCTATTGTTTGTTATTTTATAATTCATAATTCAATCTATCAAAATATTTATATTTACGAAAATAGCCAAAGCACATTATGAAAATTTCAAACTATATACATATTATATTAAAATTTTATTTATCGACTTACTTTTTTATTCTGCTAAATTTATTAGGATTCTCCAAAATAAAAAAAAATTAAAAATTATATTTATGAGGTTGGCTTTACATTCATTCATAAATCCTAGCTGTTTGCTCTTCTTTGTTTGTACATTCTTGAGTTGTCTAGCTAAGATGCCTTATTTCTAAGTTTTAATTCAATTTTCTATTTTACTTTAATAAGTAATTGAAAATTCTTAATACGTATTTTTAAAAACATAAAATAAGCCTCAATATTTTTTATAAATAATTTAATTTTAAAGCACTGTTTTAACTTAATATATGCTTAAGAATTAAGAGGTCTGAAGTTTTCAAAACAATTTTTTGTACTTACTTCGGAGGAAATTGAATAATTTTATGTCGAAAGGAACGAAATTATTCAGAAAGAGTTATAAATATGAGATTAAAAATAAGACGTAGATTGAATTTGTAAACTAAAATAAATATGAAATAATTTTAAATTAAAACCATTCCTTCAGTTTTTAGAAAACACTTTTCAATTTCAAAATTAAGGAATTAAAAGATTATTAATGCATTATCTTCAAAAGCAGTATTAAAAAAGTTATTACTGTTTAAATATATCGCATTTTGTGAATTATTTTGTAAATATTGCATTTTGTGAAATTATAAACGCAGAGTGTGAATTATGTTGAATAAAAACTGAAAATCAGATTTTTGCTTTCTGTTTAAGTAACAAAGTTGAGCTATTCTGTTATGCATGAATATTTTTGCTCGTTAAATTAGGAAATAAAAGTTTCATTCTTACGCTGAAACAACCATATTTAAAAATCCTTTCTTCGAATTCTTAACAAAAAATTTAAATTGAATTCCTTTATAAAAACATAATTTTATTTATAAAAATCGAAGTTTGTTTTGATTCGAAACAGACAGGAAATGTGTTGGTGTCTGGATAGGAGAGAATCAGTTATTTTTTTTCCTGACACAGATTTTGATGAAAAGATCTTCCGGAAGCACTCGGGAAATAAAAGAGCCGGATATCCATTCTGAATTTCTGCGCATTCTTATATTTGTTCGAGAAAATATTGTAGATACTTATCAATGTTAACCGTGAGATACATATTTTCCTACTCTTTTTAAATCATATCCCATACCTTTAAAGAAATATCTATCCATTTTTGTCATGGTTCCTGTTCAAAAATATTTTTTCGTACATGCATGGATATGCTTTTTTGAGTCAAATATTTTTAAAAGATAGAGTAAATCATTTAAATCTAGGCAGGATTGTGTATGTAGTAGATTTATTCCATGCAAAAAAAATGCGTTGTGGTAAAACTTCTCAATTTATTACCTCTGCCTTGAATTCTCTTAAACAAAAAAAGACAGAGTGTTTTTTAAAAAAAAATAAAAGCCATTTCACTAAAATTACACCGTCAAACAATTTTTTTCATTCATTCATTCATTTTGTTTGTTTTTAGTTACAAGGGATTTTTTAAAACATCTTAGATACTTTTGTATTGCTGTTTCCAAATCTTCAATCTGTTTATCCCTCCAAGTTACAATTTTTTAAATGGCATTTTTAGTCTATTTTTTGTCTAAGTGTACAGTGCGCCTAAAAAAAGCGGACCACCGTGAATAACGTTCTAACTAACGATCGGACCTTCACATTCTAGGACTCAATCTTAATAGTTCAAGAGAAAGACCTCAAATAGTTAGTTAGTGACGATATTTTAAGTTGCGAAATCGGACATAAAAATGCACATTCTCAGAATAAACAATCTGGGAAATATTGTCCCCATAGTTTGGTCAGAAGAGGACATACAAAATTTGGACCCATTAATGGTAATTTTACATTGTGCGTCTTTCGCCTTATCTCAAGAAATTTTTTTAATCGGAATTTTGAAAAAAGTTTGACACAATTATAAAATTCTTTTATCCAAAGATAATTCCACAAAAAAAAAAACATTCTTAGTTTATAAAATTATTATTTTTACTTATTTTATTTAATAATAGTGGAAATAAATTTTTAATTGTAAGGTATATGATTTTTTACATCATTTTAAAGTAAGTAATTTTATATTGCAACATACAAAATTTGAGCAAAATTGGTTGAATAGTTTCTGAGAAATCAAATTTTAAATATAAGTTTTAAAATTCGATTTCTCTGGAAACATTCAACCGATTTCGCTCAAATTATGTCTTTTTCTATGCAGAAATATGTACTTTAAAATTATGTAAAAAATTTTATACCTTACAATTCCGAAATTGTATTGTATTGCATAGCATTGCGTTGCGTTGCGTTGCGTTGTGTTGCGTTGCGTTGCATTGCATTGCATTGCATAGCATTGTATTGTATTGTATTTTACTGTATTGTGTTGTACTGTATTGTGTTGTATTGTATTGTGTTGTATTGTATTGTATTGTGTTGTGTTGTGTTGTGTTGTGTTGTATTGTATTGTGTTGTGTTGTATTTTGTTGTGTTGTGTTGTACTGTACTGTACTGTACTATGCTGTGATGTACTGTACTGTAATGTACTGGACTGGACTGCACTGGACTGCACTGCACTGCACTGCATTGTTGCATTGCATTGCATTGCATTGCATTGTATTGCATTGTATTATGTTGCATTGTACAGTGTTGCATTGCATTGTGTTGTCTTGCATTTCATTGTACTGAATTGTTCTGTACTGTACTGTGCTTCACTGCAATGTACTGCACTGTGTTGTGTTGTATTGTGTTGTTTTGTGTTGCGTTGTGTTTAGCTGTGTTGTGCTGCGTTGTATTGCGCTGTGTTGTATTGTGTTGTATTGCGTTGTGTTGTATTGTGTTGTGTTGTAATGTGTTGTGTTATACTGAATTTTAACCGAAAAGATTTAAGATAAATTTTTACTATCATTAGATAGACTGGAGAAATATCAATGTGCACTCGCAATTTTTTAAATCAAGTTCTCACTCTAATAACGTAAACCATCAGGAAGGGTAACAAATAAATTCAAATTTCGAATTATGATTATTTTATTAATTTTTCGGTGCATAAGCTTCAACTTTGTGTATGATTTTGTTGTGTTGATAAATACAGATTAAGTGAATATCTAAATATTTGTTATCCTGCACAAAGACAGGTATTCAACTAGTTTTGGATAAAAGTGCAGTATCTCAGAACGGGGCATTTAAATATCAACGAAATTCGTTGTAATTTATTCTTAGACATACATACGATTTTTAAACAAGAAGAAATTTGCAACATGCTTAAGAATTTATTTTCGACTTCTTAAAGGTATTTCAAGAACCTGAATTTGCATTCAACATCTATCCAAACCAAAAAGAAAAAAGATACTGAAAGTCGTGCTGTTCCTCTGACTTCATAGCATTGACATATTATTTTGTTAACGTTACTGATTTGTTTTTATATTCAGTTACTCTAAATTTCATTTTGCCGTGTTTTTGCGTAAAAAGATGTTAGATGATGATATGAAAAAAAGTACATCGGAAAATTATCCTATATTAATATGCGATTACCTAAACCTTTAAATGCGGATTTATGTAATTCACACCAGCAAATATTCTTCTACTAGAATCTTCTACCAAAAAATTTAAACAAGTACTGCCCCCTACCACTGATAAAACGAAACAAAACGTTCGACAAAAAGGTAAATTGTTTCGTTACTTCTGATATTCCTCGAAAGCTAAATCTTTATTAACAATTTTCTTGCAACATCTTTTATTTTGCAAAATCGAACTCAACAAGCACAAAAACAATTCCAAACAAAGAAAGTTTCAAAGTCAAACAACTCTTTTCACCAGTATGTTGTTTCTTCGATCTGGAAGTAATATCAAAAGCAGCATCAGTTTTCTGAAATTAAAAAAAAAAGTAAGTTCCTATTTAATGTATTTAGGCATCAGTAAACTCCTCATTCCAACAAATAATGGGTTAACGAGACGAAAAACCTTTTATTTTGCCTTTTGCTTCATTAAACCATTTGATGAAGCTTTCTTCTGGGAAATAAAACGAGTAATATTCTAAAACAGAAAAAAAGCATTATCGTAAATAAAATTAATTGAATTATTTTATTCAAATAGAAGTTTATTTAAGAAAAAAATAAGATTGAGCAATATGTTAAATTTTTCATTTTAATATCATGCTTTTTAAATCTTGTCTGAAATTATCTAAAATAATAAATATTATCAATAATAATAAATTCATTTTAAAAGAGTTTTTTAGAAGAATGCAGTGAATATTTTAATGTTAAGAATATATAAGAAAAATTAATAAGCAATTGATTGATTGATAAAATTCAGGGGTGAGTGGTAGATTATCCCTTAATAACTGTACTCAGCAGAGCCAAGACCATGCGGTATTTCATATTCAAGTAAAAAAAAAAAAAAAACTCCAAAAATAGTTTGGAAAAGAGTGTAGCAACCATGTCCTTTTTAAGATATCTAGATGCCATGGTAAAATATTAGATAATTTTCAAAAAAAATACTATATTAGTTTTAAATATATTGACTATAAATTAGTTTCATTTTTATTTATTTTTTATATACTATAATCCCCATCAACATCATCATTATTATTATTTTGTTCTTTAAAAAAATAAATTTTAAGAAATAATCAGTATCATATGTCATGAAAAAGGCACAATATTTTGTATCTGTAATACAGAAATGTTTAAATTTCTCTTTTATTCAGTAATGCTACCTTCTGCCGTTAAACCTAAAATTATTGTTTCATTTCAAGAAATTATTCCTTTTGCACTGAATAAAATTTATGTTGAATTAAATTTGAAAAAGCAGCATATTAAATTATTTGTTGTAACATTTCTTTTCATATTTAATTGATAAAAAAAGCAATAATTTTTATATAATAAAGCTAACATCAATTTCCATTAAAGCTTACATTCTTGAAATATAATATACAATACGTATTCGCTGTTAGCGTGATGCTTTATTTTTTTATACAGAATATAAAATTCATTATTTTTTATGCATACATATAATGAATTTTAAAATGAACTCCCTCTAGTTCATTACTTTAACTTATGAAAATCAGAAAGTGATATTTTAATATGCAATTTTCAGTTCCAAACTTTTCATGTTTTTCTTTTTAATTCTTGTAAAAAAAAATTTTCATTTTTAAATTTAATGTATTTAAATGACTTATAAGTATAATATTTTATACAAAATATATTTAAATAGCTTTTCAATTTTACACGTCATACTTATAATTGGTATAACGCAATTTGTTAACTTTTAAAAGCAATAGTTAATTTATAAATGCAATAGCTTACATTTAAAATTATTCCTTTTATTCAAGTATATTATTTTGACAGAGATAATTAATCTGAAGCACTCTTATGAATTTTTAACTTTTGATTTTAAGTACAAAATAATTTACGAAGTTATATTTAAATTTTTTTTTTTTTAATTTTAAATTGATCAAATTTTAAATATGTAAGTCTATGTTTAATGCAATAACTTAAATTTGAAATAGTTTTATTCAATGTTATTAATTTACGTTTTTAATTAATCTGAAAAATCTATTGAATTTAGATTCATTGCTTCGAATTAAAATATGATTTACTAAATTATATTTTAATGATTTGTTTTAATTTTAAATTGATTAAAATCCAAATACGTGAATCTGATTTACATACATTAACTTAAATTTGAACTTATTTATTTTACTCAAAACTATTGTTTTAGTGTTTTTAATTTATCTGAAAAAAAATCCAATGTTTTCGAAACTTTTGCTTTTATTTAACAAATGATTTACAAGATATTTATTTAATCTAAATTAAACCATATTTAAATATGCAACACTGTGTTTATCTAAACTTTATTGCATCAAACCATAACTGACTTTATATTATAAAATGAAACTCAACAAAAATACTGAGGGAGTTTTTTTAGGCTTTTGCCATCACCCTCAATAGAAAAGGTTTTGTTTTATGGCCACTGGGGCCGGTGCCCCCTGAAGACGTCGGCTTCAGTGGTCATATTTTTAATTTTAGTTTTATTTCCTTCGCTTCCTTTATTTCTATTTTTATTCTCTCTTTTTTTGAAATTTCTGCTGCTTTTTAGCGCATTTTTTTAAAAGAAGTTTTTCCATTTTGTCCATTTGTCCATTGTTTTTAAAAATTATTTGTATTCTTTTAGTATGAAACTCAACAATTTAGATTTTGCAATTTCATTGCACAATTCATAAGGTTAAATTCCTACCTACTTTTAAATTTTATTTTGTTATTGTTAATAATTTTTCTATTATAGTGATTATTTCAGATTCTTATTTGCGTTTAATTATAATTTCTGCCAACGTATTAATATTTCAAAAGCATATTTATTTCACAAACTTAGTTACTTTTTCAGTCTAATACGAAAATAAAACTTACTTTCAGAATACAAAAGATATTTTCGTCTATTTTAACTGTTGAATACAATTCCTTTCCCTCCAGAAATGTATTCGAAACGTAAATCCAAAATACTGTTTTTGAAGTCTTTTTGGGGTATTTTTTGAATCTCATTCAGTTGAAATAGTGGAATAAAAAGAAAGTTTTCACCGATTCTTGAATACAATGCATGTTTATAGTAAGTGATTTTCACCTCTTTTGAAAATAAAAAAAAACGATTTTTTTTTTTTTATACTTTTTCAACCATTCGAAAAATGCAGGTTTTATCCATTGTCTTCTTGAAAAGACTTTCTTTTTTTTTAAGTAGTTTTGTAAGAAAAGTTGTTTAGTAAAACTTTATGGTCACAAAATGTTCTGCAATGAAATCGAAATAAAAGCAATGTTCAGCATTATTCATACTTTCAGTAAAGACGTTGGTGTTACGCTTTGGGGTAAGAGAAAATTTCCAGTTGTAAGACGATTTGAGTAACTTAAATATATCATTTGTATCAATTTTCAATTAGAAAATGTTTTAATACTTAATTTGCGACTTATTTATATTTTTTATGATTCGTAGTTAAATATACTCCTTCCTCACTGTAAAGTCTTTGGTTTTGAGGTAGGCTAAATACATTTTAAAGTACAGAACAGTAGTTATCGAGCATAACTTTTCATAAAATAGAAAAGATAACAATTTTTTGAAAGAATTAGTGAAAATATATATTATTAAAAATGTACTTGCTTTTTAAAAGCAATGCTTTTGCAATAAAGCCATAAATTGATTCCAAAGCACATGAAAATATGTTGTCAGCAAACAAACAAACAAAAAAAAAAGAATAAATTAATAAATAAGCCTATAACAGCGAAAACATAAGTAAGAAATGTGACTATATGTACTGTAAAAAAATTAGTTTACCTCAACACCAAAAATAGTGGCAAAAATACACCAAAATATGATACAGGGTAACTTTTAATTTTGTAAAAACTTTCATATTTTCTCGTAGTTCTTTTCTTATTCTTGCAAACTTAGTACTTTTAAATCTTTCACAGCTCTTTTTGATGTGTACTCTATTTTTTCCAAAAGAAAAATCCCTTGAATATACTGCGAATAAAGCTATAGACTTAAATATAAACCTATGGTTAACCATTTAATGTGTGGTTTTTTAAGACATTCCCAACGCTTCTATTTTTAACTAGCTAAAACTGGTTCAAAATCATCCGAGTAAGTTAATTCCCGAACCCAACACGTATCCCCCTTAACATTATTATACGAAAATTGTTTGCACATTAACTAGAGTTTTACAGCCCGTTATTGAAATATTCAACTCCGGATAAATTTAAATACCAACAATTGATACAGCTTACACCAAGTCAGATGCCATCCATGGCAGGCAACAGTCTGGAGGATGTATTGTTGTCGTTCTATAATGCATCGTAAATTTTTGAAATTAATGATAAATTAGGATTTTACCGCCGATCGGCCTGTGTAGGGGGCAGGGAACTGTCCTTGCATCAAAAAGGTTCTGGGTTCGAATTCCGGGCAAGGCATGGATGTTTCTTTCTCTCTATCTGTGTTCTTTGTCCTTTCTCCTTTGTGTGTGAATGTGACCCGCCCTATGAACGGGTTGTGGTAGTGTGATGTGGGCGACGCTGCTCCACCGCCGTGGCTTCGGCACAGGTGCCCACTGGGTAACGATAAGAGAGTTAGGAGTTCTGTCACTTTCTGTGGCCAATGGACAATAGTTCCAAGTGCCCGCAATTTTAAAAAAAAAGGATTTTATTTGTGTTACAAGTGATATAATCGTTAATAGAATATTCCAGCTACATATAATGAATAACTTCACTAAATTATCAACATTATTTCTGAAGATATGAGCTTTTGTAATTTTCTATCCACAATAACGGATATCGAAACCTAAGTAAACTTAGCTTTCTACGCATTGGCTTAGTAAGATTACTGTCGATTATTTGCCAGGGTCGGATTGACTTGACAAACACATCATATCCCATTTGTTACCAAATATTTTTCAAAATCTTTACTGATTGAACAAGAATAGTCGATTGTTTGCCAAGTAATTTCAATCATCTTGTAGAATTGATTTGACAAACTGATGCTATAAACTGTTAAAAAAAAGCATGCATATTTTAGTAGTTACCACCATTTTTACTATTCAGATACATGACATTTTTTTTATAGTGATTGTGAATATTCATGAACTAGTAAGCTACAAATGTGACATTACATTTGTCTGCACATCCATTTAGTTAAATTTTCATCTTAGCTAAACAAGTTTGGTTTTGGAGCTCCTGAATGAAAACATAACATAAATAGTTCTTTTTTACCTAAAAACTATTACCTGAAGGTAAAAAAAATGTATCCTATTATATTGCCGTAAGCCTTTTAATTTTATCTACACTGTTAGAATTTTTATTCAAAACTTACAGTAAAATAGGTGGCAGCAATCTGTAAATCTTATTAACTGTAAAGTTTACGGTAAAGAGCATTTTTTACCATTGCAGTTTTGAAACCGCTTACAACTAAAATGGTTGAGAAACCATGAATAAAAACTATACAGTTCTTTAACCATTTACAACTAGCATGGTTTCACAACCGTGAAAAAAATTCAACCGGACATTGCAACTAGGCTTTTCGTTAGGTATTGCTCATTGGAGTTAGGTTGTGGTTGAGCTGTGTCTTATCAAATGAGCCATAGGAACTGGTTTAATATATTTATTTGGTTGTCTAACGTATCATAAGATATGGGAAATATTAGACTTTAATGTGTTAAAAGGGTTTATGTTGCTGCCATCTATGTATGAATGAAAGTATCGTATTCTAGTAGTCCATGGTCACAAATTGGAAAGTGCAGGACCCTGGTAACTCTTCAGGTGTTCAACATAGTGGGGGATATCTTTGCTGTCAATGCTGGGACTCTTACCTCCGTTCTGTCGGTAATGAGATTGACAAATTAGCCCTCTCGGCTACCCAGCTGCAAAGAACTAAGTTGCTTAATGATGATGAACTAGTTGGTGTGATAAAATTTTAGTTGTTTAACCCTTTTAGGGGAAAGCAGTCGATAGACAACTTTTTTCGCAGTTGACAGCTGGAATACCATCTTATTTATGGTTATTTAACTGTTTTGTCTGAATATAATAGAAGAACAATTAAATAAGTTGTTATTTAACCTTTCTTTCCGAGAAATTTCTAACAGTGTATAGCTAAAACTTGATTCAAAATTGCAAAAATGTTTTAAAATAAAATCCACTTCTAGTTAAAAATGTAAATATTCATGCTTGAAACTTTTTTTTTTCGCAAATATTTCAAAGCTACCTCATCTTATTGTTTTCTTTTACTTTCTAGTTGAATGAATCTCTAGCGAAATCATTAAATAAACTATCGTTAAGTCCACAATAAGTTTCGAAATATAAAGCAATGTGTACCTCAATGTCAAAATATTTTAAAACAGTTTCAATAAAAGCTGGAAATAACGATGAAACAATATTTTCCTTTCAGAAGTTTCATTTAAAGTATTCTTCAAATATTTGATTTTCCTTTTGGGTTATATGCAAGTTAGCATGTACTTTTGGTTTGCGTAAATGATAAAGACATGTATGAATGAACTACCGTTTACGTTATCTTTAATAAGGCGGCACATAAAGAGGTTGAAATTGCTTTGGAAATCATAGAAATCAGGAATCGTAGGAGACAAAAGGAATTAAAACATTTTCTAAAAGATTTAAATGTATCATAGATGTAAAAATTCCTTTACGCTTATTTATTTGTTTATACCTCAAGCGAAATTTGCTCAGATTCGCCTAAATTAATTTACGAAAAGAACACATGATTAACTGTTTAAAATATTTTAAATACTTAGGATATAAAGGTGGCACTCTTTTTATTTTTGTCGTAAATACAAATTTTAATTATCAGAGGAGTGTTAAAGTGTGCGTAATGATTTCGTTAACTAGAAAACTGTTTTATTTAGAACGTTAGCCATATTTTTCTTTTATCACTTTATTTGCTTCCTTATTCAAATTTCTTGTGATTTTTGAAAATGACTTCTGTTACAGTTTATTTAAATAATTATTGGTGCGAATAAAGTAAAGTCATTTATGTATTAAAAAAGATAGATTGAAATATTTGGTATATAGTACTTGTATTTGGATATAGTCATGATAAAAAAAAGTTAAATGATTGAAACGTCATGATAAACAAATTAAGGCCGAAATATATAAAAGGTAATTAAATTAAGGGGGATGTGATCGTTAAGAAAAGTGGTTGTACAATGCTATCGTGGTATAACAGTAACCCAATAGGTTCAAAGGGTCACAAAACGTGAGGTTTAAACAAATTGGATAAGTTGATATCACCAAATTTGGAAAAAGGGTGAAACTAAAATAAATTTAAGATCAAAATTACTAGAAGTTAAATAAGAGAATGACATGCTATATCCAGATATAAATATGTAATTTATGAGAGTAAGCTGATGTTTCCAATATAATAACAGAAAGCATGCCCAAAACAATAATAAAAAGGTACCCACCCTGCTGCACACGCAGAAGGACATTTAAAAAGACAACCATCAAGACAGGACAAAGAAACACATATTTTTAACTTGCGTTGAAGGTTTATTTAAGAAAAACTAACTAGCAATCTAACTAGTGGGAAAACGTTTTTGGTACAATTTTTAACATTAGGAAGGCCTTTAATAGAAATGGGGGACAAAGAGTAAGTTAGAAATTTTATAAGGGTTCGCAATCAAAGCAAATTTAAAGAGTGATAAGAAAGCACAAACACTATTTAACATATAAAAATTAATGGTTTACGAAGAAAAATTCGAAGATACAAACGGGTTATTATAAGGAACATCAAATTACTAAAATTTATAAAGATTTTAAAGATTCTACATTAATATTTAAAGTAAAAAATTGAGATGCAGGAAAAAGAATTAATTTCCTCGATACGGACCAAAGTCCGCATCTCGGAGAAAAAAAGGCAACTAGCCAGATGGAAGCACAAAAAAAGAATGTGTTAAAAGTGACTTAAAAGTTCGTGAACTGCTTAGGACCAGAAAAGTTACAGCCAATTAAATTTAAAGAGGAGGAGAGTTTGAAAATCAAAAGGAAAGAGATTGGTTAGTTAGCCCCTCTAAAAAAATAAAAGAAGTAAAAAAAAGGAGGGGTTGACTTTCCCCACAGGAAGTTCGATGACCGCGTTGACCTAGGTCAACCAGAAAGGTTAAAAAAAATATAAATGCTATATTGAAAAAAAGGAATAAAGCTTAAAGATAATTAAAGGATTAGATATAATTAAGAGTTAATTGCCACTTTACCTTAAGTGTAAATGTGACAATACCCGGACAGACCGGAAATTTTTTATAAAGTTTTCGAAGTCGTAAGAAAATTTTAATTTCAACTAAATATTAAGTAAAAAATCAAAATATAAGAATTTTCCTCAATACTAAAAATTTTTCGAAAAGTTTGAAGACAAAAAATTGCTTGAAATTCAAGTAACAAAAAAAAATTTAAATAAACTTGTTTTAAAGTTTGAAAAAAACCATGAAATAAAATTCAAAATTTCGCATTAAAGAAAAAGTAGAAAGAGATATAAAGGATTAGATATAATTAAGAGTTAATTGTCACTTTACCTTAAGTGTAAATGTGACAACTTCTTTTGTTCTTTTAAATGGAGAAAGACTTTTTGAGAAATTACGTTAAAGCAAGAAAGCTAGAAATAAAACAAAAATCTCGTTGAATTTAAAGTTTATTATGCTGTGCCAAATCCAATACTTAAAACGACAAATGACATATATTAAACCATTACACTAATAAAATAGTGACATATTCCAAAATAGTGTTTTACTGCACCTAAACTCAAGAATAGCTCCTGGTGCTGTAAAACACCTAGAATACTCTTTTACACTATTTCGTATAAAGTAGATACCACCAACTCCCGTGTTTGTTATTTAGTAACATTGAAACTTATAATTACAGTAAGATATGATACTAACCAATAAAATATGTTTTAATAGACAATATAAAGTATGAATCAGTAATTTAAGTTGCATATATGCACTGTTTCTTAAAATAAAATGAGTTTGCAAATCACAAATACCTGCAGCAGTTTGAATTTGAAAAGAAATTTGAACTATGCTTAACATAACGGACGATGGCAGAAATTGTAAATTATAAAACTATTTAATAGAGTTTAGAGATACTTGAGAAACAAAAGATAAGCATCTTTATTACGCATCTAAAATTACACATTAGAGAGAACACTATCACAAAATACACATTAGAGCGAACACTATGACGAAATACGCACTAGAGCGAACACTACAATTATCTTAAGAATGAACACTTGCGGTTTCTACAGAGGAAAAGTAACCCTAAAAACAGCAGCAAACACTCGTAAAATACCTGCTGCAGATAAAATATTAAAACGAATCTGAACTAAGCTTAACAGAGCAAAATTTAGACAGGGATTATAAATTTAAAACTAATACAGTTTAGAGATACTTAAAAATTAAAATATAAATATCCATATTATACAACTAAGAATGCACATACATATTTTTAGCGGCAAACTTGCCGTTTCTACGGATGAAAAGTAACATTGAAAACAAGAACAACTTACCAACTCATTATCAATTGTAAACATTTACCGATAAAATAACACATCGGCTGATAAGTTTCCGGTCTGACATACAGATGGCGCCCTAATTGCAGAATTAGTATTTTGTTAAGCAAGTCTTAACCTTCAAATAAAAGGTGTCAAAATTTTATAACGATCTGTAGATTGATTTTAAAGTTACAGTGATTTTAATCGAACACCAATTTATATTATTAAAACAATGGATAAAAAAGAATTTCGTGTTCTTATTAAACATTGTTATTCAATGGGAAAAAACACGGTAGAAACTAAAGCTTGGCTCGACAAGTGTTATCCGGGTTCTTCACCAGGAAAATCGACCATTATTGACTGGTTTGCTGATTTTAAACGTGGTCGTACAAATTTTGAAGATGCGCCACGCTCTGGACGCCCTAAAGATGTGGTTAATCCGGAAAACATAATTAAAGTTCACAAAATTGTTATAGAAAACCGCAAAGTGAAGTTGCATGACATAGTTGATACTCTAAATATATCAAAAGAGCGTGTACGCCTTATTTTGCACGAACATTTGTTTATGAGAAAGCTGTTTTCGAAGTGGGTGCCGCGTGTGCTAACAGTTGACCAAAAACAACAACGAATTGATGATTCCGAGAGCTGTTTGACCGCACCCACCCTATTCACCAGATTTGGCTCCTAGTGAAAATGCTCGCGGGTAAGAGATTCAGCACGAATGAGGAAGTGATTGCCGAAACAAACGCCTATTTTGAGGCCAAAGATTAAAATCACTGTAACTTTAAAATCAATTTACTGATCGTTATAAAATTTTGACATCTTTTATTTGAAGGTTAGGACTTGCTAAACAAAAAACTAATTCTGCATTTAGGGTGCCATCTATATGTCAGACCGGAAACTTATCAACTGATGTATTATTACCAATATTAAAGTTTTCTGAAGCTAATATATTTAACGCATGGTGTAAAGTCGAGTAATCGTATGGTAATCTCTTTACATTTTCTGTATTTAGAGCTTTCAAACACTCTTTAAATTGTATATGAAAGCTCAATTTGGTGTTAAAACTTCAAAAAATGTGTTCCTTCACTCTAATTAGATAGTTTTTGTTAAACATCAAGTTCGGAGAACAATTACCACACATATTACTGTGTACGCATGCAAAACTACAAAATTTTATTATTAGAAACTATGTTTAAGATAAAAGCAAATAAATATATAAGAGAGACATTGCTCAAACACCTCGAAATAATAAGATCTTTTACGAAAATGCTTTATACAAACTTTCAATAAGACTATTTACAAAAGAACCAAAGCGTATAGAAAAAAAATAACATTTTAACACATTTCCATGTGCTTATAAATCAAGCGACACTATTCTGTGCATGCACACAGCATATCGATGACTTAAATAAACTGAATTACTTCTTGTTTTTGAATAAAAGAAACCTTGGCATGTATTAAAAAATATAAATTTATCTGTTAACTTTTCTTTGCACTTTAGTTTAAAATACTAGCCATTTCTTGATCCAACGAATTGTAGAATTAAAGAATAAATGAAACAAATAATATTTTTAAGACTTATATCTGTAAAATGATTTTATCTAGTTTTTAGAATCTATAATCATAAGTCTAAAAAAATATTATTAACTTTTAAAAATTTTTGTTTAAAAATATCATAAATTGATAGGCTTAAAAAACCTTTCAACCTAGACACGTGTACAAGATAAAAGCAAAAGATTATAAAAAAAAAAAAATTAAATTTTGAAAATTTTTCGTTTTGTAGTGGGAAATAAAGTAATATCGAATTATAAATGTAGAATGATAGAATAAAATAAACGTAAAGTAATATTGTAAAACAATAATAAAAAAAATTTGAAGAAAAAAAAAATTAATCATAGAATGTAGGAAAAAATAAAATTTAGAATAAAATAAAAAAATTAGGAATTAATAGAAAAAATTAAATAAAAATGAATAAAAGAAAAATAGCAATTATACTTGCAATGTAATAAAAAATTTAAATTATATTTAAAAAATTTGAATAAAAACAAAATGAGATAAAAGTTTAAGAAATTTGAAATTTGAAAGAAAAAAATCAAATTAAATTATAAACTTTTGAAGAAAATAATAAGGGCCACTTTATGAAGCCACTTAATTCCTCGCATGTGGGGTACGAAGTGTAGCTAAGAGAACTAATCTGTCAATCTCATGATTGGCTGCACAGGAGTTCGAATCCCGTCAACGTTGACATTACTATACATTTTCCATTCTTTCAATACATGGAGAGTCTCTAGTGCCCCCGATCTGTAACAGTGGACTATTTGAATATAAAACTCTCATTTTCGTACAAATACGATCAAAAAAAGATCTGTTTACCACGAAAATCTGGAAATTCACAGTTCCCACGTTCTACAGTTCATTTGACAAAACACAACTCAACCCTAAACTAACTCCAATGTCCATTACCTAGCCAAAAGCCTAGAATAACCTAACTTCAATGCCCGTTAGCTAACGAAAAGTTACATATTTACAAAATTTAACTCATTTAACTCCATAATTTAACTCCAACGTATGGTTAAATTACATTTTGATGGTTTAAAAACCGTGTAACCAAGTGCTTGACCCCTCTGTAGAAGATCAAAATTGTGATGGCATGTCTTCGGATCATCCTCAGGAATGCTTCCTAGACCGTCGCCAATTGCCCAATGTGCAGCTCTAGTGCGACGTAAATAAACTACAACAACAACAACCAAGTGCTTGTAAAAAAATTACAAAATCGCATATTTTCGTATTCATGGTTTTTTTACCATACAAAATTTAAACGGTTTCAGAACTGTAAAGGTAAAAAAATTTTATGTTCTTAACCATAAACTTCACGAATAATTCTCGAGACAGACTGCTGTCGGCTATTTTACGGTAATTTTAGAATTAAAATTCTAACACTGTGCTATCTTTGTCTTTCGATAAATTTTGAAGGTGATTGTTGCGGTGTCGTAACTCTCTAACTACTTTAAGGACTCTTAAGGATAGATTCCCTTTTTTTTTTAGATTTCTTTGAAAGAAAGATTTTTTTCAGATAAACTCAGCATAATTGGAGCATTAATTAACATAATTACGATCCCAACCTTACTAATACGAAAACATCTGAACTCAAGCAAACTCTGATCTATTTAAATATCAAATTCTTTCTATGGTAATCTGCAATTGAGTAAATATTGACTCTTCTTACAGAATTTTTCTTTACAAAAGGAAATGAGAAAGATCAAACTTCTTAACCTTTAAAAGAAATTAATCTTCTTATTACCTCTTTGTAAGCATCACACGTTTTCCTTCTTAAATTGAACCATAACAACCATTAAACTTCTTTTATTCCTTCTCCATAAAAAAAGAGACCAGTTTAAAAATACAAACTACAAATTGAGCTACATGTAAAATAGAATAAAATCTCTTTGTTATAAAACAATCGGTTTTAATGAAAGCATTTATTTTTATTTATCTGAAAGAAACAAAAAAATATTTCTTTTTTTTGCGTTGAACGAAAAGGAATAACAAGTTATTTAGTTCTTTTATATAGCTTAGTATTAACAGTACGGTCAAAAGTGCAAGCAATACTAAGTTTAAATACTTTTAGAAATCATTAAAAATCAGTTATATTGTCGATTTATGTATCAAAATCATCGGTGCTCATAAAGTTGCATTTTAAGGGTCTTTTTCAAGCACTCCTGAATCTCATTTTTTAATTCAGCATTGGCATTGGAGTTATTTCGGTACACATTCTCTTTAATGCAGCCCCACAAAAATTTATCATGTGTGTTCAGATCCGGAGAATATGGCGGCCTAGAGAGCTCTATTTTAATGCTTCTGGGTACTCCTAGAGCCAGAGTACGGTCCCCAAAGTGCTCCTCGAAGACATCAAACACTCTCTTAGTCCGATGGGGTCGAGCTCTGTCCTGCATGAACCACATCTTGTCGAAATCAGAGGCACTGTTGATAGTAGGGATGAAATCATTTTCCATAACCATCATATATCTCTCAGTAATCACCGTGTCGTCAACGAATACTACGTCTATTACTCCGTGACATAAAATTGGCCACCACACAGTCACCTGTTCAGGGTGGTCAGACTTCCAGATCACAAATTGCGAATTTGCTGTCCTCCCAATGCACCAATTTCAATTGCCCAACCCCATTCAACTGAAAATGGGTTTCGTCGCTAAACCAAACCAAATTTACAGCAAAAAAAACTGTCCGTTAATTCTCTTGACAGCAATGTGGCCGAAACACATCCGGTTTTTCATGGCCATGGGGTATAACGGCTGATGAGTTTGAATTTTGTATCGGAAGAGATGCAGGTCTTAAACAACAATTTTTTACAGGGTTCCCTGGTTGATTCCCACCTATTGTGCAGCTTAACTGATCTATTTTCTTGGGCTAGTTTGAAACACAGCGCGTGTCTTCTTTATGTTTCCAGGCGTTTCCACACTTTTTTGTCGGCCGACATTGCTCACACTGCCATCACAAACAGTCCCGGTTTTATCAAATTTACGAATCAAATTCTTGATTGTTGGACCGGTTGTTTTCAGCTTGTACTACTCGGTCGCAAACTTCCTTTGAGCCACGTTACTGCTCACTTAATTGGCCTTCACAAGCGATATACGATAAGACACGCCGTACCATGACATTTTCGCTTGAAAATGGACAACAACAAGTTGCGTGTGCATGCCCATATTAATTCCCATATTAATTCCCATCACGCAAACCATTCAAAAGTCATGACGGTTTTGTTCCATATAGTTAAATAATTATCACCTTGTAGCTAACTGTTTTAAGGTTATAGGTATATGTTTTAAGGTTAGTTTTTCAACAATAATATTTAAATAGTTAAGTAACGTAATAAATAACACTAATAACAAATTTTTCAGTAGTATTAATACAAATACTTGAATTTGGGTATGAGAATTTCAAATCCGAAATTAGTTTTGCTCCTAAAGCTAGTTTTTTTAATAATATTTATATTATATTTTTCGTCGAAATATACAAGTTTAACAACGTTATATGTAACAGGGGGTCACATAAGTGTTGCGACAATTTTCTAGGGGGCTAGGGAACATCATCAGGATTAAAAATTTACAGGTGCCCGAAAATTTTGGCATACATAACTACGGGCGCTTTTCTATTATGAACTATTCGTATGCTACTGAACTGGTCATAATAGGAAAATGTCCTTAGCCGCCTGAAGTGACATTTATGGGCTTGGATTCCAATGCAGTTTTATCCCTTATAATGTCTCTTAACTCTCCTAGAAGTAAGTCGTAACATTCATGCTGCCCCCGGTTTATAACGTTTTTAAAATTGTACATTTTGACAAAAAATGTCATTAAAAAAAACTGCAGCTTGGGGAAAGAAACCAATTGCAGATTTGAAATCAGTGAAAGTGTCTAAGATCTATTAAAAAATGTCATGCAATAGAAAACAAATTTTTAAAAAAATATTCCCAGGGGTAATATTTGAGTTAGAAAATAAAATTAAGCTAAATACCATTCATACATTTTAATAAATTTGGCATTATCTCACTAATATGTAAAATGTAAGAATGATGATGCCGGCATTCTATAGAATGCCAAATAAGAAACCGGCAAATTATAAAATACATCTCCGATCCGTCAAAATGTCATTCAAAAATGACAAATTCAAAGCGTCATCCGATTTTATATAAATTTATTCGTGGATATAATTCCTTTTTTTTCGATATCTTAATACTTACTGACGATAGATTAGAAGAAACATCAGTTCTTGGAGTATCGGGCAAATATATAACGGGCAATCGCACTTGACCTTAAAAAAATATTAGTGTAGGGTATACAGGGCAAATAAATACCGGGCAGTGGCACTAAGCCTTAAAAAAAACATCAGTGTATCATCAACATATACCGGGAATCCTAGGCATTCTATACTTTGCCGGCCTTATATATATAATATATATATATATATATATATATATATATATATATATATATATATATATATATATATATATATATATATATATATATATATATATATATATATATATACATATATATATCTGTTTTAAAATAGCCTTAAAAAAGTTTTAATTTTAACTTTTAAAGTATTACTCATAGTTTGAGCATTGAATTATAAATACCAGCAATTACAATAGGGAAAACTAATATTGTCTTTTTGCATATTTGCATATTTATATTGCACATCTATTTGATCAGAATTTCTGAAAATTCAATTCATCATTTGACTTTGACAAACCAAATGCATCTTTTTTCCTCTGTGTTGTTTTTATTTAAAAAATCGAAGAATTAGAAGATCAGTCATGAGCGTTTAAAATTACCTAAAAAAGTATTAAATTTTATCTTTTAAAATAATATTAATTTACTTGTTGTATTATATGTCCCCTTTTCCCTATTTTTCAAGCACAAGTATCTTTCCATAATTATATGTGAACTATATGGTTATAATTGTAGAAATTCCATTTCATCATTAGACTTTGCTCAAATTCAAGTAACCGTACTCCATTCACTAGTATGACAAGCAATTAACATTGTGAAATCCATTGTCATCTAAATTCTCATTACGATACCATGTGACTGATTATTATAATATCATTGGCCAGTCAAGAAGCCTTGAACATGATATTTATTTAATAATACTTGGCTATATAGTTAACTTTATAATGCACAACTATTAAATCGTAATAGATCAATTAGAAGAAGTTATTCGCCTCAAATTAGGCTCCTAAATATCACGTAAGTTGAATGTTGATAAATTATTAAAACTCAAACTACTAAATGCTATAAACAGTTAAGCGGTATTCATTTAGATATAAAATTGCGAAGTAAAAACTTGCGTTTAGTAGTATTGAAAAATTGGAACATTGAAGTTTCATAAAATAATTAAGATTTCTCTATGCTAGGCGTCTACTTCTTATCATTCACCAACCCAAAGAACAGCTCCTGCTATTTCATTAAATAATTAAAGATTTCTCTATGCTAGGCTGCTATTCTTTTACTAAGATTATTATTATTTTTTATTTTAATGCTCCATTAAGTAACGGTTGCAAATAAAAACCGTGAGGTGTTTAAAGCACAATAACATGTGATATACCGATTAAAATATCAAAAAAATTTACTCATATAATCAGCAGAAAGTGGGATTTTAATTTCTAAAAAAAGTTCCAAAAGTTTCCTTTAAGGTAAATTTCAACGCTTCGAGCATAATACGCGTAATAAACACCGAACATAATGCGTACAATACGTGTAATATTCGTCAGCTGAAGCAGTGAACGATTTTTTTTTTTATAATAATAAACAGTAATCACTACTAAATTACAAATGTTCCGAGGGAACATTTCGTCTTGGTAGCGTAGTTCAGAAGATACGTCTTGGTAACGAAATAAGTATCGTAACTTCTTCGAAGAAACGAATTTCGTCAAAAGTGAAGAGATATTTCATCATTCTATTTCCTTTCCCCCCACCCCAAAAAAAAAAACTTCGTAATGTATATAACTTTTCTAATTTATTTACTTTATCGTGGGCCCCATACAGCTGGATCAATGACACCTTAATGTCTTAAAAAAAAAAAAAAATAGAACAGAGAAACAAATTATACTTGTGCCAGAAGCGGGTATCAACCCCGAGATCCTCCTAGTACGAAACCAACTCCTTGACCACCATACCTCCAGTCGGCATAGTTCGTCACTTTATTTTCGATCGCCTATTATTCATCATTGTTTCTTCATTCTAGTTAACAATCTCGTTTAAGGCACTACGATGAGGTTCCGAGTTGAGGAAACATTTTCGTCATTTATTTGAGAGTTCCGGTTTCGTCACAAATTCTACAATTCACGCTGCGAAATAATTCTCGTGATTGACGATAAGACGATTTCGTGACGGAATAATTCTGCAAAGTAACAAAATATCAAGTCTGATCGTCTGATGTTCTCAGAACTTCATGCGGCGTACGACGTTTTTATCAGAAGCTCAAAGCATATTTGTGTTTATTCCCCTGGCACGTAAAGTAATTTTACCTTTTTTAAAATTAGGATGGCAGGCAAAGGCCCTTCAAAAATTATGCTTTTCAAGTAAAATACTAAGCTTCTCTCATACTGAAGTACTTAAACGCTTTGCTTTGTTCTGGGCTAAAACACCAAACTTTCTCCTTTAGGCAATTTTTGAAACTCTTTTTAGAGATTCAATACACATAACTTGTTAAGTATGCGTCTTTATTTTTTTTTTCACATTCCGATGAATACATCATGTGTTATGGATCTCTAAATACCTCACGTTATTTAATGTGTAGCCAATATAGTATTGTTATTTTTTTTTTTTTTTTTTTTTTTTTTTGCAGTGTGAACTTGTAAAAAATGGATGCTGAAATTTCAAGAAACTTTCTTCGTTTTTGACGAAATCGTTTCCTAGAATATGCTCCGAGCGAAAATTTCATGAAGGTGACGAAATAACAGTCGTCATTCTTCGAGGAAATTAATTTCGTCAAAATAAAAAAATCGTCATTCTGCTTTTAAAAAAATAATAAATAAAAAATAAATAAAAAATATAAAAAACTCGTCACGCCTAATCACTTTATCATGGGCACCATATAAGGGGATCAATGTCATCCAAACAACACAAGAAAGATCGATAGATAAATTACCCTCTTACCTGAGGCGGAATTTGAGCCCGGATCTTCCTAGTACGAGGCCAAATCCTAGATTACCATATAGGCCAGTCGGCTTGTTTCGTCACACTATTTTCGATCGGTTAGTCTTCATTCCAGTCAGCAATGATCCACAATGCACAGCAATGAGGTTCCGATTTAAGGAAACAGTTTCGTAATACATTTGAGAGTTCGTATTTTGTCGCAAATCACGTGATTTCGTGACTAAATGATTCTCAAAATTAACGACATATAGATTGAGAATTGCTGAATTTTTATTTCTGAGAGTTTTGTGAGACTTTAAGGTTGGTAAAAAAAAATACGACAACTTTCTAGAAGCGCCGGCGGCCAGGTGGCCGAGTGGTTAGCGTGTCTGACTGCGTAGTCAATGGCAGCGGGTTCGAATCCCGCTCTGGGCATGGATGCTTCTCTCTCTGTGTTGTCTTCTGATATGTGAATGTGGCCCACCCTATGAACGGGTTTGTGGCGTGGGTAACGTTGCTCGCCTCCGTGACTTTGGTTCACAGGTGCCCACTGGGTAACGATAAATGAGCAACACTTCCGGCATCTTCTATGGCGAAGAAAGAAAGTTTAGTGCCTGCCGTTATTTTTAAAAAAAAGAAGAAAAAAACTTTCTTGAAGCGTTAGCTCCTAGAAAAATGCCCTTTCAGCACATAAAATTTTGACCCTATAGTTTCATAGCGAACCGCATAGTATTTTTTACAACAAAATTAACAGCTCATAATTTTCAATAACAAATAATAATAATTATTCAATGCTCTAATTATCAAATTAAATTTTTTTTTTCTTTCCATCGTACTTCTATACTTCCTTCCAATTTCATTATAAGTCTTATTATCGATTTTCCATCCAAAACGAAATGCGAAGTGAGAAAAAATTTATGAAAAAAAAAGCACTTGGAATTACAATAGCTTCTGAGCAATTTATAATTTCGTAAAAAAAAAAGCTCGTGATAAACTTAGAAATAAATTAGCCATTTCAGCAGGTTAAATATCTACTCAGTGGTTACATTAAAAAAAATTCTAGGATAATAAATGTCTTTTGTACGTTAAGTAAAAATAGTATTTTTGAATGAGCATAGAGTTTTTTGACAGGACAGTCGTGTATGAGTGAGTATATTTTCCTTTCGTATCTTATGAATAGAATTCTTATTTCACAAAGTAACCATGAAAACACAATTTAATTTTTTTTCCTTTAACTTGAATGCGGCTGACATATTGTACCATCCCTTATACAAATGATGAAAAAATCTTTGAAATATTACGAGAAAGCATTGTAATATAGAATGTTTTATGCTTAAAACCTTGATTTAAAACCTAAATTTATGTAACAAGAGCAGGGAAAGGAACCTATTGATATTAAACTTTTATAGAAATAAAATATAGATATTTAATAATGTAGATTTGCTTACAATACAAGATAGTTATTGATATAATGCTCAATTAGTGGTTTAAATACTCGAACCTAATTTATTTTAACATATTAATTTGAAAAAGGCAACATAATATTAATAATATTTTATCATAATTGATCATAATATTAGTTTTAACCACGTTCAAAAACGTGATTCCTATGAAACATAAATAAAACAAGCGAAGGCATTAAGTCATAAATAAAGCGTTTTCACGAAACATAATCTTTCGTAAAAGAAATACATCATTATTTAATAAATTTAAAAACAAAAAACTAATTGTAAACAATGCTAGCAATTAAAATTGAACAAATCTACCAATTGTTAATGATACTCGTTATCCATAGACGGAGATATATAGCGTTCCAGTAGTTGTTTCTAAACTTCCAATCGGCAATTTTTTTCAAAAGTATTCTTCTGGTGATACGAGGGTCACTCTGAAATTTTTGAGATACAACTAGGTTTTTAAAATTACACTTACAAAATTTTAGGTGTGTTCAAAGTAGTCTCCTCCAGCATCAATGCACTTTTGTAGTCGAATTTTTCACGGATTAAATGCCTCAAGCCATTCATTTCTTGGAATAGATTAGAAAAATGCATTTATAGCCACATCAATCTCTTCTGAATGAAAACGACGTTCACGTAAGTTCTTTTTTAGATTAAAGAATAACCAAAAGTGACACATGGCTAGATCAGGTTAATACGGCTGATGTTCTATCACTTTAATTTGTTTTTGTTTAAGAAACTTAGCTGTTAATCCGGCTGTATGTAAAGATGCATTGTCATGGAGAAGCATTAGTCCCCTAACATTCACTTCTTGCAGAATTTTCGCACGGAGTCAACTCCATTTTTTCTTCTGTTTAAAATTTATTATACGCTAAACAAGTTGAAGTAAGTCAGTAAAAAATCGTCTGCTGTGTTAAAATACTTTGTATTCTAAAATTAAACCATTATTTTTATTTTGTAAACTCCCGTCTGCGCGTATCTCAAAAATTTCAAAGTAAACTCATATTAGGGTTATTATTTTTTATTTTTTTTTAAAGAATTACGTTAGAAGCCTTTCTCGGCGATCTTCATCAAAATAAATAGAATCTTAACATCCTTTTTATGTTAGAGCCAATTTGCAAATATATCTATTTTTATTTTACAATTGAAAAAAAATATTTATAAAAAAAGCCTTCATTCAAATGTTAAAAATTATTTAATCAGGTATGGTATTAAACAGGGTGTTTATAATTAAACAAATTTTCCAAAACTGGGTTCGGGCATAAAATGAAGTGATGGGAATTTTCTCTAGAAAAGAAGTGTTATTTCCAAAAACTTTTACTGGATAAAGCATTTCGTTTCAAATTCTCAGTAAAAAATTTTTTTATTCAATTACAGCTTTAAGTACACTTAGCACTTTATACTGTCACTTCGAGTGCATAAAATCGATTTTTACAATATCTTATAATAACAGCAAATTTTACTGTAATATTTATTTAATTAGAGCGATTCAGTAATTTATACTTTTATTCTTACTCTGAAATTTGCAGTATATCAGATTTTTTGTTCCGTAACTTGTTCCGGTAAAAAAAAAAAAAATTACGGTAAAATGTACCGGCATGAGTGCCAGTACTTTTTTCCTTAATTTGACCTGGAAAGTTTGTACGTTATTGGACACTAAGATTCCCAGACTTGAATCCTTGCAATTTTTTACTTTCAGAATATAGAAGTCTTCATAAACTGTACAGTTATCATATCCATCTGTGATCTTAAAGATAGAAAAGCATGCCTTGCCGAGTGTGTGAAAGACCCTAACGAAGTTTTATACGGACTTGCACGAAGAAACAGTTCTGGTAAAATTAACGTACTTATGGTTATGATATTTCTGATCAAAAAAACGTGGTTATGATATTTCTGATAAAAAAAACGTGGTTATGATATTTCTGATCAAAAAAACGTGGTTATGATATTTCTGATCAAAAAAACGTGGTTATGATATTTCTGATAAAAAAAACATAATTCTGGTAAGATAAAATTTAATAATAAAAACAAAAATAAAATGGTATTTAAACCATTCATTTGGTAGTTTTTTTGTTCATGTGATAATGGTTCATCAGAAATTCTGATTTTAAGAATTATAGTTTTTTTTACCACACATTCAGAAAAAAATTTGAAAAGTAAATTTAAGTGAATAAGTGATTTTTATGCCATGATCTAAAGTATCATGATAAAATTATCTAATTCTACCACATTTATCAAATTTTATCACACTGTTTAAACCATATTTAATTTTTAATCTTACCAAAATAATTACCAAATAGCTTCAGTAAAAAGGACCGAGTATATTGGTGTTTCCATGAAGCCAGAAACGCGTACCATATTTTACCATATTCGGGTAGATTGACCATACTTTTTTTCTCAGTTTACATGTCAATAGTACTGGTCAATGGTATCAAGCATGTCTTATAAGCATGATTTAGTTAGGGTTTTTTGTTTTTTGAATTTTTCTTAAGGCTTCTATAAGTCAATGATACGTCTATAGAATTGAATTTCCTTTTTTCTAGATAAAATTTCCATTATTTAATTAGACTTAGGGAATACACAAGGTTGTGGAAAATGTGGAAAATCACACAATAAGTTTACAATTATCCACATTCCTTCTATTTCTCAAAACAATGACTTCATCTATCAGATAAACCTATTTTTACGGATTTTTTCAATACTAAGAATTCTTTTAGCTTTTTAAAGTTGGTTATGCCACCTTCATTGTTTACCGCTTGAAACCGTTAAATACTGTATTTTCAAAAATACTCCAGAAATGCGTGACCAATCTATAACAGTAGAGAAACAAAGCAGACGGAATATTGTTAATAATATTCTAATTTGAAATTAATCGTAGTGTGCAATTTAGAGGTAGTTTCTAACATTTTTCCAGAACTTAAGAGGCAAGCAAGGTATTTCCTAGCTGTTTTGTTTCATTCAATTCTAAAACTTACAACTCAATAGATTGCGCAAGAGCAATGTCCTGTTTAGACCAAATTTGTACGACACAAAAACAGCTTTTGGACTAACTTTATTTCTCTTCAATAAACTATACTAATACTGGTCGTCAACAGAGATTCTGTTAAAAAATATGGTGTCTCAGTTTCTTATGTACTTTGCTATGCTGCTCTGACCTCAAAAATTTCTCACTGGACTAATATTTCCTTTTTATATTTATTAAAAATATAATACACGTGCTTAATGTGTTATTGTTTATTGTGAAAATAATCCAAAATTATTGGCAATAGCAAATCTCCGAACTATGAAGAACTGGTTTCAATTTTTTTTTTTTAGGATTTGAAAGATTTGTCCTAAAAATAAAAAATTTTTAGTTTTGCAGTTGGACTTTTTATCTGAAACTCCCAACTTTGTAAGCGGTGAACATGGGGAGTAATTTCCTCATGATAAATAAACATTGTGATCAAAGAATATGTGTCGTTTTAAAGTTGGTTTAATGCATGTAAGTAGCGTAACTAAAATTGATATATTTGCAATAGCATATAATTTTTAACTTCGCACAGCAAAAAACCTTTCAAATTGAAAAAAAAAATTTTATTTGAAAACAAAGCACAATAGCATACAGACTTCAATTCGAATTCAATAGACTGACAAAAAGTCTAATCTCATTGATCAGTGTAACAGCAGTGATTTTGGATATGGGTATAAAATTTTTAATTAAAACAAGGGAGAAAATGAAAAGGTTTTTTTTTCTGTTTTCATAATTTTCAGGTCATTCCCAACCTTTCCGTCCATAGCATTAACGAAGCTAATGCTTACACATAGCTAATTAAAAGATTGCTGAAAGTTTTTCGCATAGTTTTAAAATTATTATAAATTAAAAATATTGCATGTAAATTTAAACATTTATCATGCACTGTAAATAATTCTTAATCAAACTACGGTAAAACTCATTTTCACCGGAACATGTTACGAAATAAAGTCTGATATGTCGTAATTTTTACAGTAATGACTACCATAAAATAACCGAATTACTGTGATTAAAAAGTACTACTGTAGCATTTACGGTATATTATTTTACTGTAAAAAGGGATTTTACAGTAAAATAGATTTTACGGATGATGCAGTCAAAGTGCCGGTTTTTTATTCCGCATTTTGATTGCTCGTTTTTGATTTCGCCCTGATTATGCTATTACTCAAATTTTATGAAATTCTTCTGCATAGTTTCCGATTGAGTACAACTCACAAAAACTTAAGTTTAAGTATCTATAATCTGCACATTCTGTTTCTAAAATAATATAAACAGGCAGAAAATTCGAATAATCTTTCACATAAACATAAAACAAACTGCTGGCATTCTTAGAAATAAAATAAATACATCATTATGTAGAAAAATAAGAACACTTTACATCTCAACCGTGTTTTCTATTTTTATGACTTTTACTTCAATGATTCAAATAAAATTTCTTTCAAATCCCTTGAATAAATTGTCCTTACCTTTCAAAACATATTATAAAACGAAATTCAGCGAAAGCAGATCTAAATTTTTGTTTAATATTTTATTTTCTCAGCAGGAAGTAAAATTGTTTTGAATGAGTTTTTCCGTTTAAAATGTTTATCTTTCTTGTTTATCTTTATAACGTTTATAGTTTAGTCAGCACAAAGGAAAACATTTTCATTTAGAAAATAACTATTTTTGTCAATGCACGTTTAAAAAAGCATTGGTTTGCTAACTATTCTTTTTCGTCATTTAAATTGCAATATTGAAAAAAATCTTAGTTTAAAAACAATAAACGAAATAATTAATGATGTAATTTTCATTAGTATATAATGAATTTCATAATATATTGGTGATTATATTAAAATATGGGATGTACAAAACATTTATAGAATACAAAAATACATTTATTTTAATATCTTATTTATTTTAATATCTTATTTAAAAAAATGCATAGTTTGAAAAGTTATGATCAATGAATTTAAAAAGTGAATCAAATTTAAATAAAATGAATATTATTTATTAAAAAATAACATTAAAATTCATTGTTTTTAATATTTAGTCATTCACGAGAAGAATAACCATTATTTTTAATACTATTTAAATTACTAGGAGGCTTTTCCCCCTGCTCGCTGGCGCTCACCAACCCCCGGAACTGCTTTTGCAGTTCATTTCGGATTGCTTCGCAATCCAATGCTCGCTTTGCTCGCTCATTGGATACGTTCTTAACGTCTAGCTTTTGTATACTTTTTTAAATACTGAAGTTCCGAAAACTTTTCACTGTAGAAAATTCTAAACCTGTACATTTCAATATTTATTTGAAATTGCAAATGTTAATTTGGGCATTTGGCGATACAACACTTATAGATTTGAAGGATTTGTTACGTCAAGCGCTCAGGTATCATAATTTTGAATTATGTTGCTAAGTTAACTTTCAAAAAATTCTATGGCTGGCAACAGCATTTTTATTTTTTAAGTTGTTTATTTTTTTTTTTTATTTTTTTTTTTTTTTTTGCCGCAGCTGAATTGAACAACCTGATAATGCTCACTCTGGTTATTGTTTCCGTTTTTAAAAGCGCTATATGTTGAGCCACCTCAGCTAGATTTGACATGTGACATTTCTAGATGCAATCATTGGTCGATTTTCTAACGTTGCCACCGGTGGAAAAGAAATACAGCCAAAATTTTGAGCCACGTAAGAGAATTACATATAATAGATAATGTAAATAATTAATCTTAGTTCAGATATTATAAACAAAAAAATTCCTTAAATTTTGAACTCTTACCTAAATAATTATAATAATTTGAACATAATATCTTTATATATTTAAAAAAATTTAAAATTTTAAAAAATGTCTATAATCAAGTTTTCAAAAACTATATACTCAGAAAGAGAATGATTACACAAATACTATTCATTTTTTCAATATATATTTTACACTGCGAAAGAATAATCTTATTTCGCAAATTATAAAAATCATTAATAATTTAATTTTGAATTAGAGCATAAAAAATTTTCTAAATATTTTGATGATTACACTAAATTCTGTATCTAACGCTTACAAAAAATAATATGAGTTTATTTTAATGTTTTAAAGTTATAAAAAGGCATTCATGAGAAATAATAAATTTTAACTTATAGTTTGTTTGTTTTTTAATATAAGCACTTTTAGAAACATTAAGCTAAAAGTGTGAGAGACATAACAAAAAAAAAATTTCAAAATGTCTAATCATTTTAATATATGCTTTTAGGCTCAATTAGAAGATAATTAGAGAATTTTCAATAAGCCGATTAGGCTCACTGAAATAAGCTAAATAAATTATACAAATAGCCAGATTCTCAATTAGCTAGTTTGCAAAAAGCCAGATTTTTTAATTAGATACAAAAACCAGGTAGGCCTGTTCATAAACTAGATTTATGATTTAAAAGACACATGAGTATTAAAAAATATCAGAATTAAGTCTTTTTGAATACCCATATCTTTAATTTCTGTGTAAGAAGACCTTAGTTTATGCGTATATCAATCGATTGCCTTTTAATTTAATTAAAATAATCTAACCAACAGCAAAGCAAAGAACTTGGAAGAGTGACCAAGAGCCTTACGTGGCAACGTACCTTACTTACTAAGTATAGTTCGTTCACCGGGAGTTGGCACTTGGCTCCACCTCCTCGGACGCAGAGTTCATTTCAGCGCGGGAGTAAAGAGGAGAAACATCTCCGCACTTGAAAATGAGACAACCCTTAATGCCCGCCAAACGCAAACAGTGAATTCTTTTTCTGTCACTTACGCTTTATCATCTGCTATTATACCTTCCGTTACTCTAATTAGATATATTTTTAATTTAAAAACTGCTGTTTTTCCGACAAAATGTCTCAAAAAGGACAAACTATTCACTCAAAAGGGAGAAATATCATCAAATTTATTAAATATTAAAAGTTAAAAAAAATTACATAAAGATGGCGAAATAAATATAGTTGTCATACGATCGCCAAATATTAAACTTGTTCAGAATTGTTCACATCCTTCTCCCAAAAATAACGAAATAGTATCGTCGGATATCACGTGATGAAGGCGAAGCCAAGTGCCAACTCCTGGAGAACGAACTATAATCAGGAATCAGGTGTTGTTAGTCAGCTATTTTAACCAAGGCGAATTAAAGTTTAAAAGGCGAGAGTTAAAAAATCATTATTGGTAGAATAGAGCAAATAAAAATTGATTATATTAATTAAAATACTTAGGTAAAAATAAAACTTTTCATAATCAAGAAAAATGACACCTCAGATGTTATTTTAAATACGAAATCCAGAAGTTTCAGGGATTAGGTGCGGGTGTCTGGTATGAAAGCTTTTATTTTTGACAATTTAACAATAACAGAGATGAATTGCGTTAATTTGATTATCCTTTTATCACGAAATTACCTAATTTCCAATCAAACTAAAGCTCTCAAAAGTCTGAAAAACTCACTCGTGTAACAGTTTAGATTGATCTGGATAATCTCCAACAAAATTGTTCTTTAGGAAGACGATTTACATAAAATGACGGTATTTTACCCAGTATTGGTGCTCTTGATACCCCAGCATATCATTTCCGTGTTCTGTTTAGTTAATTTATTTTTTTTATTTTATTTATTTTTTTATTTTATAACCAACGTTGAACAGCCGACCCATTTTTTTTGTTTTACGGCTACTAATGTTCAACTCCGTGGGCTTGTAATTTTGAACCCAATTCAGAAAACAAGGATACTCCTGGATAAAGTTTTGGGAAAAAATTTCCTCTGTTTAGAGCTTTTTGATGGAACTAGCCCACATTTGCGTTACATGGAGAAGAAAACCACGAAATCCTCCCACGGTTACCCAGACGTCAAGGGGACTCTAACCAATCATCCATCTACCATTGTGGATATTTTAAGTCAGTACTGTGGCCGATGCAAGCCGGATGTGGGATTCAAACCCGGTTCATCTCATTGGAAGGCGAACGCTCTATCCCTTCAGCCATCACGGAGTTCTGATTCTTGTCGATAACTGTGTTCTTGCTAATTTATTATTTTTTTAATTTATGTAAATATTTCAAAAGAACTAACTAATGTTACATTATGCCTAATTTCAGATATAAACCAAAATGCAAACAAAACATCTAATTTGTTGTTAAAAAATTCTTCGCGATTTAAAAATTATATTAAATATGATATTTTGTCGAATTTGCTAGAAATGTCCACACTACAAGCTGCTTCCCGAAAGTAATAATCTCTATTTAATTAAATGCGCACTCGGAGTAATTTTCAAGCACGGAGAAATGTTCTTGTCTTTTGAGTATCTATTTTTACAATGTCCTTAGCTTTAGAATTTTTTGAGAAAAAAAGTATTTTTCATTACGTCGTAAATAACACTATCTCTTCAGCATGAGAAATGATTTATTAGAATAATTATTTATATCAGAAAATGATCATATATATATAATAACATAATAAAGACAAAGAGGACAAAAGAAAGGAAATATTAACGAAGAAAATTAAGAAAAATAACAAGTTTTATTTACTGCGCATAACCTGCATAAGTTAAAAATGTATAGAAGTAAAAAGATATAAAGATTTCTCAATTTAGAAGAAAAAAATTATGAAAAAAAGTCTTTTAAAAAATATTCACATTTTTGGAAATTTTTTAAAGCTCAAAAAAAAAATTTTTTTTTTTAAATTGAAAAATAAAATAAAATTAGTAAAATTATTTTACTAATCGTTTTAAATCATTCATCTTAAATCATTTAACTAAACGAGTTTATTTAATTCTGGCAGTAATAAAATTAATTTTCCAAAAATTATGATTAAATAAATATTTGAAAATAATGTATGCTAAGTTTAAGAACAATTTTATAAATTTAATAGTATTTTTTAAATTATCTCAATTAATATGTATTTGGATTAATTTTAACAAATATTAGGATATAGTTTTCAATTTTTTAATAATTGTTTGATCATCTTCCATTTACGAGACAATTATTGTTTTGTTTGTTTTTTTTCAAAAACACAATTTAATTAAATTGCATTTTATTCTAGATTGGTTGAATAGCCCTTTTAATTTCAAAGAGCCCTAAATTCAACAAAGAAAAAAGATTATTGGTTGTTAAAAGTTTTAATTGAGGCACGTGTATCAGTCGTTCTATGAAGATAAACATTTACTTAAATTCAACAAATTTGAATTTTCAATAATCCGTCAATGCTAGTTAAATCTAAAATACATTAAAATGAATTAAAGGATTTTATTATTCAAATAACATATCCATTAAAACAAGTTTTATCTTAATTTAAATATAAATCTAGTTTTTTAAACTCAGGATACTTATTTCTTTCTTTTCCAAAATAACAAACTCTATTTATATTAAATTTTAATGAATAATAATTAATATTTTTTCTTATATTGAAAGGGTTCCATAAAAAAGTTATTCTCTAAGTTTACAAAACTGGCTAATTTGGAAAACCTGAATGTGTGTTAATGTTTGTTTTTTCAAATATGTGCTGGGAAAAAAGATTTAAAGTCAAATAAACTTTTCTTAATTAAACAAGATCAGCTTTTTTATTGGATTTAAGGATATTTCAGTACATTCATTTGATTTTATTTCTTTTTAAAAAAAGAGAGAAATATAAAGCTTTAAACATGCGTAACATAAAGATCATTAAGACGAATTTGAACTAGGCTTGACAGAGCAGAAGAGGATAGAAAATATACATTATAAAATAATTTTTAGTTTTCCGAGACTTAATTATCTATAATTATATATAAAATTAATTATAATTAATAATAAATTATATAAAATAAAATATTTTATATATATAAACTATATATAAAATTAATCTATAAATATCTTAATATATATACAACTAAGAGCTCACATACATATTTTTAACGGCGAACCTTAGATTTTGAAAAGGAAAAACAACATTGAAGACAGTCACAATCACTCAAAAAGTCGTTATCGATTGTAAGCTAATACCGACAAAATAAAACGCGCCAACATTTTTTTTATTTTATAACCGTCGTTGAAACCGCCATTGAATCATGATCCGTCTACCACTGAGGATATCTTACGTCAGCACTATGGTTGGTGCAAGCCGGATGTGGAGTTCGAATCGTCCAGCCATCGCTGGGATTCGAACCCGGTTCACTTCATTGGAAGGCGAACGCTGGAAAATTGATTGTGGAGTTTAATACCACTAGAGACGTAAAAAATATAGAGAGATGTTGTATAATGTTTATTTTTAGTTTGGCGTAACACTAACCTTTTTATCTACCTTTTATAGATATTGAGATTTGTTGGGAATTTTTTGTCCATACGCTACGAAGTTCAAATAGCTTTAGAGTAAAACAGTGACGCTCCAAAAAAATCTTTCTTATAGCTAGATAAGAACATTAGATAGTTCTTATAACTCGATAATAGCAGTAGTCTTATAACACAAGAGAGATTTTGAAAAGTGTTACAGTTTTCAATTAATCTAACCATAAATGCTACTCGCGCTTCACAGCACATGCGCAAAAATTTCCCTACAAATATTCAAAATCGCTTTTCGGTAAAAATAAATTTTTAAAAAACACAAGTAGGCGTTATGGTTATAGTGAAACATTTATATACAAAATTTCTCGAGAGTACATCGAACACAAACATTATTAAGCACTCAAGTGAATAAATATATTTAGTGAAATGTTATTATACACCTATAACTTATATTGAAATTAAACACTAACTTAGCCCGATAAACTAATCTTAACGTAAGAATAAAAGGCATAAATGCACCAGGTGTGTTTAACCACATTTAACCAAAGTATATAAACTCATTAAATAATAATTTAAGTAATTAATATAATGGCTTGGAAAGAATTTATCGTACATAAGGGACGAACCAGCTAAACAGTCCAAACTTCAATGGTACGGTGTTAACTAAGCTGATCAAATGATATTACATAATGATAGAAAGAAAATCATTGGGGTTTAACAGGAGATAATGGAACACGTGCTATTCTTGACATAATCAACAATATGTCTATTAGGTTCGGAAAGGTTTACTAAACCTCAGATTAACTCCAAATTAGTTTTATCTTATTTTAAATTGAAGGAATATCAAACTATTTGCGATAGATCATAGAAGATATTATATTTTAGTTAAAGACTGAATAACTGTAGAATTATATACTCATTTTGAACTTTTTCTACGAAAAACTTTTTATATAAATACAAATTCATTAATTCAGCGATTCTCAACCTGTGGGGCGCGCCCCCCTAGGGGGGCGCGAGCACACTAGAGGGGTGGCGCGAGAATATTCAAGAGAAAATATTATTTAAAAAAATTGATTAACTGGATGAAAGGAAAGCGCACATACACATAGAAAACAAAATACATTTCGACATATTTAATAACTTATTAAAGTGAAACAACTTATTAAATCAAAACTTTAGGTGGGGAGCCAAAGGGGGCTTTGCTTTGAGGATTTTTCCTAATTTTCTGATTAAGTCTGTGTGGCTGAATTTTTTTCTGTCACATCTTACACCTATCTCTAATATATACCACGTATACTTTTAATTCTAAAATAAAATTTCATTTATTCTATAGTACAATTTCAAAATTGTAGCTTCTGCGCCTAAGGTTTCCCACAGGTTCCAAAGGTGAGCCATATATTGAAATCACTTTTTCACTTTCTCAAATTATCTTTAGAAAAAACACTTGGACTGGCAAACGTCTTTTAAAAAGGCACTTTAAGTGTCTTGCTGGTAGGAACAAGTTTCCCGACTTTAAAAAAGATATTTGTTTTCAGAGTGAATAATTTGTTTATTGATTTTACATTGATAGTTCTTGTGTGAAGTCACTAGCGATTCTTTTGAGTTAACTCATTAGAATTAATCAAGAATTACTGAGTTAATTTTTTAAAAATGATTAACTTACAAGTAAGAGTTAAATAACCATGCTAGAGTTAACTAACCTAACCCATAACTAGTATTAAAATACAAAAAATTTACAAGAAAATACCAGAATCGACCACAAAAACACTCATAACTTCTACATTCAAAACAAAACATACTTTAAAATGCAAAAAAACATTCCATTTTAACCAAAGTTCCACATTTGCTTAAAATGAAATAAGCCAATTGGCATTTAATTCAATTATTCCTTTTTGAGAAATAATATGCTGCGTAATGATTTATAATTAACCCTTTTATAGATTACACGTTTGTTTCCGAAGGTGACCCACGTGTCCCCAAGGTGGCACCGGTGTCGTTCCAACCTGGGAACATGCATATGGTCTCTCTCACCATTTGCACGACTTAAAACTATTAATCTGATAGATTAATTCGAATTAAAGTAATGTGGTTAAAGAAAAAGAAATAAACTTTCAGAAAACATATCATAACTTAAAGTTCTAAAAATTTAAACACATATAAATTACAATATCTTCTCATCCGGAAATTAGAACAATTGCAAAAAATTAAATCACCTCATAAAATGGAGGTCATTCAAGGAAATATCTTCCAATTCAGCCTCGTGCACCTCAGATACAAGATTTATAATGCAGCAGGGACATCTTATGATTCAAAATAAATTTAATTTTACTTTGGGGGTGAGCTACGTTAGGAGCACTGGCCACCTTTGGCTTACCCACCTTATTTTATCAAAACATACTAAATTTTTAAAAAAAGCAATAATAATTTTTAGCGACTTCCTTGGGCCTGTCTAGTAGAACAAAGTTTTTTGAGGTGAGGCTTAATATTAGAAATAGCCACTCTCAGTTCTGTTTCTATCTTTCGCCGTGATCTATATCTTGTTTTCAATGAAGCTATAGCAGAAAATTCAGTTTCACAAAGATAGGATGTTGAAAATGGTAATAGAATGCGAAACGCCCTTGTTTTTAGTGCAGAAAAAACATCCTCCTGCCCAAAACTCAAATAGTTATTTATTACTAAATTGTATTTTGGTTTCGCCACTTAACGTGAAGTCTATGAATTTTTCTTCCTCATCAATTAAGAGTCCTTCGGAAGTCTTATGAAATTGATTCCTAACCCACTCGTAACTTGCTATCAGTTTGTCGTCAGCAGGAAAATACTTTTTAAAATTCTTTGCCAGCATGACTAAAAGATTTTCAATGGTTACAAAAACATCTTTTACATGTTCTTTAGCCTTATAAGTTTTAGTACAATTATCCACATTTTCAAACATTGTTAAGTTTTTCTGCTTTAAATTTCTGCCCCACAATTCCAATTTTCTACAAAAAGCATTAACTTTATCACTCGTATCCAACATATGTGAATTTGCTCCTTGGAGTTGAAAATTCAAGTTATTTAATTTCTCGAATATGACGACCAAGTAGCTAAATTTCATCACAAATAAAACAATAGGGAAAATTTCCAGTTTCTGGTCTGTTATCTTCTTCTAGGAAAATGACGATTTCTTCTCTTAATTCATAAACACGTTGCAAATATTTCTAACGCGATAAATATCTTGCCTCGCATTTAAATAGTAACTCTGAATGTACTGAGTACATGTCATTACAAAGTGCGGAAAAGATTCTCGATCTCAGGGTTCTCATTTTTATAAAATTTTCAACGGTTATAACCGTAGTTAACACAATATTTAAACCAGGAAGCATTTCTTTCGAAGGCAAAGCTTCTCTGTGGAACATGCAATGTGTCCAGACGCATTGAGGCAATTTTTGTTTTACAAGTGCTTGTATACTTTCGAACCTTCCGGATATTGAACGAGCACCATCGGTGCATATTCTGATGCAATTTTTGCATTCTATGTTTGCCTCATTCATAACATCATTTAAAAAAGCAAATAATGCTATCGCTGTTTTTTTGGGTTCTATTTATTTGCAGACTACTGACATATCACAAAATCAAACATAGGTAATTAAATGAGCATCTTTATTAATATCTGTTGCTTCATCAAACTGCATTGAAAGCATTTTGTCACGCAACATCGAGAAAAGCTGATACTACATTTTCAGCTGTATCACCAATTCGACAAGCATTAGTATCATTTGAAAGAGGTATGGACTATAATTGTTTTGAAAAATTACAAAACTCCAAACATAGTTTCTACAATCTCAATTGCAGCTGGCTTTTACTTTACTTTTGTTTTGGCAGTTAGCTAATAAATAATTTAAAGATAGAATTCAAAATACTCAATATACCTTATTTTTGTTTACATTTTACTGTAAGTGGTGGGCGCGATGAAAATTATGATTGAAAACTGGGCCGTGAATACTGAAAGGTTGAGAAACGCTGCATTAATTACATTTTTACTCTCAAGAATTCTATCCTTCTAACTAATTTTTAATCAATTATTCATCATTTACGATGGTGATAAATGCTTTAGATTTTTTTCTGCGTTCCAGTAAAGAAATCAATAGGCATTACTATACCATAAACTGATGATAAATTAATCAAACTGTTCGTAAAGTGCAAAAAGGGAATAAAAAAAACAGATTCATGTATGGAATCCTGCTCCTATTGCTTCTAGATCATGCTTATGATCCAAAAAATGCATCAGGAATGTCAATACTTTTTCTCTTTCTGCACATGCCATTAGTTTCTCTTTTTCTTTCCGTAATATTGCCCTGCATAGTTTACTTATAAGATTAATCAAAGTTTTATATCTAGAAAAATTTTCCCACCAGCTGTTAAAGTAGTATTCAAATTGTTTTTGTTTCATTGATTCCCACAGAAATTAAAAAGAAATGATGGAGTTTATGAAACAACTAAGTTACTAAATGTTATAATTCTCAGTAGTCAAATTTCCTTTTTGATTAATGGAAAAAAATTCAAAATACTTATCAAATGAATCAAATAGAATAATCGTTTTCAAATGTATTGATTTGCCTCTTAAAAATTTATTTCATAGTATAATGAAATGTTATTACAAATTAGTATTTTAATTAATATAAGTCAATATTTATTTTACAATAAAGCTAATTTTGAAATTAATTTCGTTTTGGCTTTACATATGCCTTTCTGGGTTGTAATAAATGGCAGCTTTACAAACTGTCAAGATTTTAGCACATAGTGAACACATTTGAGACTTCCTACCTCAGGGGTGAAAGCGAGACGGAAAAGATTAAAGGCTGGTAGTAAAACATTTTCAGTTATATCTAGTTTTCAGGAGGAGTTTACTTATTCTTTTTTTAAATCATTCAACAATATCCACTTTACCTTGGAAAAGAAGCAGTTTTATATATATGCTAAAATTATAAAAGAAATCTTGATAGTTACAGATATTTTATTTTTTTTCGAAAAAAAATGCTGAAATGAAACGACTTATGTACCAGTTTTTTCTCTTTTCCATCTTGCTATATAAGGGCTTTCAGCCATGTTCTACCTTAGTAAGAATGTGTTATTCAGCATTATTTTCAATTAGGTTAATTAGCTTAAAATTATCCCGCAGTGCACTAATCGTAAAGGCACGGTTCTCAATCTAACACTGAAGTCAAGTCTCACTGGCTGAAGTCTAGAAGCATGTGAGTGGCCACGTTGATCAGCCTGGGCTGAAGATGTGCAGTACCAATCCTCGTTTAACTGTTCTACCATAAAGTGGTCAACTTTGCGCGCAGGTCATCGGGCCAGCAAAGCAGAGTAGCCATCCTGTAAAGTATCAAAATCGTGATAACATAACTTCGGATTATCCTTAAACTGTTTCCCAGACCTTTGCCAATAGCCCGTTGTGTAGCTGAAGTGCTACGTAAGTAAACTACCTACCTTAGCTTTGAATTACTCAAATAATGGCAAAAAAATTTAAATGAAACATTTCTAGTTTTTTTTTTTCCTCAAGAAAAGTACATGAGTCAAATTTGAGACCAATATATTGGTAAAAACGTATTATTACACGTTACTTTAAATTAGGCTAATTATCCCGGTAAATTCAAAATATAGAAATGAAACTTACTTTAGTTTATCTATTTATGTCATAAAAAAATACATCATGAAATTTAAGATTTCTAAGTTCATAAGAAGTTCAAATTTAGAGATGGCTTTGCTTTCTATATAGTTTTAAAATTTTCTTGAACTTAAAACAACTTGGTCATTTTGAAATAGAACTCTATGTTTATTCTCCACCAGAAAATTCTGGAATAATTTAAAGCGTGATGCTCGAGTATATATAAATGAAAAGATCAGCTTATAGCTCGCATTGAGTACTAAAAAACTAACTTGTTGCCAACTAAAATTCAAATCGAAGCTGTAAAATAAAGATTAAGATAAGAACTAAAGTATTAAATCAGTTATAATAAAAAGATTAGTAAAAATATCCCTCGAATAAAATCACAGCAAATATTTACTAAAAAAGTGTTTACGCCGTAACAAAACAGAGAAAGCAAACATTTCTATCACTTTTACACCTAGTAAACTTCGATTACACCAAGAAACTAAACCACTTTCATGCCTGCATTTTAAAAGAATAACTGCAGTCATTACAAACACAATTAATCATGTTGGCAAATAAGCTATACGAATTACTTTTAACGCCATGATTTCTAAATAACAAGCTTAATTTTTGTTTTAGAGTAAAATTTTCAAGGACATATGCCAACTTAAACTGCCAATTAAGCATAGTTTTGCTATTTCAATCTCTTCTCATTAAAAGGGGATTTTCTAAAAAAGTAGTGTTTTGCTTAGTATTATTTTTACTCAAATTATATTTAAAAACTCAAATATACCACGGCTTTTGCATGATATTAAAATTTTGGATCCTAAGGTGAGAATCAGTATTAAGCATGTAGGGTTAAAAAATCAATTTGCATAAACTATTTAAAATAAATGACTTGCTTCTGATATACGAAAGATTTATTAGCTTAAATAAGGACCTAACATACTTGTTCTTAGTTGTTGTTTTTTTTCTTCTCACAAAGCAAGGGAATTTCTGAAATCTCTAAAATCTAAAAGAATAAGAAAGTAATTTTGTTTATTTAAATAATTATGACTATTTTATAAAACAAATATCTGTGGGGAATGCCTGTTAATATTTAAATTAAAAATATATTTTCGCAGTTTCTGGTAGTGCAATGCATTTCTGCATTTATTTCTTACGTTTAAAAAAAGTTCTTAAAGAATTATAATTGCGTAAAATGTATTGCAGAAATCTCACACCAACTACATTTGTGTAACAAAAATCGATTCTTACAAATTATTTATAATATAAAGATGTTTCCTGAAACTTAATATTCGTAGGCTCACTTAATCTATAACATAGAAACAAAAATCATATAATCATAATATTTCGATTATTTAAAATCATTCATTTCAAAATATTCTTATTTGGAGGATATTTAATGAATTGTTAAATACGAATGATTTGTAATTAAAATAATTATTTAATTTAGATTAATATTAAAATTAATATTTAAATTAATATTGATATATTATTATGCGATTAAAATTATTATTTAGTTAAACATTAAAATATACTAAACAAATTTTTAAAATTTCTTTTTATTAAATAGAGATGGGAGCTAACAAACATCGCTGATATTATCTTTTAAATGATTGAAAAGAAATGGCTTCTGTAGTTTAATTTGTAAAAATATTTAATGATAAAGCTTTGTGAAAAATTCCTTTTTTAGAGTTTTCTCTTGAGCAGACTAATTGAATTTTTTGTACGAGTTCCAGGTTCGGAGACTAAAATTGCTCCTAATATCCAAGTGTTAGAATCTTATCACAAACTGTTCTTGAGTTAGAAGAGAGGGACACGGAAATTTACTCTGACTTTAATTTTTACCTCTTACTCCTTGAAAAAAAGATATTCATCTATTACTCGATGAAAAGCTTCTTTCGCTTCAAAAATATACAAATTGGAAGAAAAAAATTGCAGACATGCTTCAATCTCTCAAAAGCAAGCGCCCATTTTCAAAATTTACCAGATGGGAATGAGAAAAAACAAAAATGATTTTAAATATAAAACGTAAAGTTTCCCTCAAAAAATGTACAAATAAAAGTGAGAAAACAAAACTAGAAAAAAGTACAGCAGCTAAGAGAGAGAGAAAAAAAAAGCTAAAAAACAGAGCAAGAAAAACAGAACTAGGGTAAAATACGTTTCCATGCACTATGGAGAGGTGGTGAGGAACTAATGTCATTAATAAAATAATCAGGATTCACATGAATAAAACAAGATTCCAAGGTATCAAAAAGAGCTAATGTAACTGGATTGGAAATAATTTTGGCATTTTTGAAATTGAATTTATGACCAAGATTCTGACATTGAGCAGCAATTGAGGATATCTCGTATTCTTGATAACGGACATATCTTTCGTGTTAAGTCTAAATCTCAAAGCGCGTCTAGTTTCCCTGATATAATACTGACAAGAAATGTGGTAAATGCCTTAGCTATTATCAAAACTGATAGAATCTTTAAGAGACTTAAATTTGATTTTGTTTACAGGCTTAAAAATAACTATGGAGATTATATTAGCAATATCAGCTAATTTATTATTAACAATATTTAAGCGAATGTACAAGGAAACATAAAAGTCAACCATTTAACAAAGGCTTTATCTAAATGCATACATTTTCTTACAACTCTTACTAAAAAATATTGCTTTGAATAAATAGGAGATACTTTTATAAAAGTTTAACTATGCTTGCTAAACTCACTCTTCATCTATCATTATTGTCAACTTCATATTATAATGGATAGTTTTATTTCAAAGGACGTTTAAATATTAAAACAGTTTCGAAAACGTGAAATGTTTTTGATGAATACCTCCCATTGAATGTCAATTTCATCATTTTATTTTACAGAATCTGTCAAACCCAATGTTCTCATCAATTTTTGAACCAAATATCTTATTCTATGAATACTAATGACCACGTTTTTGTCAATAACGAATGTGAAATCTTCATAACATTTAACAATACATCACGTAAAATGTCAAATGTATTTCAAAAATATTTATACTTGGTTTCTATGAGATTGCCAGATATTTCTTTAAAAGTAATGCTGTAACATTATTGTCGGAGTACGATCTTCCGAATAACTAATATTTCCTTATGTCATATTTTTAATACTTCTTTGCTATTTAAAATATTATAGGCAAAACTTTATTTTATTTATTTATTTATTTATTTATTTATTTTTTTTTATTTATTTATTTGTAAAAAGGCAAATAGTATTTTTGATCAAAAATTATATTATGAATCAGCTTACAGACACCATAATTGGCATATTAGTTCGAGTAAATTTTATTTGGATGTAATTAGAGTGCAATGCAATTAAAAATACATAATTATTTTTCTAAGACGGAAAAACCTAGATTATATGTAAAAACAAATTATAGGATAAAATTTGGAATTTTTTTTTTTTTATATTTAAAACCTGTCGACTTAAGTTAACAGTATTCTTCAATACTAAAAGATTAGTATGGCTCTTTTCTATAGTGGCTCAGAGCAGACAGACTACTGGAACGTTTAAAGAGCTTTGGTGGTTGAGAGAGTAGACAGACGAATGGAACGTTAAAAGAGCTTAGGTAGCTGAATGAGTAGACATAGACTGGAACGTTAAAAGTGATTTGGTGGCTAAAAGAGCAGACAGACGATTGGACGGCTAAAAGAGCTTTCGTAGCTACGAGAGCAAACAGACGATTGGAACCTTAAAAAAGTTTTGGTGGCTGAGAGAAAAGACATAGACTGGAACGTTAAAAGAGCTGTAGTGGCTGAGAGAGCAGACAGACGACTGAACCGTTAAAAGAGCTTTGGTGGCAGAGAGAAGACATACGACCGCTAAGAGTTAAACATGTAACGTTTCAATGTACTCAAGTCGTGATATTTGGAAATGCGACAACTGTTCCATTTTCACCAAAAAGAAAATTAGTAAAATACTATAAAAATATTACTTAAGGGGGATATTTCTCTATACAGTAGAGGAAACTCATTAAGAGCACTCCAGTATCATAGTCAATTCAGGTGTCACTAACATCGGTGAGTGAGAACTGATGGTTGTTTGTTCGATACTGGCGTACGAGAATGCATAAGACTTATGCAAAGGAAATAACCGTCGCCTTTTCTTGTTGGCGTGGTATGAAAGCAAAACGAAAACTACCAGTTCAGGCACTGTTTATATCATCTGACCAGGATCAAAAATACATAGTGAAAAGAGATAGAACCCAGAAAAGTCGGGCTAATCAGACAGAAAAGTGTTAATTTTCAAAAGATAACTATCTTGATCTGAGATAATTAGATAATATAATTTACAGTATAGCCACGTACTAAGCTGGAATTACCAATTTGAATATTTATTTGTCAATATCTGCATACTGCAGATGTACTACAAGAAGAAAATAGTATTTTTTTTTATTTTACATAAATACCCTTTAAACGTCTAAACTATTACTTCTGTCCAAGTATTTGAACTTATTCAATTTAGCAGAAGACAATAGTTGGAAAACAATACCTCTAGATTGAAAACGGATTGCAATTCCAAACCTATATGGATGTACAAATTAAAATTTAATATTTTTCATGCACAAAAATCCTAATAGCTTTTAAAATATTCGTCTTCTTGATTTGTTTTTGTTTTCATTCAATGCGGCGTAAAATTTGCAAATGGAATTTGTTTTAAATAGAGGAACGACAGCAGTGTGAGGCGTGTTATTAATTAGAAGTGAAAAATAAAATAAATAAACATAAAAATACAAACATAAATTCTGAATGTTTAGCCTTATAGATTTGTATTTAGTCTCATTTGTTTCAGAGTAGAAAAATTCATATAAAAGAGCACTTCACCTGTCTCGATAAATCCAGACTAAAGATAAAGATATCTATAAAGATACCTAAAGACAAAGATACAGTAAAAAGATACCTTTGTGTATAAAAGCGTAGGAAATAGTAGGAAATACATCTGAAACAGTACTTTATTTAACTGAGTGGGAAAATCAACTGCATAAAAAGATATAAGTAAAAAAATTATATTTTTTATAAAATACGCTGAAAAATGCGAATTTTTAAAAGAAAATTTAAAAATTCAATTTCTCGGGAACTATTCGACCGATTTCGCTCAAATTTTGAATTTTTACATGAAAACATGCGTTGTTTAAAATGATGTAGAAAACTATATATATTACAATTCAAAATTCTTTCAATCATTATCATATAAAATAATTTTAAAAAGTTTTTAAATTATTTTGTGCGTTAAACTATGTTTGGATAAACGAATTACATAATGTGTAGAGAAATTTTTCCAATTTGCTTGAAGAGTTTTCAGGATATATTGAAATACGGTAAAAGTAAAAATAGCATAAAGTTCCAAATTTTTAACCGCTCTGAGCAATCTATTGAAAATATATTTTCCAGATTGTGGTTAACCTCTATATTTTGATAGTCAGAATTTCGAATCCGTCAAAAAAAGGTATGTTTATTCAAAGAAAGAACAATTTTATGTCTCATTTCAAACTTCAAATGTCATCTGCGTCAATTAATTTGCATATTTGAAGTCAACCTTTCGAGCCATTAAGATTGAGACCAGGAACGTGAAAATCTGATCGTTAGATCATAAGTTATTCAGGATGGACCATTTTTTTTTCTTTTGCAGACTGCACATAAAAGCTTCTTAAAATCTGAACTGTAAATCCTATTGACTCATACATGGTTTCTCTAGATTCAGCATAAAAATCTACGTCGGAAACAATTCCCCGGTGAGATCAGCCTTTAAGTTTCTTCCCCTTCATTGGTCGTGGATTTCTGAAGTCTATAATAACTTTTTTATTATACTACGCATAAAAGAATAAAACCTCACGCAACACATTATCAATAAACTACCAGGGCTTAAGAGAAGAGAGAAGGGCTAGTTTGTGTTTAAAGTGTTGTGTTTTTAAGTTTTGTGTTTTTAAAATCTAATAACGGGATTCATATTCATGTGATTTTAAATCCAACGTCGTGATTCACATTCACGCGAGTTTAAAATGCAATGTGGCAATTCACATTCACACGTGTTTAAAATTCAACATCACTATTCATATTCACGCGATTTTAATATCTGATATCGTGATTCACATTCACGCAAGTGTAAAATCCAACATCGCTATTCATATTCCCGCGGTTTTATCTTATTTTTAAAATCGAATATCGAGTTTCATATTCACTTAGTATCAAAATCCATTATCGTGATTCATATTCACATGATTTTAAAATCCAATATCGCGATTCTTGAAAGAAGTTAGTTTTTTCTCAGGGCTAAAGAGAATAAAAGGGCTAGTTCACTCCGCTCTTAGAGCTGAAGCTACGATTTTTCTCCTCATGACGTCACTGTGTACACAGATCTCCGAGATCTCTAGCAAAGATATTATGATAACTTTGCATCTTTCTTTCTGTAAAAATAAGTTAGGCTTTTTCTGGTTATTAGATTTCAAACTTTACATAATTAACACATTATTTCCGTTCATAAACATAGTCCAAAAAACATTTCTTGGCCATTATATTAAAAAAATACCATTTTCAACTTATAAAAATATTTTACTAGTTGGCGAAAATGACACCATAAATACTTTATTTTAAAAAGTTCAGTTTTAACTTTACTTTTTTTATTAAGAAAAGCATATATCGACACTTTTTTTTATCAACATAATCTTTGATAACTATAAGTTGGGTTAAATTTAGAATCCTGATTTTAAAATATGCCGTTAATAGCAACTTGTTCATACTTAATCATTAGGAAACATCAACCTTAAACGCTAATTACTGAAACAAAATAATAATTTAGGTTCATAATGATATTTGAAATTTTACAATTGCTTATAGATATTTAAATTTAAGATAATATAATTTATAGATATTTAATTTCAGGAGAATATAATTAAAAAAATCATAAACAATTAGAATAACTACATTAAAAAATATGTTATGAAATTAGGAGAATTTTAACTACATACTATATATTTTATTTATATTTTTCATTTACGCTTTAATTTTCTTTGACTTATCCATTTTTAATTTTTTCGCCTGCCTTTCTTTTTGAAGTAACGAGGCGGTTTCTATTTATATGGTGAATTTTTATAAAAGTTCTTAACGATAGAATAAACGTATTGCTGTTTTATATTAACAGTCATTTCGTTTGCAATTCGTTGAATCCAGTCTTTACATAGTTGTTCATTTACTTTAGGGAGCACGTGGAAAATTATATTTTTTCCTTTTGTGTTTCTAACAGAATTTTTGCAATTTGTAATCGCGCAAACTGGCATTTCAGTAATAGTTTTAAATTTTTTTAAATTCACTGCAATAAACTGAGGAAAAGTCATTTTAAAAAACAACAAATGTCTTGGAATAAGTCACAAAAAGGAATGCTCCAATATTAGTTAGAGTTAGTTAGACCGAACGCTCCGTTCTTGAAGTAAAAATGCCATAGTGACGTCACTGGAGAAAATCGGAGGTTTGGTGCGGCGAGAGTTTCTTCAAAGGAGTGAACCATCCCTTGCATTCTCTTAGCACTCAGAACACCTGATACACTCAGAATAAACCTACAACTTAGGTAATGATCGACGGTCTTGTGTATTTCTGGTTTTAAAAAAATATTTATACCTATATACAACTTAAAGCTCATGTACTGAGTTTTAAATTTCGTTTTTGTACTTTTCATTTAAAATATAAATATATTTATCTTTACATGGTGGGATTCATATAAATTCAAATTTCAACTAGCATTAAACTAGAATTATTAACAAGCATTAGTATCTGTTTAACTCTTTGACGGAGAGGGAACACCGGTGTACCCTTCTTATATTTTTTCTTATACTTTAATTACAAGCTAATATATTTAATAATTAAAAACAGTCTAATAGGTATTAAAAGAAATCTGTTGGATTATCGGAATTATGTTTTTACAAAAATATAAATTCAAAAAAAATTATTCATTCATATTCAAAAATTTCTCAATAATCTATTTCGTAAATTAAAGAAATTTCAATTATAAATTTTTTTATTAGAGCTAAATAACTGCAAATTAGTGCAAATTGTAAAAATTATTGTTTGAAAATGAGCCGTGTTTGGAAGATTTTACTTTTAACGCCGAAGAAGACACCAGGGTTTCATGTTATAATTCATAAGCATAAATTATTAAAATGCTAAATATATTATTTTTAATTCATTTGATTTATTTAATTTTTTTATTTTATTAATACAAAATAACAAAAAATACGAAAAATATGTTTTAAAAAAATCCTACGTCAAAGGATTTTTTTTAAAATTTTTTTAAAATAATTCTGTATTTGGCATTTAAAAAAATTTATTCTATATTTACATTTCAATATCATAAATATATATTTTACTCTACTAAGCACAACACAGAAACATTTTATTTCAAATGTTTAGACCTTTTTTGCAACAATGAAATTTATTTGCAGCTGCATTAGATTTCCATCAAAGAAAACTGGTCATAAAAGATCAAAAAAACATTCTTCCATTTTATGTCGATCACGTCTCTTTTTATTTATGATCCAAAGCAGGAAAATCGTATAAAAAATTGCCTAAACTCTTTGCAAATAAATAAATAAAGTTAGACACTGGCATTTGTTGTACAAAAATCTTCTCGTTTTTTATTTCAGAAATGTAAATTATCATGCATTGCGATCGCTTGAAAAAGCATTTAGAGAAAAATTATTTATAAGAGTATATCTTACAGTTGTTAGCGTATTATGAAACATATGTATGTGAGTATGAGAGTGGAATAAACATATTATGTCTTTATCTGTTAGCTTATAAATATTCCAAGAAATGCCCGAAGCTGTAAAAGGAATACAGAAATATTCTTGGAAAATAATGAGCCTAATTTACATTTCTGAAAGAAAAGCGGAAAGTTTTTTATTATGAATTCAGATTCCTTTCCATTAAACGTCAGTAACGTTCCAGGAATGAACATTCCATCTGTCTGGAATTAAACCTGGAATTCCTGGAATTAAACAGCGACTTCGAATTCTGCAGAGTAGAGTTTCTTCAGATCACATTTTTTTTATTTTCAACGGCACGGCAAGAACAAACGTGAAATACTAAAACGATAGTAAATGTAGAAATAAAATACAACTAAAGAAGTGACTGAACTCAATGACTTGAAAGCTAGTATGCCAGTCAAGAGCTACACATCGATGGGGGTGGTACTCGCATCTACTCATTGGATTTTCCGAATTACAGAGGTGCCAGGCAAAAGACGAAAATCTGGGTAAATATATATATATATATTATAAATATATTATAAATTTATAAAATATATTATAAATTAATAAAATATATTATAAATTTATAAAATATATTATAAATTTAAAATATATTATAAAGTGCTGCCAAAAAAAAATTAACTACTTCATGCAGGAAACTTTTTCTAAACATTTTTCCCAAGAATCTGAGGAAATCCAAAGAAACCCAGAACGTTTTAAAAAATAATGCATGATGTAACAGAATTTTCTTAAAATGTAAGTAACGTCTCAAAAAATACCAAGAGTTTAAAAAGTAAAATCTCACATCTTATAAAATGTCTCAAATATTTAATATCCCTACTCATATCAGTCAATTTAACACTTTATACCTAATGTGTGTTCTATAATTGCCATATCCATTTGCAAAATCAACTATGCATCATCAAGTATGTATCATCAAGCATAATTCATAGTCGGAAAATGAAGTAAAAAAAGTATACTTAGTATACTTTTAGTATAGTACAAGAAACAATTAAACAAAAACATTATAAAACTTGACGTATTATTACTGAAGAAGATGGGATTTATATCCTAAAATTCTGTTTGATTGCCGGAGGGAAGGTAAAAAGTGATTATTAGAAAACTTCAAGATTCATTCGGCAAAAAAACTGATTTGGATGTTTTTAATTTACTTTTTTAAATTAAATATCTTTAACTTTCATTTTTATCCTCGTTTAAAAAATAGCTATCCTAAACAGATAAACTTTAGTACTCCATTTTTAAAATATTTTTAAAAAATAACTTAGAAGTGGAAGAACTTTTAAGTGAAAGTTATTATTTATTTGCCAATATTTTATTTGCCCCAAAAATGTGTGGTAGTTTGGCGTGTTCGTGAACTCGGAAAAAGATTGGAGTTTAATTGGATACGAATTGGATGATGGTACTCTATCCAAATTAAATATGTGCTACTTAGAATCACTGTATTTAGCGTAGTTAGGGTGCTACAAGCTACTGGTAACAAACAGTAATCGGCTGAGAGCCAAAATGTACCAATTAAGAAGTGAAACAAAGAAATTTCACGTAGACTTAACATGCAGTCATCTACAATAAAAATAGAAATAAAGGAAGCGAAGGAAACGCTTTGCTTCGCTTCCTTTATTTCTATTTTTATTCTCTCTTTTTTTTTAAATTTCTGCTGCTTTTTAGCGCATTTTTTTAAAAGAAGTTTTGTCAATTTTGTTTACAAATTATTTGTATTCTTTTAGCACAGTCATCTACAACGCATCTTAATTCGGCGGAATCTCAAAATTGTAGGAATTGTATTATTTTTCTTGAACTTTACCATTCAAAGTTTCTGTTATACGCAAAAACTATAATAGTTAGATAAGCATATATTTGCGAAATAATTAGCTTTAATAAACTATATTTAGTTCTTTTATCAAGTAATTTTTGCTACTATACAAAATAAACAGTTGATTTTTTGATAAATTCTTAGTTTACTTGCTAAGAAGTTATTTTAAACAAAACGAAAATAATGTACTATTTTTACATTGAAAGAATTAATACAAGATTTATGCAACTTTTTCGTAATTTGGCGTGACCTTCGGCTAGTAAGAAATTGAAACGTTACTCAATGCTGTTAACATGATTTTGACGCAATGTAAGAATATAAAATACATCTCTTTCGAACAGATTTGAAGGAACTTGCCGTAACCCCCTAACTACGTTAGATATAAGGACTCTAGCTTCTCAAAATCATACGATTTTATGACGAGCAATAGGAACTAAAAACTGCACTTGTAACTGCATCAAATAGTTACTAGCTAGTATTAAGTATTAAAAAAATATAAAAGTTCTAACAACTATTCTAGATAAGTTAAATAAACGATGATAAAGATTAATTAAGACACTAAAAAAATGGAAAGTACATCACTAGGATACTTTTGAATCCTGGCCCCACGCATCTCTTCAGAGAAGGAAAATCTCTTGAAATACATTTAAAACATATATCTCTGTATATATATTATATTTGCCTTGATTGATATATATATATATATATATATATATATATATATATAGCTCAATAAATAAATACAAAAAGAATAAAAAGAAAAAAGAGAAAAGTGAAGAGAATTAATAAGTTTTATTTACTGCGCATAAGCTGCAAGTAAATAGAACTCCTAAAATAGTCAAGTTCAAAGTATAAAGTATAAAGAACATTGAGAAAATTATAGAATAATGAAAAGAGATTTTTATTTTTTTAAAAATTATTTTTTTTATTATGTTTTTTTAGTTTATTTTAATAATTCTCTTCTTCTCTTTTCATTATTCTGTAATTTTTTCCATCATGTTTTTCCTATAATTTGAACTTGTATATATATATATATATATATATATATATATATATATATAAGCCGGTGTATATATATAATATATATATATATTATATATATACACCGAAGAGCCATTATATTATGACCACCCTGCTAATAACATGCAGGACCACCTTTAGCCCTCAAAACTGCTAGCCCCCGCCGTGGCATTGATTCCACAAGTTGCTGATAGGTAGTCTGAGATATCTGGTACCAAGCGCTCACCAACTGGTCCTGCAATTCCCTCACATTGCGAGGGGGTAGCGTGGCAGCATGAATTAGGTTTTCCAAGTAGGACCACAAATGCTCTATTGGATTAAGATCAGGTGAATTTGGGGACCAAGATATGACTTGAAAGTCACTGGAATGTTCCTCTAATCAATCGATGACGATTCGACCCTTATGACATTGTGCGTTATCCTGTTGGTAAACACCATCCTCCGCAGGAAAAACTGTTATCATGAATGGGTGAACCTGGTCTGCAACTATGTTCAAGTAACTTACAGACGTCAGGTATTGTTCTATGAGGATTATGGGTCCTAATGTGCCCCATGAAAACATTGCCCGCACCATACCACCCCCGCCAGCATGGAGGGTGGTCATAATGTAATGGCTCTTCGGTGTATATATATATATATATATATATATATATATATATATATATATATATTTGATGATTATAAAAGTGAACGAAAAATCCCGATCTTACAAGCATTAAATTTTAAAAATTCACCCTTGAATGTTACTTGAAATAATTATTTCTCATAATTTACGCCGCTTTTTCACGAAATTTAGTATAAATAAATTCAAAACAGAAGTAACCACTCTTCATAGTGCAAAGTTTCAAGGATTTTCGGATACATACAATGATTAAGTGAAAAGCACCTAATTTACTTGAAAAGAAACTTCATTGAAAATAAAAGAAAATATTGTTTAAGTGCTGAAGTAGGTCAATAAAAATGTCTAACATATTTCCTTCGGAGGCTTATAAACAGCGTAGAGCTTTTCGCTTGTTAAAAGATTGAATTTTTTTTTTCTTATTATTAGCATAGCCTAAACGAAAGCTTTTGCAACTTAGTGAGTTCCTCTTTCTAATGGACCTAATTTTTCCTTCCTTGGCATGTAATTAGAATTTCCTTAGCACTACTTTTAGTTTTATGTATAGAAGAAAGTTCTTTAGAAATTTAAGACTTAAAAATGCGAAGTCTGACAAATAGGGGCTATATTACGTAAAAGAATACTCAACGGAAACTTGGGTATTTTATTAAATAAATATTTTTCTTCCAATATTATCTTCTTCAGTACAGATCTGTTTTGATGATAAGTTTAAGCAATATTCAAGAATTACGTTGGCAGAGATTTAAATCTCTGTATAAATTGATCAATAATTATACATATTTAAGTATATTGCTGATAATCATGCGAGCAAATTATTTAAGATTTAAAAATAATACGTCTTGCAAATAAATATATGCTGTATTGTGGAAAAAAATTCAGAATAGAAACTGGTAGATACTTGTAGAATTTTTTTCAAATATTATCCTTTTTAATGCATTTCTGTTTTTATTTTGTTTTATAACCGTCATTGAACAGCAGATCTAATTTCGGACTTAAGTCTGCCAATGTTCAATTCCGTCACCTTGCAATTTTGAACCCAATCCAGAAGACAAGGGAATTCCTGGATCAATTATTGGGAAAAAGTTTGCCTTCGTGAAGGACTTTTTTATAAAACTAACCCTCATTTGCGTTACATAGAGAGGAAAACCACGAAAATCTCCCACGGTTAGCTTAACGGGGAGGGGAGTCTAACTCATGATCCGCTTACAACCGAGGATATTTTTACGTCAGCGCTGTGGTCGGTGCCAGATGGGTGTTGTATTCGTATCGACCAGCTATCTATGATATTCAAACCTGGTTCACCTCATTGGAATGTGAATGCTCTATCCCTTGAGATCCCATGGCTCGCAGTTCTGTTTCGGAGAAAAGAAGTTTAAGCAATTTTAAGAAATTTCACGGGTAAAATTTTATTGGGTGTTTAAATATTATCCGGTTAACCACTTTGGCAAACACTGCGCCTAAGTCATTTTAATATCTTTCAATTTATTTTTTCATATTAAATGATCATAAGGAAGTAAGAAAAATACAAATATATCTTAATGATGAGAAAATATTTAATCTTGAACTACATTCATTTTTAGAATTGGCGAAAATGGTCCATAAGAAAATACTTAAGTACCTTTTAATGCTATATGTAAACATGTAAATAAATATTTAATTATATTACTGATTGTTCATAAGTTATTTAAACATAATTATTTATAAGCATGTCATTTAAGACTTAAAATTAGTATGACTCAGAAATTGTACCGAGAATAGTTGTAAGTACATAAAAGATCTTCTGTAATTTGCAAGTATTTTATTTCATTAATTATCGTAAGTATTTGTAAGTATCTTCTTTAACACAAATCTGTTTTGAACATAAGAAATTTAACAACATAGGTAGTAGTCTACAGTTATCTATAGAGTAAGCAGTGGACACAAAAATATTTTTTTGATAATTTTTTGACATTTTCATTATTGTTACATTTTAGTGTCTAAAAAGACAAAAGATATAATTAAAAATACTCCTATTAGAAATAAAACACTTAAATTGATTTCAATGTACTATTTATATATCATTATTATTTACATTTATTATTATATAATTACTGTAAACTAAAAGTGTATTTATTTATTTGAAAAACTTATTAAATTGTTTTATCATTTCAAGCCATTTTTAGATATCCTATAATTCAACAAAATATTTGATACATAAAAACCAAGAAATTAATTTAGTAATATATTTCTTGGTTTTTGTGCAATCTTTCTAAATTTTTTTTTCTCGTCTATGAATATTTATTAGAATTTTTTTTTACTTGAATGGCATTAAATTTATCATAATATTTTTCACAAATTTAATGGTGTTAGTCTAATTATGCAATTCATGTTAATTCTGCTTAACAAAGTGGTTACATAAGAAAAAATACAAATATGAATAACTCACACTACACAGTAGTAATATTTTATCGTTTAAAATGAAAAAAAAATCAGAAAGTACCGTTTTAAAATTAGCACTTAATTAAAATTTTCGATGCACAGCATATGAATGTCAAATTGTGTTATGTCTTCTATCTGTTGAAAAAAATGATGAAATGTATGAAGAAGGCAAGGTTACATTCATCTGAGACTGTCAAAAAATTCATTACGGGTAATCATCAGTATGTTGCAAGTACAAAAGTCTTTAAATTTTCCTTAGCGAACATTCAAACACTCAAACATCGTCTCAACGAGAATCAAGGCTACCTCGAGAATAAAGAACTTCACTTCTTCTTATGATTTTCTGCCTGACCAACAGAGGGCGCTGTAATCAGTCACAATAGTTCTTATTATGCATCACTTGTGACAGGCAACGGATTGAAATAGAAGGGTTTTATCGGGAAGCCTAACAAATATCCCAGCATCATATTTGTTTGTTTTTATTGTTTACAATTTTTAAATTTGATTGTTATAAAATATGTGATAAGTTCTCTCATGTAAAATGTGTTCAGTGATAAAAATTCTTTTTAATCACTGAACTGACTTTCTCCATTGGACCATTCTGCAATACCGCTCATCTCTCACGAAACATTATAGGACAAGAATCCATAGGTTCGATTTTTCTTCACATTTAATCATTTATAAATGTATTTTATGCATTGACCTGGATTTTTGGGAGATTTTTCACATCATCAAAAACAAACACTCTATTGTTATTGATTTTGTTTCTATACAATAGTTTTCAAATATTTGGAAATCATTAATTCTTGTTTTTTGTTTTTTCCTACAATTATTGTCAGTTTAATGTATATTTATCTCTTTAGACCGATGCAAAATTCTATCTTTAACTCTATATTTATCTTTTCAGACTGATGCAAATACTGTGGGATTGAATCATCTCTGTTTTCCCCTTTGTGCCATTATTATGGCAGATGGTTATAGTGAAAATTCTTTCACGTTGTCTTTGTATCACAACACAGGGAAACTGAGATATGATCAAGCGCAAAAAAAAGATCTTGCTTTATTAGGGAGCTTTTTGTAAAAAAATTAACAATGTAGCCACATATAAAATTTTAAAAGCATATTATTTAAACAAAATAAAATATCAAGGCATTTCTTTTACAGAGACGAGGATGGTTTCTTTTTAAGCATCGATATCATAACAAACAATTTCGTAAAACTTTCCACAGTCGGACTGAGGGTCCATCAGACATCCATAAACCCTCCAGTTTCAACGCCAGGGTCAAATCAAATGTCCAGTGAATGCGTAGTTTTTATCGGACACTTAGGAGATCCAAAGGATGAATGGGAAGAGATCCAAAATCTGGCGAGTTATCGATAGATAATATAGACAAAATCATCGCCAACCCTGCATTATTAATATTAAATTTTAAATACTTTCTCTACAACTTTATCACCAAAAGGACAGTTAGAAATTAATATAACCCTGTAACCGAAACATTTTTGTGGTTAGAGAAATAAAGTAGCTTAAAGAAAAATTGAGTCAAAAATAGATTTTGATATTTGATTTGGTAGCGACAATGAATTCAGTTATATTTTTGTATTGAATTAAAAAGGGAGCCGTTACATTGATTGGTAAGAAAAGAATTTAAGTACAATTTTTATTCACTTTTGTATGATGTGATATGTGATATAAATTACGAAAAGCATGTGATATAAATTAAGCATGTGATTTAATTTCATAATAATAATAATAAGGTTAAGAATAATTAAAGAAATAATTTAATGAAATTAAAGAAATTTTAAAAGCTAGGACAGTCATTTATCCTACTGGAGAAAGGTTACCAACGTGAGAATCAAACGTGTATAGGTTTAAATAAAAATTCTACAAAATTTTTAAAAGTTGTTTTTAGTGGAATTTTAATTAATATCCATTTTTAATTTTTCTGATCGGGATACTATAGAATCTTATAACTTTATTAAAGTAACAACAACAATCAATTTTTTTTATCTGTTTCTGCGTTTTTACTGACGACTGTTTTTACCGACACACTATGTCGGATTAAATTATCTCTGTTTTCCCATCTGTGCCATTTATCCTACTGATGAAGGTGTAGCAGTGTGACATCAAACCAGGAATAGATTTTGATAAAAATTTACCAATAGTTATTTTTAAAAGTTGTTTTTAGAAAAGTTTAATAGTTTAATCAATATCCGTTTTGAATTTTTCTGATTGGAATAATATAGAATATTATAACTTTATTAAAGCAATTAAAAAACAGTTTTTTTTACCAGTATACGTTTTTACTGACACACTCTGTCGGAAAAAATTATCTCTGCTTTACCATCTGTGCCACTAATCCTACTGATGAAGGTGTAGCAGTGCGACATCAAACCAGGTAGAGGTTTTGATAAAAGATTTACCAATAGTGATTTTTAATAGTTGTTTTTAGAAAAGTTTAAATCAATATTTGTTTTGAATTTTTTTAATGGGAATAATACAGAAACTTATAACTTTATTGAAGCAAAAAAAAAAAAAACAGTTTTTTTTTATCAGTTTCTGCGTTTTTACTGCCGACTGATTTTACTGACACACTCTGTCAGATTGAATTATCTCTGTTTTCCCATATGTGCCATTTATCCTACTGATGAAGGTGTATCAGTGTGACATCAAACCAGGTAGAGGTTTTGATACAAATTTACCAATAGTGTTTTTTGAATGTTGTTTTTGGAAAAGTTTTAATCAATATCCGTTTTGAGTTTTTCTGATCGAAATAATATAGAATCTTATAACTTTGTTAAAGCAGTAAAAAAACAGTTTTTTTTATCAGTTTCTACGTTTTTACTGAAGACAGTTTTTACTGACACACTCTGACGGACAGAATTATATCCGTTATCCCATCTGTGCCATTTATCCTACTGATGAAGGTGTTACAGTGTGACAACAAAACACGTATTGGTTTTAATAAAACTTTATCAATAGTGATTTTTTAAATATTTTTTAGAAAAATTTTAATAAATATCAGTTTTAAATTTTTCTTAGCGGGATTAAATAGAATCTTGCAACTTTAAAGTAATTACAACAATCAGTTTTTTTTTATCATTTTGATGACTGACGACTGTTTTTACTGACAAACTCCAACAGTTGAATCATCTCGGTTTTCCCATCTGTGCCATTTATCCTACTGATAAAGGTGTGATATCGAAACAACTATAGGCTTTGATAAACGTTTTTCAATAGTAATTTTTAAAAAATATTTTTAGCTAATTTTTCATGAATATCCGTTTTTAATTTTTCTAATCTATAATATAGAATCTTATAAATTTATTAAAGTAATGAAAAGAAATCAAAGTTTTTTATCAGTTTCTTGGTTCTTACTGACGACTGTTTTTACTGTCAAACTCTGTTGGATTAAATCAGTTTTGCTTTCCCATTCATGAAATTTATCCTACTGATGAATATGTGACTTCGAAACGCGTATAGTTTTTTTTATAAAAATTTACTAATAATGATTATTTTTAGAAGTTTATTTTAGTGAAATCTTAATCAATATCCGTTTTAAAATTTTTCGATAAACAACTCTAAAGCAATAAAAACAAGCAGTTTTTTTTTATCAGTATCTACGTTTTTATACACAGATTAAAATGCTTCATGCGTGAAGAAAAAAAATTGACAAAACTTTTTTTAAGAAGTGCTTTTTTTTTTTGTCAATGAAGTTTCAGAAAGAAACTTTTTTAAAACAACTTTTAGAATTCAATAATTCTATTTTTCTTTATGTATCTTTAAAAAAATACTTCCCCTTTCTTCAATATCTACTTCCAAAATTATTTAATGCTTCTTTTAGGAAAATATCTTTCTCAAAAGAGCAATGTAGGATTTCATGATGAACCTGAAAGGTTGTTGTAAAGATATTGAGCAACTCTTTTGTAAAGAAACAGCTTTTTAGAATGTTTCACTTTGAAAAGATTAGAACAAGAAAAGTTCATTGAACTGTTTTTCTTGAGTGTTCTAAGGTCAAAAGTAAACTGGATTAAACACAAAATATAATATATCAGAGAAAAAAGTCAATAAAATTATTCCAACATTAAAGTAGGTTGGAAGAGGTGATAAGTTTGATATAATGGCAGGTCAGCACTTTAACGGAAAAATAGCTGGTGACTAGATATTTAATAGAAATTTGGAATGAAATAAAAAATTTCAAATAATATAAAAGATAAAAAAAGTCTGAAATGTATTAATGTGTTTGTTTGACTTTGTTTAATATTATTTTCGCAATTATTTTCCGTCATTATAACAGTAAATCAAATAGTAGCTCTCAAAATGTGCAAAAAAAAAAAAAACTCCTTAAAATTTGTTTAAAAATTTATTTTTATATGGTGAAAAATGTTTTTGTTTGCATTTTTGCGATACTAAACCACCGGAAAAAATTTGAAGTCTCAATTCCAAAATCTGGAACACCTAATTCTTACTAGTAAAAATTAGTTAAGAAGGCAATATAATGTGCAGAAAATATTACAAAAAGAACATAAATCGAATAGATAACATGGAGAATGTAAATAGACAGTATTGAATCTAAAATGTATTATAACATTTAGAGTTAATTGGACCATTAATATGTGTTTGTTCTAATTTTTTTACTGTTCTAAACAGATAAAAAAAGTGGAATATTAAGATTTCACAAAAGTGTTTCGCCTATGTATCCTATGAATTAAATAAAGCATTTTAACGATGTTTATGGCAGAAAAAAATTCATGAAACCATGTATACATATCGATATTTTTTGTTACTTCGAATTCGGCTCAGCATCAGTCTTGTCTTGTGTGTTTTATTGACTCTGACGTTTAATAACACAAATATCAATAGTACTGCTCCAAGTACACCATATTCTTACTCCCTACTGCTAGAATCCATGTAGGGCCAAGACCTTCCTAACAATTTAACTCCAAATCCACCCGTTTCTTGTACCCAATTTCCCCTTTCTCAATCTATGAATTTTTTCCTCACAAGTACGCCACATACGCATCTCAAATATAGTCCAAATCTTTAAAAAAAAAAAAAATTTTTTAATTTCTCTATTAACATCGGGGAACAATTTTTTTTTTTTTTACTGTTAAAGATTAGATTAGAGATATTCCATAAGATTTTTGAAGAGATCTTAAATATTTTAAACCTAAATGACTTTAGGTTTAAAGCCTAAATAAATGTGCAATAAATAACCTAAATAAATCAGGTTTAAAACCTGTAAACCTGAATAACTTAAGGTTTTTCTAAACCACATCTATCTATCTCCTTCTCGCAAATACACCATATTCGCATCTCAAATTTCTTCACAATCTTAAAAAAAAAAATCGCAAACAATTTCTTTAATAAAAATGGTTTAACGAAGTTTATTTTCTCCCTGTTGCATAATATTTTTTAATAGATCTTAAATATTTTCGCGTCGCTGATTTCAAATCTTTTATCGGTTTCTCTTTTTTAAACATAATAATAAATGACTAAATAGGATTTTTTTTAAATTCACTCGAGGAAGTGCCCTCACTTCTCTGCTACATAAGAAGTGGACGGAAAAGGGCGATAATGAATTTGAGTTCAAGATGCAATACGTTAAATTTATACGTTTCTTGTCTTAAGTGTAATTTTCAAAGCAATATGTGCATGTTTCTAAACTTAAACATTCCTTATAAACTTCTACAGTCAGACAAAAAAATCAACAAAACTTAATAAATCGTTTTGAAAGTTTCGTTTCAGTTTGATTTATTTAAACAACAAAAAATTTTAATAAACTTATATTGTTTGGGGAAAAAATTATCTTTTGTTGATTTTCTATGCATCATAATTCATTTTTAAATTGACTATGATAATTAATTGAAAATACGTTAATCAAACTTCAAAATCATTTTCAGTGAGCTGAAAGGTTTCTTTATTTTTAAATTCATAATGTTAAGTAAATCCTATTACCAATACTTTGTTTCAGATTCATCATTTTGAGTTATACCATTAATTTTCTTATAAATCGGCATTTTTCGATACAATAGTAATTAAAAATAAAGGTTTAAGACAGTTTTAAAAATGCAATAAAGTGATAAGCAAGCATTACGTGTCTTATTCAAATCGTTAATGATAGATTAATAAATTGTACGCTTTTTTTTTTATAAAACCCTTAATTAATGACTGTTGTTAAAACTGATGATAAATAAAAGCGCGAAAATATATGACAGCTTCCATTCAATTATTAAATTAATCTCAAATATATTTTATGTGATTAATGATTTTTAGCATGAAATGATGATGCATATTCATAGAACTTTTAAACACATTTTTTTAAGAACTCTGATTCATACTTTAACTATTCAATAATAGGTTCCATTAATTGTCCTCTTCTCCTTAGAATTTTTTCACACCACAATTATTCTAAAGACTGAGTCATTATGAAATAAAACTATTCTGTTAAATTTCAATAAGTTGAGTTCCCTAAGGGTATTTAAATTAAAAAGATCCAGTCAAAGCGGCGCTATTATTCGACCGAAGAGGCATACAAAACATATAAATTATTTTCTCAGATTCCAGACATATTTGAGTTCAAAATAAAAACAAGATAATATGAAATCACAAAGAAAAGCCATAAAGTTTAATAACTATATCCGCGTGTGTACAATATAAGGATTTGTAAGACTTAAGTTTTTATGATAATTGAAAAACGTCACTAAAAGAGGATGTTGCGATGATATTAATTTACTAAACTTATTCAATTAGCATTGCAGTGAAAAAAAATAATCCATTCACGTTTTGTCTCGCCTTAGATATGCAAATGACAAATACACGTGAAGCATTGCAACACTATAATAAAAACCATAAGACATCTTGAAGGTTATCTACTGTTAGAATTATATTTACAAAAAAAATAAACAAATCATTTTAAACATATATAATTAGTTTTTAGTAACTTGTTTTTAGAAACAAAGAAGTGGTTGCAACTTAGGAATCTGTGGACAGTTTAAAACTTTCAGTCAGGTTGAAAAAGTCCATTTCATATTTTTAAAAAAAAGTAGATTTTAAAATAAATTCCTAAAAATGGCAATATACATAATAAAAATTTAATATTAAGTTTTATTAACTGTGCATAAGTTGCAAGTATATAAAACTAGTATTATTAGATAAAAAATACAAAGAAAGCAAGAAAAAGCAAAGGAAAAACATTTTTTAATAACGAAAAAAATAGCATATATTATGAAAAAATTATTAAAATTTTTATAAATAAAAATTTTTACATTTAAACAAAAAATAATTTAAAAATTTTGAAATTTAAATAAAAATAATTAAAATTTAAAATAAAATTTTAAAATTTAAATAAAATTTCAAATAAAATTTTAAAATTTAAAACTAGCCCATAAGCAAAATGACGAATATATATAATCTTGTCACCAGCTGACACGATAGTATCCTAATATTGCATTAATATAGTCAAAGCAACCAATACAATAGTGTGAGAGGAGTTTATTTGTTTTTTGGACAAATTAATATTACTTCAAATTTTATTTATTTGAATAAAATAGTATTTAAATAAATGTTTTTAGAAATATTAGAATTCCATACCATAATTTTATTTATATTAAACTTGAAATCATTCCTTTTATCGCATGTGTCAACAATATAGATATTTTCTTCATTTTTAATACTTATATACAAAAAACTAGAATGAATGCTACCATCATGATTTCAAAGCAAGATCAATTTCCTCGGAGTAAATATTATTTTACAAACTTATATAATTTTGAAAATTAAAGATAATGAAATCCTCAATAAATCTTTAAAAAAATGATATTTAGATAGTGTAAAAATAAATTAGCTAGAACTGACGAAAAATCATATCCTTGGGGTATTCCATCTATTTGAATAAAAATAAATATTTTCAAATATAAAGATTATTAATAAAAACACATATTATTTATAATTTGAAAGCAATCTAATTCGTAATTAAGGATATTTTTTATAATCATAGTAACAAGTCAAAAGAACATCTTTTAGTTTAGAAAGTGGAATGGTAAAGAGATCTTTGAAATCAAAAGTCACAATAGATTAAATTTTAAACTGCTTAATAAAATCTGAAAGAGGTTTAATATTAGTGATATTCCATCAGAAACCTAAAATTTTTAATAATTTTATTTAAGTAGTTAGATAAAATAGTGCCTGGTTTAGTTAAGTATGTATTATGAAATTTTGGACCAATAAATATGGAAATTGTAAATTTTTAATTTCAATTCAGAATTTAAATTTTTTTCTGAGACCTAAAGAAATTAATTTGAATATTATCGCTTTAATTATATGAGTAAGCTTTAAATTTTTATTATTTATTAATTCCTTCTTTAAAAGTTTCATGGAATTTTCAACGGGAGTTTGTATACTTATTAACTTTGTCTATGGAGGTTATTACGAAATTTTTTTGATGTTGCTTAATGAGAAGTTTACTTTTAGAAAAATAAGTTGAAGTATTACAGTAATTTATGGTTCTCTCTTATTAAAAAATAAAGTTTTTTAAAGCTATAAACAGCCAATTTCCATTCTGTAAACATGCTTAAAGTTGACGATCTATTGAAATCTTTAAACAAAAAAAGAACATTTAGAAAGCTTATCATTAATTGAAATATGATAAATGTGTCTAAATTTCGTGCTTTTTAGCATTCAATATTGCCGATCGGCCTGTGTAGGGGTTAGGGAACTGCCCTTGCATCAGAAAGGTTCTGGGTTTGAATCCCGGGCAAGGCCCTGAAAGAGTGGCCAACAAATCTGCCCTTCAGATACCTGTATAACCTAGGTCATTCTCCAGGTGGGCATTGGAAGAAAAAAAACATTAAATATTTCTTAGATCTAAATTTTCTATAATATTAAATTACCAGTAATAATATCTTTAGGTTACCTATCAAGATATTCTTTTTTTTCACAGTGACATTCATAGCCAGATATATTTATTTTCCCTAAATTTTTGCTAATATAATTATAATTAAAAATAGTTCTGCCAAGAATATTAAACTTATGGTTTTTAATTATGTTAAACTCTTTTAATGGAAATAAATTCTTTAAGTTTCAGATATATTATGAAATTTAAATTTATCGAAAATAGTCCTTTGAAAGCCAATAGCAAAATATAAGTTCTCAAAATAAATGTTGCTTTTTATTTTGTGAAATTTCTCTCATTCAAGCTTTTACAAGATCAAAACAAAGAATTTTAAAGGGTAAATTAGTAAAAGAAAGTTTGATAATCTGATATTGAAGCTTTCAGATATCATTACTTTTAAGAGATCAAACAAACTCTTTCGTTAATTTAACATTCTAATGCTCATAAGAAATAATAGAAAGGCTTCCTTATCAGAAATAGAACATAAAATTTGCTTATATATATATATATATATATATATATATATATATATATATATATATATATATATATATATATATATATATATATATATATATATATATATATATATATATATATATAAGAAGCACATCATTTTAAAAAATATAATTTTATACTGCAAAATATACAATTTGAACAAATAATTCTTGAGGAATCAAATAAAAATAAATTTCGATTCAATATACATACTTATTAATTTTCGTCGAAAAAAGAATTACAAATATTTTTGAATTAATGACAAAATGTGTCATGATTTTTTCAGTATATTTCAATTATTCAACCGATTCTTTTTAAAATATAGTTTGAATTTACTGCGTAGATCTCAATACTAACTGCCAAATTTTATTTCAATGCAGTTCTCGATAAAAATATACAGAAAAAGTCATAATTTATGTTTAAGAAAGCAGCAAAGAATAAAAAACGTTACATATTATTTGCATTAGAATTTTAAAGGCATAAATTTAAGGAAGTAGATGCCTTTACTTCTGTATAAAAGAGCAAATGCATAAAAATTGCTTTTCTACGCTCTTAGGTACACTTTCTCGTATGATTTAATCTTGAAGGATTACTGTTTTAAAGTAAGCTTTGCAATATTTTATTCATGTTGTGAATTTTAAGTAAAGCAGGAAAGTTAAGATTTTAGGAAACCAGTCGGCTTGGAAAAATGGTTTCTTCGCTCGAATGGTATTTTTTTTTTTTTTTTTTCAAATCATCTATCTTTGTCAAAATTAGTTTAAATCTAAAAGATGAGTAAAATATGGTATTTTCATAAAAGTTCATTTTTAAACGTTTCGTAATACAGAAATGCAAAACAAAAATAATGCAAGCCCGAAAACTTAAAAATTGTAGAAGAGCAACTTTCAACTGTTGTGCGATATTTTGACATTCAATTGCTACATTATATACAGCTTTTTTCTGTCTCTTATTCATTTTACTAAAAAGTTTGAAACTGACAGTCAAAATAAAAATAATGGATTTTAAAAATTTCCGTTCTATTGTTCCCTGAAAAAAAAAATTTATTTTTTCCCTTCAATGTTTTATTTTTCGAAATATATCAAAGTAACTCAGCAAAGCATTTTCGACAAAATAGAATAATTTTTTTTTTTTAATTTCTGAACGCTCACACTTTGTAATAATGATTTTGTAAAATTATCAAAAATTTAAATCAGAGGAAAATAAATCCAATTTTTAGGGAAAGACATCTGAGACAACTATTAAACTTTTTCTATCCCCTTTCGATTTCGCAAAACTCATGTGCTACAAAATCAAAAACTTTGGGTTTTAAAATAATTTGCAACAAAAAACAAAAGGTGGGATAAAAAAAAAATTTATAGTTAAAAAATGTTTGGAAATTCAATTGTTTGGGAAAATAAAACTTTTTAAATTTATATTTCGAATTATTGAATAAGTTTTGACTGAAATATTGAAAACAGTACACATGATTTTTCACACTACACAAATTTTAGTTAGATTCTAAAATATGTTCCATTTGAGTTGCATTTTGTGCTATTTGCGTTGTAAAATATTCCCCTTAAAAATAACAAAACGGTAATACAACGTCATTAAAATTTAAACGGTACAGTAAAACATGCGTTTTCATTATTGAGCAATGTTTAAATATTATTATGTTCGATTCAAAATTATACCACCAGTACAAATTTACCTACGTAATTATGCATTTATACACCATAGGACCTTTTTTAGGTGTTTCAACTTTCCATTTTTTAAAACTCTATGAGCTTTCTGACAACAAGTTTATATAAAAAAACAAAGAAAGCATGGAATATTTTAGCAAGAAATTCAGTCATATTTAAGCAACGTACGCATGTGCCATAAGAAACCGTTATATCTATTTACCCAATATGCTACTCCGTAGACAACCTTAACCTTATACCTTAAGTTTCAAGAAAAAATTCATAACTTTAAATTAAAAATCTGTGTTTTCTATTAAAATTACTGCTTGCGTAAATTCTAGGAGAATCGAACATATTATTTGAAAAATTTAATTAGCTTGTGGTTAGTTCGCGTGCAGACGTTAGTTTTTTTTTTTTTTTTTTTTTTTCTCGCACGGCGTTATAACCCATTTCTTGGTTATAAGTTTTATCAACGATTCTTATAGCATTCTCGCATTTGAACATAGTAATTCATCGGTAATATGAAGAACAAACTCATCGTTTTTTGATTGAAATTTAACGCATGGACATTTTTGCCGCCTGTAAGAATATTTATCAAGCAAGTGATAGCCCACATTTTTTTAACGTCTATTATCTGTCTATGGAAAGAACTCCTATCGTCATTTATCTGGAGCAGTGGTGGTGACTATGGTTACGAGATTTACCTATTTCAAGTAGGGTTGCTGCTTCAATTTTTAAGTCGTATTTTGGCTTGGATCGGTGAAACAAAGTAAGGCAGGGGAGAGAGAAGGTCCACAATTTGAAATGTACTATTTCTTGTTTCCATAGCAGAAGACGATCTTAGGTTTTGCAGCGAGGGTTCAGAGTTCTTTTTATAGGCAAACTATAACTGTTCATCACTCCTTTTTTCCAAATAGGCACTTTATAAGTTACTGGAAATTCCACAAAGTAAGTAAATGCGCAATACATAAAATGCAACGTTGCCGGAAAATCACGTTTTTTTTTTATTAAAAAAAATAAGAATAGTTTTTTTGAACGTTATGAAAACACATTTAAACCTTTGAATGTCCCAATTCCCAACACTCCAAATTAAAATTGAAATGTTTGTATTATACTACACTGTTAGAAATTTCATAGAAAAAGTGGTTAAATAAAAAAAAATTTTAATTTTTTTTTGGACATATTCAAACAAAACGGTCATATAACCGTAAATAAGATGGTATTCAAACTGTTAGACTTGAGAAAAACCACCTAATATGATTCAACAACCAAAATTTTATCGCGTGAACTAAGCCAACCTAGTGCAGTCACTTAGATCCTTATAGTTAGGCACATATTGTAGCCAAGAAGCCTAATCAGTAAGGTCAATTGGATGAACAGACTTCTGCCAGTTGTTGTACCATAATTTTAGAAGGAAGGAGTTGAGAAAATGATCTAGAGTGAATATAACTACTAGTAAAAAGCGTGTTCACAACTTAATTTTTGTAACTATCTAAAACAAGTGCGTTCTTAATCCAAAAAAGTTGCAAATCTGAACCCCTGAGCCAAATATCTATTATAAGTACCCAATTAAAATAATAAGATTTCTCCTTCAGTTATTTTTTTTTCAGCAAATACTTCGACTTGTATGCGAGGAGACAAAAGAATTGTAAAACAACCAGACTTTTTCCTCGTGATTTGTTATGAAACAGAAAAACACTTTTACAGGGTTGCCGAGACAGAAGTAGACCTACAGCTTTTTGACTTTCTAAATAAATAGGATCGGCCAAGTAAGAATAGATCTTGCTACTTCAAAGAGGATTTCTTGCAAAGTAAAAAAAGAATTAGTTAAAATTCGGTCTTATTTTTCTTCCGCAAATACTTCGACTTGTATGCGAGGAGACAAAAGAATTGTAAAACAACCAGACTTTTTCCTCGTGATTTGTTATGAATCAGAAAAACACTTTTACAGGGTTGCCGAGACAGAAGTAGACCTACAGCTTTTTGACTTTCTAAATAAATAGGATCGGCCTAGTAAGAATAGATCTTGCTACTTCAAAGAGGATTTCTTGCAAAGTAAAAAAAGAATTAGTTAAAATTCGGTCTTATTTTTCTTCCGCAAATACTTCGACTTGTATGCGAGGAGACAAAAGAATTGTTAAACAACCAGACTTTTTCCTCGTGATTTGTTATGAATCAGAAAAACACTTTTACAGGGTTGCCGAGACAGAAGTAGACCTACAGCTTTTTGACTTTCTAAATAAATAGGATCGGCCTAGTAAGAATAGATCTTGCTACTTCAAAGAGGATTTCTTGCAAAGTAAAAAAAGAATTAGTTAAAATTCGGTCTTATTTTTCTTCCGCAAATACTTCGACTTGTATGCGAGGAGACAAAAGAATTGTAAAACAACCAGACTTTTTCCTCGTGATTTGTTATGAATCAGAAAAACACTTTTACAGGGTTGCCGAGACAGAAGTAGACCTACAGCTTTTTGACTTTCTAAATAAATAGGATCGGCCTAGTAAGAATAGATCTTGCTACTTCAAAGAGGATTTCTTGCAAAGTAAAAAAAGAATTAGTTAAAATTCGGTCTTATTTTTCTTCCGCAAATACTTCGACTTGTATGCGAGGAGACAAAAGAATTGTAAAACAACCAGACTTTTTCCTCGTGATTTGTTATGAATCAGAAAAACACTTTTACAGGGTTGCCGAGACAGAAGTAGACCTACAGCTTTTTGACTTTCTAAATAAATAGGATCGGCCTAGTAAGAATAGATCTTGCTACTTCAAAGAGGATTTCTTGCAAAGTAAAAAAAGAATTAGTTAAAATTCGGTCTTATTTTTCTTCCGCAAATACTTCGACTTGTATGCGAGGAGACAAAAGAATAGTAAAACAACCAGACTTTTTCCTCGTGATTTGTTATGAATCAGAAAAACACTTTTACAGGGTTGCCGAGACAGAAGTAGACCTACAGCTTTTTGACTTTCTAAATAAATAGGATCGGCCTAGTAAGAATAGATCTTGCTACTTCAAAGAGGATTTCTTGCAAAGTAAAAAAAGAATTAGTTAAAATTCGGTCTTATTTTTCTTCCGCAAATACTTAGACTTGTATGCGAGGAGACAAAAGAATTGTAAAACAACCAGACTTTTTCCTCGTGATTTGTTATGAATCAGAAAAACACTTTTACAGGGTTGCCGAGACAGAAGTAGACCTACAGCTTTTTGACTTTCTAAATAAATAGGATCGGCCTAGTAAGAATAGATCTTGCTACTTCAAAGAGGATTTCTTGCAAAGTAAAAAAAGAATTAGTTAAAATTCGGTCTTATTTTTCTTCCGCAAATACTTCGACTTGTATGCGAGGAGACAAAAGAATTGTAAAACAACCAGACTTTTTCCTCGTGATTTGTTATGAATCAGAAAAACACTTTTACAGGGTTGCCGAGACAGAAGTAGACCTACAGCTTTTTGACTTTCTAAATAAATAGGATCGGCCTAGTAAGAATAGATCTTGCTACTTCAAAGAGGATTTCTTGCAAAGTAAAAAAAGAATTAGTTAAAATTCGGTCTTATTTTTCTTCCGCAAATACTTCGACTTGAATGCGAGGAGACAAAAGAATTGTAAAACAACCATAATTTTTTTTTTTCCCTCGTGATTTGTTTTGTAACAGAGAAACACTTTTACAGGGTTTCCGAGAAAGAAGTAGACCTACAGCTTTTCGACTTTCTAAATAAATAGGATCGGCCTAGTAAGAATAGATTTTGCTAATTCAAAGAGAATTTTATGCAAAGTAAAAAAAAAATTACTTAAAATTCAGCTTTATTTTTTCCCGCAAATACTTCGACTTGTATGCGAGTAGACAAAAGAATTGTGAAACAACCACACTTTTTCCTCGTGATTTGTTATGTAACAGAGAAACACTTTTACAGGGTTTCCGAGACAGAAGTAGACCTACAGCTTTTTGACTTTCTAAATAAATAGGATCAGACCAGTAAGAATAGATCTTGCTAATTCAAAGAGAATTTCATGCAAAGTAAAAAAAAAATTCTTAAAATTCAGCCTTATTTTTTTTTCCGCAAATACTTCGACTTGAATGCGTACTCTAACTAACTTAGTTAGAGTATGCATACTCGTTAACTCGGCATTACACTAACATTATCTATTTCAATTTATGAAAACCACGGTGATATAGAATATTACAGACGCTTTGCTCATCGTGCTTAATCAAAGAGTTTTGCATATCGCTTACCAAAAACAAGAACTGTGACATGACATAACAAAATTGTTGGTCAGCAAAGCGTTAATTAGCGTTGCATATTATTAGATCAAAGCTTAAAATTTTCATATGCTCATAAGACCTATGTGTAGTTTCATTTAAAATATTTAATTAAATTACGTTAATTTTAAATAATCTTGTTCTAGGTTTAAAAAGGTAAAACATCAAAAGCAAACATTAATTGAGTGAGTGAGTTCATTCAAAGTTATAGAACTGTAATAAATTTTATTTTTCGATTTTGCAGAAGTATCAGTGATAATAACCTTTAAAACAGTTTGCTTTCCCACTTTGTCCAAATCATCAGACCAAATAATTAAATTTTACTTAACCATCAAAGTTGCTTTTAAATGTACTTCAAATTACAATTCAGTGAACTGAATGACGTAGTTTATGTAAAGTCATTCTCCCCTATAATCAAGTAGGAATTTAAACATGTAATCAAATTTTGTGTAAAATTTTTACCCGAGTTATTTTTAAAATGTTTAAAGTTAGTTAAATATTTTCTTTCTATTCTATTTAAAACCTTTTTAATAAAAATGTATTTGTTAAAATAACTGATTTAAAAATTACTTCATGATTATTATATGCTTTCTAAATTTGATCAAATTTCCACCCAGGTTGAAGCTAAATCACTTTAATTAATAAAATTTTTTATCTTTTTATAAATCTTTAAGTGTAATTAATAAGGGTTTGAACTCACAAAGCTTTCTTCACCTGGATAGAAGCAGGTTCTAAAATCTAATAACATACATATCTGCAAATAATGCTATAGAACAAGTTAAACAAAAAATATAATATTTTAGAAGAAAAAGTGCAACTTATAACTTTATTACTCTAAACCCTTTATATATTGAATCAGTTTTTACAAATGTTAAGTGTCTCAGAGTAAAAGAATTCCAATAAGTATTTAATTGTTCATATTCTTTGGGAAAAAATTACTATCATAACTCATTTTTCCCTTTACCATTTCCCCTTCACCATTTTTCGCTGATCTTCAATAATAATAAATTTTACGATTGCTCTTCATAAAAATAAAATCTCTCAAAGAAAAAAATACGATAAGCTAACAAACACAATATATTATAGGTAGATTTAATGAAAGCAGCAAGTGACAAATAGTCTGAGAAATGCGTCAAAAGCAACACGTGACAAATAGTATGAGAGATCAATCTGTCATAGCCGAGACTCGTAACTGGTTCACCCATATCAGATGTGAGCTAACCGTAGGTTTCAAGCTTTTCCAAGTTGTGTAACCTTTGCGATATTTAAAATTGTCTCACGACATCCCAGTCATTTAATATTTGTCTTCTGAATTATATTAATTATATTCATAGTGGGTGTTGACGAAATTCGAACGACAAACTCAAAAAGGCGATTAAAAAAATATCGAAATAATGGCAACTTGCAATCGAACATGGGATAGTAATACACGTAACAAGGGTGGAAAAAGCGAAAAAAGTCTGCAGGATTTGAATCTAGAGCTAACAAAAGGTGGCGGTCAATTGAGGCTTGTCCAAAAAAAATTTAGAGCTAGTATGCTATTTGCCTTAAGCATACTCAGTGCCGTTGGTCCTCGATGTGACGAACCCCAAAAAGTGGAATAGACCCGTGGACACACAGGAGGATCTCGTATCAAGGATTCTGGTCACGTCTGCAGAATTTCTCACCTAGAAACTTCAAACACATCCGGGAATCATTTTTACGTCGTTGTCGACTGTACAATGACGTCAGAGGGCACAACCTAAAACAACTCTAGTAATATATGATAAAATAAATATTTTTTATGGTTGTTTTCTATCATAATGTCAAACCGTGCATGGGATTTTCGTGATTTTCACTACCTTAACATTGTTTGCAATAATGTGTTTTATGGTAATTTTTCATCTTCTTAATGCCTTTTTTCACTCCTCTGAATTAGTTAGTCGCAATTTTTATCACCCTGTATAATAATTCATGTAAAGCAAAAAACTATATAAGTCATTGGGGATAATCTAAACATAGTTAAATCATACTTTTAGTCCACTTAAAGACCCAATTGATTAGAAAGTATTAACAATTTTAATAAGTACAAATAGTATAAGAAAAAATATAAGTAAAAGGAATTGCCATCCGTCACTACAAGAAAATTCGATATAAATTACCTATTCACACACAAGTTATCATCACACAAAAGTTATCACCTATTCACACACAAGTTATTGTGAATTCGTCAATTGCGATAGGTGAGCTTTCTGGTCATTAACTAACTTTGCAAGCCCTGATATAAAGCTTGATCTGACTACTTAACTTTCTTTCTTTTTTTATAATTGTTTTCGAGTGATATCTGCTTTTTAGAATAACAAATACATAAAACCCTACTCTGCCAGACTATGAAGCAGTAAAAAGGATCTTTCACGGAGAAAACAATTGTGGTAAAATAACCGTAACTGTATGGTAATGACATCTACACACCCTACGCTAAACCCTATTTTCATTTTGTCTTCAGGCCTAGTAATTAAGATTGCAATTTTTTTTTTAAATATTAAAAGAAACAGAATAGCAGCAAATTTTTGGCAAAACAAATTGAAAAAAAAAATTTTATATTATAGAATGAAAAAACTAAAGCTAAAGTTCTTCACTTACTCCTCGAAAAATAAAAGATAGAAACTTTAGTTATGGGATTTAGGTCCTAGGAAAACAATTTTGTTTTATTCTCAAAAGTCGATTTTTATGTTACATCTTACACTAGTACAAAAAAAAAACTTCATCGGTTTGCAGTAAAGAAAAGCCAATACTTATATTTTCGAGTTCCGGTTTACTTATATTTGCAGCACAGGCTCTTGGGAACTATTTTTCTACCACGGAAGTGAATGTATAAGCTTAAAGAAGCTTTTTATTCAATAAACTAACTTAACACTGTTAAAGAAGATTGGTTGGAATTATGCTTTTCACCATAACATTGTTGTCCAAGCGATATTTTTTTTCATTTATTTAACATATTAAAAAATGAATTTTGCTGGAAACAAACAATTTTCAATTTTTATTTCAGAATTTCAACTAGAAAATTTTCTGTAAAATTTATTTATTTATTTTAAGTTAGTAATTGAACTCCAAAAACAAAGTAATTCAGAATAATAGTAACTAAAAAAATATATATATATTAAATCTAGAGATAGTAAAATTTTACGCACTTAATAACAAGGACCATCTAGTTGACAGAGATGGTTATAGTTAATGGTAAAAACATAAAATTTATTGCAAGATCACTTATAAATTATTCATGTATTCACGTCATTAAAGACTACTTTGGTTGTTGTTGTGTTTGTTTGTTTTTTTCGTTTCTTTTCATTTTTATGCTTTAATTCAGGTATAAAACCAAACAATATGAAATGGTCGTACTGGGGGAGGGATTTCTGTTACGTGAGATTTTTTAGCTGATCTTGGATATTTTTACGTCGCTGATCTCGAATCCGCAATCGGTATCTGTCTTCACTCTACTTACACATTTTTTATGGTGCGTGATTTACATTTATTTTTAAACCATATTTCGAAAAGTACAAGTTTAAAACTGTTATATATGAAACAGGGGGTCGGATAAATGTTGCAACAAATTTCTGGGAGATTTAGAGCTCATCATCAGAATTAAAAGTGCTTAAGAACCCATGCCCAAAAATATCACCAAAAGCAGCCAGGGGTGCCCCCTATTATGAACTGTTTTTTCGTGTGCTTATGAACAAGTTATAATAGAGAAACACTATAGCTACGTTCGGTAACATTTCCGGGCATGGGTTTCTATACAATTTTAATCCTGAAGATGTGCCCTAACTTCCCTAGAAGTTTGTCGCAGCATTTATCGTACCCCTGTTATATATAACGTTATTAAACTTATACATTTCGAAAAAAAAAAGACTAAGAGTTTCATTTTAATAGCAATTCTGAATCTTTACGAGCAAAAGCTAATTTCGATTTAAAATCCCCACACCCAAGTTAAGCAAAGATCAAGTATTTGTTTAAATGCAACAAAAGAAAAATTTCCCCTGTGTGTACACTAAAGTAATTGTTCTAAAAACGGCTTTTAACTATAAAAACTAACCAGTAATTTCAAAAACTAGTAATATGTAATTAGATCTATTTTTATGCTATTAAAAATATAATACCGAAAATCGATTATGTCATTTTTCATCAACTCTCAACAAATAAATGCTTAAGGCAAATTGCAAGAAATTATTGTCTGCTAAACTATGAGAGTGAATGTCGTGTACTCCGCTAATTAAATGACTCTTAATTGAATTGATAAGAAAGCTCTTAACTCACTTAAGCGATTATTAATTTTCGTCCTCAACTTCACCCATTATTCGAAATAATTTAATAACTAGCTTACTGGACACAATATTTTTAGGAAGACGGGTCGAAGAATGTAAACCCAAGCACTTCTTACTAGATAAAAAAACATCACTTCATTTTCTTAAGAAATGTACAGACTAAATATTGTTATTAAATGCTATGTAGTTTTTGTGCAGTTTGTAACGTAAGTAAAATCAAGCCTTTGGCATTGTTTTATTTTTGAAAACTTCTAGTCAGGAGGTAATCTTAATAATTGCACAATTTAAGAAAATATTTTCTTAAACGCTCAAAAAGTAAACTTTAAACTAAAGACTACAGTATTAAAACTTAGTATAAGGACTAGATTTTTTTAAATTTATAATTAACTAGCTGTACCCTGCGTGCGTTGCAACGCTTTCAGTTTGAATTCAAATTTTGTATTTAAGTGTGTAAATCAGTTTTGCGATTATGATTTGAAATGAGAATTTTATTTAATGGTGAAAAAAACCAGTAATAGTCTCAACAGTTAATTCTCTATTATATCGTTAGTGCATTTTCAAAAAGACATGTATGCTAATGCACACCGACCATGAAACATATTTTGGATGATGATCTGAAAAAAGTCTGGATCAATGGCGATATGAATATTTCTGCTGATATGAGCTGACCAATTTGTCATGGTGTGATTTTTACAATATGCCAAATCATGTGGCAATTCTCTTTTTTTGCCATTCAATAGAATACATCAAACACCGTGTCTCCCCAAAAACATGAATTTTCGCAGTGAAACCAAGTATAGAGCTTAATATTTGTTTTAACTCACGTGCGGTAATGCATCATGAAGATCCGATGATGTTTGCCTAGATTAAAAAAGCTCTTTAATTTTAACTCAAGCAGGATTGCATGTGAATGTAATAAATAATTCTGGCTGTCCATATGCGCACCGATACTTGTAGCACCGAATGAAGTCATTTGGAAACACGAATGTACTGACATATATTCGCCAAAAAAAATTTCTATTGATTTGTTTGACCCGATAACAACGTTGATAATGACTCGGCTGGTGACGTTAAATCTGGTAGTTTCACTTTGCCTCCAGAACAGCAAATTCCAGCTGTTTCATTCTTAAATTTGAGAGCACTACAAACCATACATAATTGATCCAGTTTTCCGATGATGACGCTTGGGGGAAAGATTATAGTCGGTTGTCGGATCATAGTGAAATGCACTGAGATTCAAATCAGAGTATTGGCAGCGTCTGAATAGCGAAGTGCGTTCTTGATTGATTTTCATTCTTGCATCCCGTTGCTCTGAAATTTCCAACGAATGGGCTTGAGTAGTGCGTAGTTGATTTGTTAACAGTCTTCTTTCCTGTTGCTCAGACGTTTCTAAGGAACGGATTAAAGCATTGTGTTCTCGATTAGTTTCGTTGTTTCTGAAACACGGATAGTTCTCTTTTTGCGTGCCTGAATTGTTGATCGACAAAGAGCGATTCGTTTAGGCGGCATATTTTTGCAAATATTCTCTTTCAAACAAAAAGAAATGTAAAAGTTGACAGTGATCGCAAATTTGTTAAATTGAAAATTCACATATTTATTTTAAATAATAAAAAAAGCAATAAAAATGAAATAAATTAAATAATAAATATAATAATGATAAAATTTAAAATAAAAAAACCATTTTTTTAAATGAAAGAAATAAAATGAATGTAAATTCGTAAACTTTGTAATAATAAACAATCTAATAGTCTTCAAATGACATCTGTCAGCTATGAAACCTTCAAAAATTATATTTAATTGTGCTAACCTAAAACATCCAAGCATAGGATCCAAGCTTTTTGTTAGATAATGGGCTTTGAAGTGCTGGACACTGGAAACTTCTCAAGGGAATAGAAAAGAGGAAATATTGTAGTGTCAACGCTGGGACTCGAACCCCAGTTCTGTTGAACAGGAGACTGACAGATAAACCCTCTCGGCTGAAATATGTCATAATCGGCAAAGCCAATTGCAAAATAACTATTAAAAAATTGTTATTTAACTAATTTTCAGAGAAATTTCTAACAGTGTAAAATGATGTAAGTGTTTCCTTCTTAGCATTAAATATTTTTAAAGCTAATTATTAGTCTTTCTTTGGCTAGTAAATTCACAGCTGCTAATGGCAGGTATTGATAAAGTCGGGGCTCTACAGAAAAACAATCTCACTCATTTAAAGTTCTATAAACGAAAAAAATTAGGAACCGATGCCCTCTCATTTTGTATTCCTGCTCTTTGCGCTTCTACTTTGATCATAATTTTGAAACACCCTGTATGTACATGAATATAGTATCTATTTCGAAATATATCGAGAAATCAATTTCACTATAAAATTATTTAATATTTTTTTATGATAGTAGAAAAAAAGTGAATCTTTTCAGTTTAGTTAATATTCTGTACTCCCACTGTGTTCTAGATCTTTTCAAACAACGCTCAACATTCTAATAACCACACAAAGAGAAAAAAAATACTGCTATTTGTTAAATTATTATAATATGTACGCAATCCTAGGTTTTGTATAAAGATATTAGTTTAAAGTATTAATTAAAATCTAGCTTAAAACCAAGTAAATAATAAATAACTCTTTTAGAAAATTGAAAATTTTAAGAATTACTTCTACTGTTTAGTCTACAAAATATTTGCTCAATATTTTTAGTTGAGAAAAATAGCAAATTTCCGGTCTGTAAATTTCACAAACATATAATATGGTTCCCGCATACGAATCTGTTTAGTAAGCTATGTTTATAAAAATGCAATTAAAACGCGATTGTTATATAAAATCTAAATAATTTTATTGTAGAATTAGGAATTCGGTGCCAAACAATATTCTGATGCAAATGCTTAAAGAGAAAGACTAAAATAAGCCAAGTAAACAACATTGATCCTAGCATACCAAACGGAATGAATTGTAAAGCTGCCAACAAAAAGCAACAATAGTTTTCAAGAATATTCTTCGTGTTACTGAATTATACAACAGGCGAACAGTGTACTTGATAAGATTCAGTTGATACACACGGATAAAATAAATAAAAATACATTCTTTAAAAAAACTTTATTTTTATAAACTCAAACTTATACACTTATTGTAAACTAGATCTTTTTGTTAGTTTCCAAAAAGAGGACTATATCGAAAATATATTTAATACTAGTTTCAGAACGGTGACAGTTTCAAACAATATCAATGAGCCAAAAATTAGACAAGTACTATTCTGTGATGGTTGGCGCAGGTATTAAATATCAGCATAATTTTGTTAAAAAAGTTAAATCCTTGTAAGAATATAATTTCTGTTGAAGAAAATTGAAATTCAAATGTTTGCAATAAAATTTTAAACTGTGAAGAAGTAGAATGATCATTTCAGTTCAAATCGCCAATCGGATGCTTTATTATATGAAACAAGAATTTGAAAAATAATAATAACAAAAAGAATAAATAACACAAAGATTAGACAGAGAGTACTGAAAAAAAAATTTTATTTGTGAAAAAAAAAAACATAGCAGATTTATGTCTATGACTGGACCATCTTATTCAAATAAAATTTTAAGGATCAGATTTTTACTAAATAGAAAAACAAAAGTGCAACTAAAAGTACACACGAAAACATTACACTGAAAATAAATAAGGAATCCATTTTTTAGCCAGTTATTATAAGGCAAAATTAGGAAAATTTGCTACTGGTCAATGGCCTTCTGTAGCATTTTTGACAATATCCACTTTTTTAAAAGTTGAAAAAATTTAAACGATTAACAAAATTTAAACGATTGAAAAGAAGTGTTTAATAATGTAAGGTATTTGCTTTAAATTATATTTTAAAATATGGTAAACATTACAAGATTCATTTCTAATATGAATAAAAATTTTATGAAACAAGTGGAAAATAAAGTAGTTTTCATAATATTTTAAACTTTTCATAATAATTCTATATTTATTTACAAAAATATGGCAATAAAATGCACATAGGATGCATTTTCGAAGAAAAAGTTGAGAATTGGTGGCGACAGGCAGACAATTTTTTTTTTATCACCACTCGTTAAATTTAGCTATCCTGCGGCTGGGGACGAACATTGATGTTGTCCTATACAAATTATAGTTAAATTTTACAGTTATTAGTTATAATTATTATTACAAGAGCCGTAATAATATTTTAGGAGATATATAATAGTTCAGTTCATATGTTCAGGCAATAGAACACTCGCCTCCCAATGAGGTGATCGGATTCGAAACCCAACGATGGCTGGTTGATACGAATACCGCACCCGGTTCGCACCAACTATAGTGCGGACGTGAAATACCCCTTGCACTCAAGCTGACCGTTGGAGATTTTCGTAGTTTTCCTCTCCAAGTAATGCAAATCAGAGTTACTTCGACCAAAGAGACCTCTACGAAAGCAAATTTCTCCCAATATTTGATCCGAGAGTTGTCTTCTGGATTGAGTTCGAATTTAAAAGGTGACGGAGGTGAACATTGATAGTCAAATTTGAGTCAGCTTTTCAATGACGGTTATAAAATGAAATATATATTATTGCAAGGTTTTAATTTTATTTTAATACCAGTTTTAAGAATTTAAAATGTCGTAGCTGTAGTGAAATAATGACAATCATTCTATAAGTTAAAAACATTGCAGCAAAATTTTAACGGTAATTTTACTTTTATCTAAATAATATCAGCAGTGGTTAAAAATAATCTGTTTAAATTATTCTGTTTCCACACAGGTGCGACTACTGAATAAAAGATTTAATGAATATTTCGTGAGAGAACGGTCATATTAAATGCTAATTTTGTTATTAAAAGATAGGAAATGTACTATGTTAATTTTGGCATGGCGAGCAAATGAGTATCTATTTCCGCTCAGCAAATGAATTCGATGTCATTGTTTGGTTTCATTAGAGTAATTTTAGAGAGAATTAATTAAACTTTCTTGAAACAGAAACTTCAGTAGTATTCAATATGTAAAAATTTTAACTAAATCAGATGAAAGTGGAATAATTTATCCTGTTAGCGAGTTTTAAAAAACGCTGTTTATAGAGTCGTGTGGCACACTGCAACCACAATGTTTAGTGTTGTAGTAAACTGCTATTTTTTGAAGTGCATGAAGGGACCTACTTTATTTACTTTGTCACTGTTAAAGTTTCAGGTATTTGTTTAGAGATATTTCTGTTTTTTTAATGACAACGCATATTTTCACGAGCATTAGAATCAATTTAATGACTTTATGAACACTTAGTTTATAAAAAAAAACGCAATTTTGTAATGTATTCTCACAATTTTTTATTTTGTCAATTGTATATGATTTTATGTGCGATTATTTCAGTTTTGTACTTAAAAATATATTTTGTTTACTTCAACATCAAAAATGGTGGCAACTATGCACTAAAAATTTTAACAGTGTATTTATAGTGCGCAGAAGTGCATTCAAACCAAACATTTAAAGCTGCAAAATTTATCTTTTTTTTTTCATTTAAACTTAAAATATTCTCAATTATAAAAAGAAATTAAAAAATTTGAGTGTTTTTATTTTTTTTATTTTTTTTCGAAATCGATTTTTTCAACATTTCTTGATAACGTATGGAGCAAAATTGAAGATAATATTCAACTTCATAAATTAATTTTCGCTTTGTATTCAAGACAAGAAATGATTCTAACTTTAGTCTTCTGTGGCTCTGTAAGTCATCTGATCAAACTTTGTCTAACCCCTTTATTGTACCTAGATACTATATATATGGACCACAAAGTTCAGATTTTTGAAATTATAAATTTACACCGTGTACTTTATCTAGAAAACAGTATTCAAAAAACAGAAGAAAACGACAATATATTTAAGCAAACACTGGTAGCAAAAACTAGCTTTTTAAATCAAATAAGATCATCAAAGCTAACCGCATAAATCAAAATTAAGTGTAACAATTTCAAGTAAATATTCATAAAAAAGAATAAATATTTTGGTCTCACTAATAATACAAATCTAATTATCTTAATTAACTTCTGTGTCATGCTTTAGGACTTATATGCAAACGTGTATACATATATATAAGGCAAAACTTAAAGCGAATTGCTTTGAAATAAAATTATTCAAACTTGTTTGGATGCAATTTATTATCAGGAGACATTTAATTAAATAAACTACTTTTATCAGAAATGAAGTATTATTCATTCATATATGCCGCCTTTATTTAATTATTGAACTCGTATCTTCCAACAACATAATTTTTTTTGGAAAAAAAAGCAATAACTTATTTAGTTTACAAGTACAGGAGGATTTTCAATTAAGCCTTATATTATACTCTGACATAATTCTTTAAGGATTTATAATACTTAAAGCTTGCTACCTTGGAATGCGATGACAAATAATTTTCTGATAAAATTCCTGTCTTTTTAATTATAGAAAGAGTAGAAATAAATTTTTTAAATTATATAGTATTATATAGTATTATTAAATAATAAAAACTAATTAAGAAATGACCTTGATGTCAGCTTGAGGGCAAGGGGGCTCTAACCCATGATCCATCTACCATTGAGGATATTTCACGTCAGCACTATGGTTGGTGCGAACCGGGTGTGGTATTCGTATCAACCAGCCATCGTTAGGTTTCGAACCCGGTGCGTTCTATCTCCTGAATATAACTGAACTATTATATATCTCCTGCAATATTATTATGGCTCTTGCAATAATAGTTATAATTAATAACTATGAGATATAGCTATAATTTGTATAGGGCAAAATTAATATTCGTTCCATGCCACAGGGTAGCTAAATTTAACGATTGTCGATAAAATAAAAAATTGTTTGAACTAACCCGCACTTGCGTTACGTGGAGAGGATAACCTCCCACCGTTAGTCTGACGGCAAAGGGGCACCAACCCATGATCTGTCTACCACTGAGAATATTTTACTTCAGCACTGTGAACGGCATGAGTAGGGTGTGGAATTGGTATCGACCAGCCATCTCTAGGATTCGAGCCCGATTCACGTAATTAGGAGGCGAACGCTCTATCCCCTGAGCTACCACGGCTGATATCTTTTTTATCTTAATTTATTTTATTTTAATTTATTTTATTTTAATTTATTTTATTTTAATTTATTTTATTTTAATTTATTTTATTTTATTTTATTTCATTTTAATTTATTTTATTTTAATTTATTTTATTTTAATTTATTTTACTTTAATTTATTTTATTTTAATTTATTTTATTTTAATTTATTTTATTTTAATTTATTTTATTTAATTTATTTTATTTTATTTCATTTTAATTTATTTTATTTTAATTTATTTTACTTTAATTTATTTTATTTTAATTTATTTTATTTTAATTTATTTTATTTAATTTATTTTATTTTATTTCATTTTAATTTATTTTATTTTAATTTATTTTATTTTTATTATTTTATTTTATTCTACAATTTTAAAACCGTCGCTGCACAGCTGACTCAATTCTAAGTTTACGACAATCTATGTTCAACTCCGTAGCCTTGCAATTTTGAACCCAATCCAGAAGAAAAAAGAACTCTTGGAAAAAGTACTGGGAGAAATTTGCCTTCGTGGAGGACTTTATGATGGAACTAACCCACAATTGCGCAATTCAGCTCTTTGGGGATACCAAAAGCTCGGTAATTTTCGCTTTAGTAATACTTAACAATGAAAAATTAACAATAACAATAAAATTAACAATGAAAAATAGTTTTATTATATGGGTAAGTTTGGAAACGTGGTAAGATTTTTAATTTTACCATGATATCTTAGAGCAGTGATTCTCAACCACTGTGCCGCGGCACTTTTGTGTGCCGCCACATTCTTAAAATGTGCCGCCAAATATTAGAAATGATACAATAAAAATTATAATGCTTTTTTATTATGATTAAGGTTTAAATTAAAGAAAAGTGTATGTATATATAATATTATATAGATATATACTTTTTATAATTTTTCCACACTTTTACCGTTAACCACACTTTAACCGTTTAATAGTTAACATCTTTGTCGGTGATTGTCTTGTCTCTGACAATCTTAAAATAACTTAAAATAAAATAGAAGTGTTTAAATTGTCTTTGACACACAATTTTAAAAAATTTTGAAATAAGTAGGAAATTTAATGACTGTTAAAATTATTATTTAACAAAGGAAAGCAAACTAAATAATAACTTTCAAACGGAAATAAAAACTAACCATTAAAGTTAGCTATGCAATTAATAAACAAATTAACAAAATATAACTTTAAAAAAAACAATATTTAAAAAAAATTAACAAAGGAAAATTAACAAAAAAATAAGCTAACAATTAATAATTAGCAAAAAAACTAGTTAACAAGAAATCACAAAAAATAACAGTTAATGTTAAAAAAAACTAACAGTTAATATAGAAAACAAGCTAACAATTAATAACTAACAAAAAAAGAAATAACTGTTACTAACTAATAAAAAAATAATCGATAGAAATAATTAATCCCTTAATAAACATGTTTTTGTTGTACATATTATTTTATTTCACATTCTAAATTATTATTACAAACTATTTAACACAGTGTTAACTGTGTTAAATAGTTAACTGTGTTATCACAACTATTAACAATAAGTAAACAACTTTTAAACTAATTTTTTTCATTGTGTGCCGTCAAATTTTGAAATCGTTAAAAGTGTGCCGCCACAAAAAAAAGGTTGAGAATCACTGTCTTAGAGTATGGCATATAAATCGTTCATTCGATTAAATTTTACTTTTCAATTTTGTATTTTTTACTAAATGTGTGGTAATAAGAACTATAATTTTGAAAAAACAGAATTTTCAATAAACCGTTACAATATGAACGGAAGGATTACGAAATGAAGGATTTAAATACCGTATATATCGGTTTTATTAACCAGAACCATGGGTTTGTTTACCATAAACTCCATTACTATATAGTACGTTAAATTAATCAGAATTTTTTCTCCATGTTCAAACAATCACACTGGTTTTGAATTTTTTTTCCCAAATTGTGCTGAAGTTTTTTTTAATTCTTAACCTAAATATTAATTTGCGATCCAGGAATCTAAAAATATATATTAAGAGTGGTAATCATGACACATCACGTATCTGAAAATTTTACATTCTTAAAAAAATAATAATTTTTTGAGATTATAGAAAATTTAAATAACAGCAACGAAAAAAATTTCAAAACAAGATTCATTCTAAGATCTTTAACATTAACAGACAAATTTATAAAAAAGTGTTGTTTTTTTTAATTTAAAACATATTTTATTAATTCCTATAATTTTAAAATATGTTCAAAATAAATAAAATATCTTCCTGTAAATTAAAAAATATGGCAAAGTTACATACTTATTTTGCATAAGAAATAAAATGGTTAGTTGTTTAAACTAAAAACCCACAAGTAAGATTCAGAAAAAGTCTCTCGCTAGTTATTTTTCTTGGGGAAAAAACGAATTCAATCATTCATAATTAAGTTTGCATTCGCAAAAAACAAAAATAATAAAATTATATCTTTACTTTTATGCAATCGCATCCGGTCACTAACCTTTGAAGATATCGGTAAAAAAATAAAATCGGTTATCACCAAGCTGTCCCAAACCTTAAAAATGCTTCATTGATTTCCTTTGCATTTAAGGTATTCCTTCGGAAATATTTCAAGCAAAGAAAATAAAATTCCATCGCTGTTTTAATGAAATTAAATAATGAATAATATATCCAAAGTATTTCGTGAATACATTTTATTTTTAAAACATATGCAACAAAGGAATCGGGCTATTTGAATAAAATAGACTTTTTTTTATAAAATATAGTGCATTGTGTAAGTTTCTTATAAAATGTTATCTTGCTTTAAATTAATTAGTTTTAAATTTTCCATTATTTTTATTTTCCAATTTTTTGCAGTATGAATATAAATAATTTATAGAAAAAAAATAAAGTTAATTAATTTTCAACTCTGAATAGCGAATTTTTAAACCATAAATTAAAATAATTAATAATATAAATTTATATTTTGCCAAATGGTTCACCAAATATTTTTTCTTTTTTTCTTTTGTGTTCTGTTTTTTTTTTTTTTCTTTTATAAACATGGAACCAAACCAAAAGCATTAATATAATACTAAATTTTAGAAAAAAATCTTTACAAAAATCGTCAATTCTTGTGTTTTATCACTGTTGCATCCAGTTTTAAAATATAAAAAATAAATCCAGTTTTATTATTGTTTTTTTATGATATTTCAATAAAAAAAAAACATTTTTTATATCTCTAATGGTTACAAAACTGTACATTTTAAGAAGAAAACCAAAATAGGGTAAATTTTCTTGTTTTAAAACCATGTAATTTATAAACATCTAACGTAACTCCAGAAAATGAGATGAATTGGTTACTTGCTTTTAGCAAAGGTATTGTCTCGATTTCATTTCAAAATGGCGATTATTCTGTGATAGGTTACATCAATAATGTAATAATCGCAAGTAAATGTAAGTGAAGTGCATATGGCAACATTGATGCGGTGAAAAACATCATCGCGTTAGCCAAAAAAATAAACCAATAATTTTTGTGTATTCTCTATTATTTTGACGCTTGCTTATAACATTTATTAGCTTTCAATTGAAGAGCTTCGAGACATATAGTAATAAGCCGCATTTTCAAATTATCCAAACGAGCGTTTCTGGTAAAAACACTACAATTTCCATGTAGTCAATAAGATTTTTCTCCATATGTTAAGATACTCCTCTGTTAAGATATTCCGAAAATTTGTTTAGTAGCTTATATGGAGAAAATACTAAGAAACTGTAAAAAAAAATTTGAAGAAATGCATTTTGAGTAAATGGGTTTCATTATTTACTGCCTCCAGCCATTTAACTATTTCTTTAATTTAGTGTTCTCTTAACTACACTTTATAAAAACTATTTCGTTGTGTATTTCTGCAAATAAAATATTAAAATAAACATTGGAACAAACCCATTTAAAAGTTTCCTAAAATGTAAAAACCTTCAATACTGATGAAAGACGTTTCATCAGTAACAAATATTTCTTTCTTGAAATAAAATAAATTTAAAGATTTCAAATAAGGCTTTTAAAAACCCTTTTTTTCTTATAATACCAAAAATGTGAACAATGTTTGAAGTTTCATTTTAAAATATCCATGCCATAAAACTATTCATTTTGAATGTAAAAATATTTTCTCATTTCATTGAAAAATAAATCAATCTTAAATCCATTTCATTTTTAAATTCCGAAAGGAAGATTAGATTCAGTACCATATGCAAGACTAACTTTCATTCCTTCGATTTTTACCCTAAAATAAAAACAAACCTCAAATAATTTCTTTTACTTTTAAATTTAATTTGCTTCACTAATTTTAGCATAATTTCATTTTTTTTCTAATTAATACTTGTGGTAAAGCAAAATTAGTTTGCGCAGTTCACAACTTTCTTAGAATATGAAAGTTTATAATTGGTGATTAGAACTCTTTTTAAAAAGGTATGTTTCTAGCCATTTTTTTAGCTTATATTTGAATTTTTAAAATTTTAAAAGAGGTTCTTTAATCAAGCAGGAAAATAGTTTGATATAATTTTAAAAGAATGAGCATTAATTAAAAGTTCTTTTGATTCAACTCCAGTCTCGCGTTAAATTAAGTTTAAAAATTTTAAAAATCAAAATATACGAATCAAATATTTTTGCCCATGTTTAGAAAATAACTCCAAATGACTGCAAAAATTCTTGTTCTAACTGAACATGGAAAACAAGTAAAAAAGAGTGCTAATATACATGTTGGTGTGATTATAAGTGCAATTCGAAATAAAATAATATGACCAATAAATGTAACAAACAAATAAATGTCTAAAAGAGCTGTAAGCAACTGACTTAACCTAATGTTTAAATTCAAGCAAATCGACAAAATTTAATCCTTATTATTTAAATGGTAAAGTCACTCTAGCAGCAGGATATTTTGCAAAATAATTTTTGTACAGGACAATGTTGGAATCAAAATTCTGATCCATTATTATACAACAAGTGAACTACGCAATTTTTTTTGAGTGAGTCAAAATAAAATAATATAACCAAGAAATAAATGTCTAAAAGAACTGTGAGAGAATGACTTAACCTAATGTTTAAATTCAAGCAAATCGATAAAATTTAAATTTATTATTTAAATGGTAGAGTAACTCTAGCAGTAGGATATTTTGCGAAATAATTTTTGTACGGGACAATGTTGGAATCAAAATTCTGATCCATTATTATACAACAAGTCAACTGTGTAAATTTATCTTTGAATGAATCAAATTAAAATAATGTATTCAAGAAACAAATGTCTGAAAGGACTGTGAGCAACTGACTTAACCTAACATTTAAATTCAAGCAAACTATCAAAATTTAAACTTATAATTTAATGGTAAAGTCACTCCAGCAGCAGGTAAAAAAACATATTTTGCGAATATATTTTTTGAACGAGACAATGATGGAATCAAAATTCTGATTTTTCAACTAGTTAACTGTACAAAATATTTTTTTCGAAACAATACGAAATAAAATAGCAGATGTTTGTTAAATCTCCAGAAATCAAATTTTATAAAAAACGCCTTTTTAAAATTTTATCACTCAGAAATTGTTTTCAAATTCACTATTTATCATTTAAAATTATGCTCTTTAAATTGATACAAAAATTTATAAACCTAACGTTTTATGACCAAAATTATCTTTTTTCAGCCAAATTTTTTTCGACTGATATTAAACAAAATAATAGAGAAATCATAAATAATTATAATTTTTTTTTTGCTTTGAATTATTTTTATATAAACGTACTAGATAACTATGGGCCAACAATTTCCGACTTGCCAAAAAAATGATTCCGAGATATGATGAAACAGCAGAAAGTATATTTAAATAAAGGGATCCAAACTTTCAAACGCTCACTTGACCAAACTATTGGTGCCATATTATCTGGATTGCGGCTTCCCTCATATTTTGAGAATCAAGAATCCAAATCCGTCGGAAAAAAAGTTGGAAATACGTTTTGTGTCTGATTTCGTATATTAAAAAATTCATCTGCACTATATGAAAAGCATATTTATAATGTGAGACCTTTGAACAATTATGATCAATTCCATCTCAGTACGTGATTATCCAACCATTAGATCGAAAGTTATTCAGGATGTTTGTTAGGCGTGTAATCAAGAAACAAAAAAAAAAACGCTTTTTTTTTTTTTTTTGTTCCTTGCTAAATTCACTCTACTCAGCTTTTCAATTTTTATTTGAAACAATCTTAGAGAGGTTTTAAAAATTAATGTCAGCAATTTCCCTCCCGCCTATTAGCATTTATTTGCTTTTTAAATATAAAAAGAACTAAGATTTAAATTTATTTAGTTATGCTGCAATAATTTGCAGTGCTAGTTGAAGGATTTTTGCTACCGGGCATAAACTGCATCAAACATAAAACCAATTTTGCCGATACACACTGTTAAAATTTTCATTCTAAAATTATGGTAAAATAACCGGCAGCAGCCTGTCCATCCGATTAACCGTAAAGTTTACGATAAGGAACATTTTTTACCTTCACAGATTTGAAACCTTTTACGACTAGTATAGTTATAAAATTATAAATACAAAACTATGCGGTTTTTTAACCATTTACAACTAGCATGGTTTCAAAACCCCAAAAAATTAACTGGGCATATGAGCTAGGTTTTCCGTTAGATAATGGGCAGTGGAAAGTGCAGGACACAAGTTGGGGAGTGCAGAACACTGAAAACTCTTCATGAGTTGAAGGAAATGGAGAAAATATTGAAATGTCAAGGTTGGGACTCAAACCCTAGTTTTGTCAGCCATGAGAGATTGCCGGCGGCAATAAACCGATGTTAAGACGTGAGTCCATGCGGGTACCACAGCACGGATTAATAATGTTGGTCATGAGATTGACAGATTAGCCATCTTTCCTATAATATGTACGCAGTTGCAAGGAACTAAGTAGCTTCATTAGATGAATTTAGTTGGTGCGATAAAATTCTGGTCCTTTAATCGTATTGGATTAAAGCAGTTAATTAACTTTTTCTTAGAGTTAACAGTTTGATTACCATCTTATTTATAGTTATTCGACTGTTCTATTCGAATATGGTAACATAACAATTAAATAAAAATGTTATTTAACCATTTTTTCCGAGAAATTTCTAACAGTGCATGAATCAACCCTTTAGCCCACCAGGTATCATAGTATTCATTATTGTTAATCCTCATAGTATTCATTATTTGTTATATAGCTCACTATTCTTTGCTCTCAAGAATGCAATTTAAATTCGAAATTAATCAGAAAATCTTTTGAATTAAATTTTAAAAAATTCGATTTTTCAGACTGACTTATAGAAAAGGAAACTTCGAAAGGAAAAAAAAAATTTTTGAAGTTTCCTAAATTCATACTGATGAAAACATGATGATTAAACTTGAACCTTTTTTGTTCAAGAACATAGCTTGTTTACGTCCCATATAAAAGCTGTGTGTTCAAGAACGATCATCTTTGCTTTACAGTCTGTCAATCCCTCTGATATACAGTGCTCCAAACAAAACAGACCACCTTGAATAACTTTTGATCTATTGATCGGATCTGCACGTTTTAACTCTCAATCTCAATAGTTCGTAGGGGTGACCTCAAATATGCTAATTAATTAGTGCAGACGATATTTTAACTTACGAAGTTAGACACAGAAGCAAACTGTCTCTAAATAAACTTACCTTTTTTCGACGGATTCGAATTTCTGACCCTCAAAAATGTAGGGAGTAGCAGCAATCTGGTGAGTTTGGTCCCCATGGTTAAGTTAGGAGAGTGGTCCAAAGTTTGAACCCCTTAATATTAATTTCACGTTTTCACAAATTTCATCATAACTCGAACTTTTTAGGTGAACTGAAAAAGTCTTACACAGAAGTATAAAATTCGTTTATCCAATGACAATACCATGAAAAAAAAAACATTTTAGTAAATATTTCTTATTTTTTATGATTTCAATAAATAATCGTCGAAAAAATTTTGAATTGCAACGTATACAATTTTACGAAGACGAATAATTTTCTTTAAAAATCAAGATTCTTTTTTTTTTTTTCCCGTAGAGCTGCCAAACCTTACCACTGATCATGTTAGAAATTCTCATCGTAGACGGTTTTTATGATATCCTAAAAGCAAATGAACGTGTTTTGTTGAGTTTCGTAGTACTCAAAGGTGAAAGTTAATAAACCACGCACGAGAATCATTTTAAACTTACACGTGATTATTTTTTGTTTGAGATCCTGACTATAATCAGGTAAGTTGGTAAAATGAAACAGCGAAAGTTTTTTATTTTTTACGAAACTTGATAAGTTTAACGTACAAATTTCCCCTTTTTTTGTAAGTATATTTAACGTTCAGAAATGCTTCGCATTTCTAATAAAGTTTGCGTCTCAGTCCAGGTGTTTATTTCAGATTTTAATCTTCTATATTTCAGATATTTAGATAAAAGAATTATTATAACTAACTTAATGGTCTAAAGAACGATTTTTAATCATTTAATCGTCTATATTGTTAACGATTAAATTTTTAAAAAAAATCTAATAAAATTTTTTTTAAAAAATTCATTATAAGGTTGAACTTAAAATTTTTAAGTACATTTCATTCACTGTGGAATGTACGCAAAAATTAAAATTATGAATACTTCAATATTTTTCTGCTTATGCACTTTTGGATACACTAAATTAGGGATTACGGCACATATTAAGCAAAAGAGAAAAACGTTTTCTTTCAAAATCGTTTGACAAAAATGACTTAACCTTTCTTTAACACAGTCTAAAAATGCGTTAAGTCACTGAACAAATATTTTCGTCAAATTCGAGAAGGGAAAATTTGGTTTTTAGGGAAAATTCTTTTCTTGTCGCTTCAACATTTTTAAACAAAAGCGTTTTTTTTAATTGATAGTTTGTGTTATAAAGACATGCATTCAGTTTCTACAGTTTATAATTGCATAATATTTTGAAAAAATAGAAAGCCAGTCAAAAAGTTACTTTAATAGAAATATTTAATTTTAATATTTAATTTATCGTTGCAAAATTTTAAAATTTTGCAACGAGAACGATTTGAATTCTAAAACAGAGAGTATTATTTATATTTCATTTATTGTCTTTGAATAATAGTTTTATTATTTTATAGATGAAAACATCTTTTATTTCTATTTTTTTATTTACCATCTCGGCAGCGAAATTAATGATAATAATTATTTTTTTTTATTTCCCCTGATTAAAAAAAGTTGCAAAATAATGAAAAATTTTTGAAATATTATTTCGTGAAAGAAGATTATTTATAATAATTTTATGCATTACAATTAAAGTACTTTTATGCATGCTTTTGAGATTGAACAAATATTTACTTTTAATTTTCGTCTGGTATCAAATATTGACACTGACGCCTAATGATCCAGTTTAGAAGAAGAGCACTCTTTGCGTGTGAAATAAATAAATAGGTTTCAAAATGCTCTATAGAAAATAATAAGCCTATTTTTAGAAAACTAATTGAAAATAAAACTCCAAAATTAGGAAAACAATTTTTATACGCATGCAAAGTTTTTGAAAGTCAACAAAGAATATATTTAAAAATTAGTAAAACTCAGAAGTAAAATGTTGGTAAAATTTTTAATTGAAGAATATTTTGTTGTTAGCAGTAAAAATAATTAATAATATAGATTTCAAAATATAATAAACTATTGAACTCAAATACTTAAAAGGATCTGAAATGCAGTTTCAAAACTTTCTTTAAAACTTCAAGCATTCTTTCAAATTGTTTTAACCCTTGGACCAAACAATAAGTGTACAAAATTTTTTCGTAAATCGTTTGAGAGATATTAAAAAAAGAATTTAGTTCAATTTTTTTTAAATGCTTTTTTTTAATTTTTATAACAGAAAATAGTATGTTTTCATATTAAAAAAGAAACCTGTCTTCAGCGTTTTCGTTACCAAATAATAATAATAATAAATTAAAATTTCAAAACTTTAAATTACATACTTTTGATAGAATAAAAAAATTAAATCAATTATTTAGAATAGAAAAATTAAATCAATTATTTAATTTCTATCACATTTTCTAAAAAGTTAATATAAATACTTTTTTATGCATCCCATTTTTTTTAAATTTTATAACACTTTCAATTATAGAATTGAGAAACCATAACTGAAATATAAAAAATAGTAATAATAATAATAATAAACTTTTTTTAACGCCAAGAAATTCTAATTACCACTGTTGCTAACGGACACTTAGGAGCATCCAAAATTTGGCGAGTTATCGATACATAATGCAACCAAAAGGAAAGCTGACTCCAATTAATTATTATTTAAATATTAAATAATCCGTTTACAACTTAATCACCAAAAAGGCCGTTAGAATTTTGCATAATCCTGCAAATGAAACATTTTTGTGATTAAATAAAGTAGTTTACAGAAAAATAAAGTTAAAAATATATTTTTCGATTAATTGAAAAATTTGCCTATATTCAATGCCGGTAATGGCATTACAAAAATCACTTAGAATTTATTTGAAATCTTTTAACGACTCTGTAGAAGGTTTTACTGAAAAATAAAATTTCCATTTTAAGCTACTTAACCAAAGATTAAGCTACTTAAACCAAGTTATTAAAACCAAATACAACTACATATAAAAAAAAGTTCATTTTAAGTTGAAATAAGCACTTTGAATTCATTTAAAGCCTTTAAACGGCTATATAAATGATTTTATTAAATAAGAGACTAAAACTGTCGCTTAACTGTTAGGAATTAACTTATGAAACTGGATTAAAATAATAATTGTAAAATAATTATAACATCAATATTCAAACTTAAATTAAGATATACTTGGAAACTCTATGCGAGAAAAGGTGCAACAAATTTCCCATTTGCTATAATTAAGTTAACTCAAAAGGATTAATCCCGTTATCGAACACTTGCTTAGTAATTCTGCTAATAATGCAGCCAACATAGGCCCAAAATTTGCAACTTTTCGGGCACTGGAACCATTGAAAGAGGGAATTAAATTATATATTTAACAATGAAAATGAAATCTTGTGAAGGATTGCGTGTGGTGAGGAGAAATTGAGACTTCGCTTTCACGGAACATACGAATAAATTTCTAATGGGTAATCTAACAAGAAGCAATGTTAGGTAATTCGATTGGAATTCCACTTTATAATTAAATATAAAAGCTCTAATGAAGTACGAATTTTGATCAGAAAATGACTTAATTTATAATATTGCGTTACTTAGGTTGGGGTCGTGGTTGTAACAAGTTAGAAAATGATTTATATTGCGATGGAGGAAAATTTGAATCTAATTATTGTTATTGTAACATCATAAAATTTTAATTTCCAGACATCACAAATGCAAAATCGAATCACAAAATTTCGAAGAAACAGCCATTTGTAAGTACTTCAGATTTCCCAGAGAAGATCGACGATGAAAAGAAGAAATGAAAAGTAGAAACACATATTCCAATTAAGAAGCCAACACACATTCACTGCGCTATTGTGAGCTACATTAAGGATAACGATGTTAATTTTAATTGATGGAAAAATTTTGAGAAATAAAACATATAATGCTATAATAAGTAAAATAATAAAATATAACTGAACATCTTTAAATATCTCATAGATTGCGATATGAGAAGTCTGCATTTTTCAAAAGACAAAAATAAGAAATAAAATTCCCTGCTTTTTCTCCAGTTTGTAAAGAGAAGTTCAAAATTCCCTGCTATTTCCCTGTTACTTCAGATGATATTTCGCTCATGGGCTGCAATAGTGGCACAACTCAAAAAAACACGCGTTTTGGACTAAGAGCAGGTGTAAATATATGAAAATACACATTCTTTACAGCAGCAATACTAGCACAACTCATAATTCAACTTGAAGGCAATCTTCGTTTAAGCAAATCAAAGCATTTCTTATGCATTTTCCTTAGCAATGAAAACTTTAAACCCACTTATCTCAAAACATGATTTTTTGAGTTGTGTCGCTATTGCAGCCCATGAGCGATTTAATGTCCCAGTTTTTTTCTATTCTCCCTGTGAAGTGGTAACATATATATATATATATATGTATGTATATATATATATATATATATATATATATATATATATATATATATATATATATATATATATATACACACACACATATATATATACAGAGAGAGAGAAAAGAAATATTACTTCTTATAACGTGTGTGTATTTTTATCTTAACATGATTATTCTTTATTTCGAAATATCACTGTGCAAAAAAAAAATGTGTCCTGAAGAGATTTTTCAGATTTTCCCATTAAAAAAAACTATTTTATTTTAAAATTCTATTTTTGTGTGAGTATATATATATATATATGCATGGATACACAACACACTTATATAAGCGGCTATGAACAGCTAACCCAATTCTGAATTTACATCTATCTACGTTCGACTCCATGACCTTGTCATGGAATCGAACGTCCCCAAGAACACAAGGGGAATCTTGCATCAAGCATTTAGACAAGCAAGTTTTTGTGGAGGAACTTTGGATGGGACATCCCGCATTTGCATTACATGATGAGGAAAATCACGAAAAATTAAAAAATAAATATAAAGGTTTACATGCGAAAGAGAGTAAGAGATTTGTCACATTGTTAGTCTACTTATATGTCATTCGCTCTTTTTCCACTTCAAAAGAGTCTAATAAAAACCTTTCTTTTTACCAAAAATAGCTAAAAACCTTTCTTTTTTTTATCAGAAATAGCAAAAATAGTAGAGTTATATAGTCCTAGATTTACGAAAGGATTTCTTCCTTTCCCACCTACTTTCTGGTGATGTCTCCTATTAGGCTTTAACCAAAATGACAGTTAAAGTTTAATAATAAAAATAGCCTTATAAATCCTGCGTAGGTGTTCTAACGGTTTCCTTGAACGAATTGAATTTGGATGAAGCAAATTGCTTTTCGTGGAAATGAGTTTAGAAAGAGAAAACGTTTTAACGTCTTTATTTGTAACATCCTAAAATAATTTTATTTACAGCATTTTGTCTAGAAAAAAAATAATTAAAGTTAGATTGTGAAAATGTAAAAAATACACTCGTGTTTTTGATTGAAATTTCAAAACGTACAAATTCTTAAAACTAATGTTTATCACTAATATTGCAAAAGTATTTACATAAACTTGCACAAAATATTATTTATTTTCGACGCGACTTCGCTTAGAAAATTAAATTTTTGAACAGGGAATTGTGTCTAAAACGAAACGCAAACTAATGCTAACCAGAAACAAAACAATTATATATTTAAATTGTTTAAGGGTTAGTTTTTCTTATCTTTTTTTAATTGAAAAATTAATTTGGCCGGTGCCTCTCACTCATGATTGGTATAGCCGGGACAGTCGTTGATTCTTCCATGCAACAGAAAAACCAATACTTGCCTTTCACGCCTTGCCAGTGGACATCTAAAATGTCTTACTTTTTCTCGGGGTATAAAATTCTATCCTCTTTGCCCAAAATACCACGAACATCAGACTTCAGCTGAACATATTTTAAGCTGCTTGGGACTTCTTTGGGAAGAAATTTACGCTTCTCCTCTCCTTGTTTCCGACTTTTTACTCGTCAATGGATTTATGGATCTGGTCTGACGCCGTCAGACCATTGGAGATAAGTAACAACAACATCTTTTTTAATTGTTGATTCCAAAAAAAAAAAAAATTTAATGTATGGAAGCTGCTGATTCAAGCTTTTCATTTTAAAAAAAATATTTTCTTCCAGCGCCTAAGCGTTCGAGGCCAAACAAGAGATTTTACTAGGGTTGTTTATTGACTATTTGTCGCCAAGTCACTTAGCCGGTTCTTTCACTGAGTATCTTCGGAATGAATAGTTTTAGCAATATAAATTAATGTTATATATTTCAATAAAGCTAAAATAAGAACTTTCCCCGAGAAATCTCTTTTTGTTTAAAAATGTCACGCAGCAGATATTTACACTAAGCTCTTCGTTTTTGTTCTTGTTTTCTATTAATTTATGAATATTAAATTCTAAGATTTTGTTAAAGATTTTAAGCATATTTATTAAGGACAGTGATAGCGTACAATCTCTACATTTATGAAGGAAAAAAAATACACAGAGATGCATATTTAACATAATTGTATAAAAAGCATCGAAACTTTTTAAAAGATTTTTACATTATAAGTAGTTTAAACTCTAATTAAAATTCGGTATTTAAATAATATTTTTTTTATGTAATTTTATAACTAAATTTATTTTTATTATTTATTTATTTATTTTTTCTTTAAGAAAATTATTTTTACACAAAGTTAGGATGAAAACGGTATCTTAATAAAATACGAATATAAAATTGAATTTTTTTATTCAAATTCATTCTAAACTAGGACTTTTTCAGAACTAAAATTAGACTAATCATTTCGTCCATTCAAAATAAATAATATTTATTAGTTTGGGCTTCAAACAATTTCAAATCAAAGAAATTTGCATCTTTGAATTTGAAAGTGGATAATTTCTAGATTTTTTTAGCTTCAATGATAAACCTCTCCTTGAAAACCTTATAAATTTTAGTCTGTTTTTAAGATTTGTCTTAAATAAATTTAGATCTCTAAAAACAAAACGCACTTTTTTATTGTTCCAAAATAAACCTTCATAAATTAAACTTTAATAGTTTTGTTTTAAAACAATATGGTTTATACAAGTATTTTCAATTGAACATAAATGAGCATAAGATTTATAGAATTTCTTGTTTTGAAAATTCCTTTTTAAAACTTAAAAAAGAATGACGAATCCAGAAGCTAAGACGAACAACGCAAAATACGCGAATCGGCTTTAAGTCGTTCGTTAAAATCTATAGCAAGCGCAACAAGCTCCCAATTTTTGAGAATGATCGTTTCTGCAAGTTCATTCAGTTCGTATTGTTTCTCAGTCTGCACTTATAGACAGTTAGTCAAAGGCGACTTACGAGCTTTGACTAATGATTAAGTACTTGTTTATATTTACCTTCAAAAGTAATGGAAAGAATAACGCTATGTTTAAGTAAATGTTTTCTTTCTTTTATTTTATGCTTTTATTTTCACAATTATCCGATAAAATGTGTATTATTGAGTAGTATTTATAAGTTAAGTAGTTAAAACATATATATATATATTTGTACAATAATGATTCTTGTATAACACTATCTTCTTACAAAGATATATATATATATATTTCCTTAAATATTTATTGGGGGTATTAATAAATGCGAATTTCCTCATTTTAACGCTATAGTATATATACATACGTTGCAGGATTGGCCGTTGATTACAGTAATCGATTACAACTGTAATTGATTACAAATAATTACTGCTATGTAATCAATTACTTGTATTCACGGTTACAGGTAATCGTGATTACAAGTAATCATAATTTTTGATTAAATGAGAGTAGAGCAAAAATGTAATCGATTACATTTTTCACTAACAGTAATAAATTACTTGTAATCATGATTACAAATTTTGATTACAACTGTAATCATGATTACAATACTCAATTATAGAAATCAATTACTTGTAATCATGATTACAAACATTCATAATTTTGATTACATCTGTCATCGAGATTACATAACCAACTACTGTAATCTATTACTTGTAATCGTGATTACAAGTAATCAAAATATATGATTACGTGTACTCTAAATATACGATTGCGAGACTATTGCATACTTGTATATGATTATATTTTACAGTAGATAGTATAATGTACCGTATAATGATACATTTTGTACGTATTTACATACAGCGTATGTACGACTGAATATAACTAAAATGTATGTACATAAGTATCTATCAAATGCATATGTAGATAAATATGTATGTAAGGACATTTTAGTTACACACTCATATACATACACTTATATTGTATGTAAAAAAAATACATGTATGTATATAGCTAATAATTACGTATGCATGTGCAAACAATGTAGAAATGCACAGTTATTCACAATGAATGTATGCATTTTATGCAAATGTTACTTGTGTGTGTAAAATGTATATCCATGCTTATGTACGAATTTATATAATTGTTGTTTGCACGAACATACATACATTGTTTGTAAAATGTATGTCCCATGATTGTATCCGCGTATACACATACACGATATATGCATGTCCAATGTATGCATGTACATATACACGATATGTTCATGTTCAATGTATGTATCCAAATATGCATGATAGATTTGTGTACAATTGTACGTACATTGAGCGTATTTATATTTTACATATACACATACATACATTCGACATGCATATATTGTACAGATGTACATGCATACATTTGACTCGCATATATTGTACAGATGTATATACATATAATGTACAGAATTATAATTGGAATTTTAAATACAGCTGTAATCAAAATTGTTAAAAGTTGTAATCACGATTACAGCTGTAATCAAAGTTATGTTATTTTGCGATCATGATTACAAGTAATTGATTGCTGTAATCAAAAAATGTAATCCTCTACATTTTTGTCCAACTCTGATACATTGTAACCTACAGGGCCACATTGTGGACCCCCTATAAGGCCTATAATTATTTCCTCTCGTACGGTACACAAGCACCCGGTAATATAATACCTGGTCCAATTTGAATATTATTGGAATATTATCAATATATATATTTTATACATGAGTCATTGCTGTACACATAGGTTTACGTTGTTAAACGAAATGTACCTAAAAGTCTAATCTAAATTCTGAAAAAACTGAATAGCACAATTTATTCACAAAAAAACTATATAAAGAAACTAGTTAACGATATAAAAAAAAGTTAAAATTAAACAAAAGAGTGGAAATTATTCAAAAACTTTTTATATATTACAAAATGTACATAAAACCAAAAGCTTGATTTATCGCACTGTCCATTTTCTCAAACTGGAAATGAAAAAGTTGGTGTTAAGCATACTTGAGGTAAAAAAAAAATATTCTTTTTTTACAGCAATACTATCAAGTTTCATGATAATCAATCCTCCGACCATAATGTCAATTTTACATTCGAGGCTAATTTCCACAATTTACGAGGAAACATCAGGCTGATAATCCGCAAATTCTTTGGCCATCATTTTGAAAAGTTAAAATACAAATACGCAGAGGCAATTATAATTTGTAACTTTTGACAGTAAATGTATGAAATTCTAGTTCATTATTTCAATGATGAAGGAAATTCCTTAGTTTTCGACGAACACACAATAAGTCCATTTTTTTTTTCAGAAATACATTTTTACTTTCTTAAAAACACATAACACACATGCCCGAATTAGTGTTCTAGTTCATTGTATCTGTACTCCTATTATATGTTTTGAATCATACCAAATAATTGTCAACGTTCAGAAAATATATATCCTAAGAAATAATGCAGAAAATTACCACAAATACAAAGAAATATAACAAGACAGTTAAAATGATAAAAGACAAAATACCAATATCATGACTATATAAAAGTAATAGAATTAGGTAAAGCATCTTTTCTAGTGTCTCATCTGTTGCCACAACAATTTTCACTTACAAAACTAAAAGATTTATTTTTTTTATAAATAGAAAAATAAACATTTTTAAGAACTCTCTTTCTGCAAAAGAAAATTTACTTTTATGCTTTTTAACTCGAAAGTATTTCTGCGCAAATCCTAAAAAACAACTAAAAAAATCTTACACATGATTGGGGCGAAGACGGAAGTCTTTTTCCAATTGAATTACGATAAAATTTTGCAAGGTATCCGTAACAATCACGTTTAACATATATTTTTAAAATCCATGTTAAAGAATAAAGACAAATAAAAATTTACACTAATAAAATACTGATAAAAAAAAAGATCACAGACTAATAAAGTGAAGGGGGAAAAGGACACTAAGAATATAGAAAACTGACAAAAAAAAAAACTATTGAGGAAGGTAATATGAAACGTCAGAACCTATTTGAATGCCGGAATAATCGAAGGAGATGAAAGACGATTACCTGAAACACTGAATACTAGTGTCAACGGACAATCAAGTAAGTTTTTGTTAGGTATTTTGCTTATTAAATTGTTATTAGGCAGAATTCGATATCGTTTTGCTTTTTTTCCTTTTAATATTTATTTAGTTTTTTTTTTTTTTTTTTTTTTTTTTTTTTTTTTTTTCATGTTTAATAAGGATTCAAAAAATAAATATTAAAAGTGTAAATATTAAAGCATTAAAAAGTGTAAATATTAAAGCATTAAAAAGTGTAAATATATAAATATTAAAGTATTAAATAAATATTAATTTACAGTGCATTACTGTATGCACTGTAATCATCATTTTGATAACATACGGGATTTTCAAATTTTTTCAGTTGGAGATCTTTAAAATTATTATTTTTAACAATTAATCCAAATTAAAATATGATACAATTTACGACTGGTTGCAATTCATTAATAATTGCGTGAAAGAAAGAAATACCAGCAAATAAAAGATGTAGCCAAAATATGTCATTTTGAAAATAATATTATAAGCTTTAAAACCTTTTTTTAAAAAAAATAATTTAAAATACTGCACTACATTTAACTGCATATTTGAATGTAATGATTTTATAAAATAGTTTTGATAAATGAAATAAATGAACATATAAAAATTTCAGTTACATTAAAATGGCAATTAAATGGCAAATGAAAATTTTTGAATCATTATTTATAATCTGTTTTATTCGTTACTAATTTTGAGCAAACTTTCGTAAAAATAAAAAATTTATTGTGATTCTAAAAGAAAAAGCTTTTAATTTTCCTTTTGATAGCTAATTTCAATGAATTTCCATAGCTAATTTCAATAAAGTATATACTTAATTTAAAATGCTTTGAAAAAATTTTATAACCCTATTGCGCAATAGAATTCTATAAGCAATGGAATTTTTTTTTTGCACTGTTTAACGAAAAAAAAAATTACAAATAATTATTAGTTAGTAATTTTTGTTTTAAAGTTATTTATTTGAAACAAAATTAACCGAAAATAAAATGTAATTATATTTGTAAAAAAATTATTTTAATTTTTCATACAATACTTAAACATATTATACAATCATAACTCCCTTAACTCTTTCAAAATGACTCCCATTAAAAAATTCACGGGATACATAAATGAATTTAAACTTCTTTAGAAAGTGTTTAAAAGATTAATCTTTACGCAATGGAACTTGTTCCTAATACACTGTTTACCATAAAAAATCTTCGAAGAATCTGTTCTGCAGAATTTTTAAAAAAACTGGATAAGCAATTAATGAATAATAATGAGAAAAAAAACTGAAACGTTAATTATTTCAATTCATTCTAATAAATTCTCCCTTTAGACATTTCTGCTTATAATTCGTTATAAAACCACAAAGCATTAGTAAAAGCATTTTTTCCATAAAATAAATTTAAAACTGATTATCTAACACGTATCTACTCAACCTTGCAACAAATTAGTTTTTTCTCTGGAGAAACTTGATATTGACTTTAATTTTCTAAGACCAAAGTAATTCGAACATTTTACAAGACGATGAATATTTATCGAGCCATCATGCTGGGCAATCAAAAATATTGGTTCGTGAAACCCAAAGAAGAGTAAGCGAACTTAAACACAAAAAATAGTGAGGGGAGAAAAAAAAACTATTGACAGCCAAGTAAAGTAAACTTTTCCAGACAAGATCTCTGGAGATCTGGAAAGTTTATCCATTCGCAAGTTTCAATAAGAGACTCTGAATTATTCATTTTTAAAGGTAGATAAACTGCAGTAAAAATTTGCATCGTTCTAAAAGAAAATAGTAAAAAAAGTTCTGTCTGTAGTCGCAACTTCATAAATTGCGGCAAGAGTTTTCGTTAGAACTGAAGAACTGGCAACGAGCGAATGATTGCAAATCACTTGGGAACTAGTTTTCAGGATAATTTTCACTTCTGCTTGAAAAGAATTTTATGATGACGACGTTGCATGGAAAGAAGTTATTGACGCTTTTTGATGATACTCATTTATATTCGTTTGAAACAAATGCTTGTACATGGCGTTTCTTATTTTTTCTATTCTGTTGAAGATTATAAATGTTTTTTGTTTACCTATTTTATAGTATACCTGCAAATCATAGTATGAAGCAGTTTATTTATTTACTAATAATCTTTCGGGGAGGGGGGGGAAATGCTGACTTTTTGTTTCAATAGGTTCTACGGTGATCGTTAAGACACGGTACTCAGTAGATCACCGAAGTCAAGCATAACTGGCAGCGGTCTGTGAGAAGTTGGATGATAACTCTTAACAACCTGCGTATGAATCGAGGGTGAGCGATATCGGTCATCTTTAATTGTTCTATCTTAAAGTGCTCGACTTCGCACAAGTCACCGGGCTACCAACGCGTGGGGGCCATCCTCTCTGCAAAGTTTCAAAATTATGCTGGCATGTCTTTGAATCATCCTCAGGAATGTTTCCTAGATCGTAGCCCATTTAAATAAACCATATTGCGCAGCTGTAGTGTGATGACTAATTAAGATAGTAAAAAAAACATTTAAAAATACGTTAATATCATCTGGTAGATACTTTATTTACGTCACTCTAGAGCTGCACAATAGGTTATTGGCGACGGTCTGATTAACATCCCTGAGGATGATCCGAAGACATGCCATCACAATTCTTGATCTGCAGAGAGGAACTCAGGCTACTTCCTGAATTTAGACATAGACCAGAAGGTGAAGGAAATTTTCTCTAGATCCCTGTACCAATGGTACTTCTCAGCGACTGACTACAGGATTTTCCCATTCCACAGATTTTTATGAGTTCGTACTATTACGAGTTCAAGTACTCGATTGGTCTTGGCGGAGTCGAGGATCGAACCTCAGCCCCTCCGGACCGGAGTCCGATTCTCTAACCACTGGACTACCACGGCCCTAGTATCGTCTGACCGATTAAATATGTGCGATTCCTAATTCACAATGAATAAAAGCAGAATAACCGCAAATGTGAATTTAGCTATTATTCTGAATGACAATCACGGAAATCAGTTGCTTCTATTCTTTAAAGCCCATAGGTCACTTATTAAAACGTTTATATTCAGGGTAAATAATTTTTATAAGAATTAATTTAAAATTATGTTATGATGCTGAATACTTATGTTATGATGGTGCTGAATACTTGAATTAGCCATAAATGTTATGTCAGTATAAAGGATATGCCAGTATAAGAGAAATGCGCATTTCTAAAAAAATTTCCCAAGAAAAGGTAATCTGAAATTGAAAAATTAATAATAAATTTAGAAAAATATGGGAAAAATCAGACACACGTTACAAGACAATTTCATTCAAGCTCGAATCATTTTTTTAGAGCAAAATTAATACGAAATAATATTGGCTACATTATCCTAAATGTTTTTAAGGCAATATGTTATAATAGATATTTTAGATGAAGAAAAAAAAAAACACCATCTTTAGAATTTCAACAGGAAACTGTTTTCGAAACTATACAGTTTTTGACTAAAAACTGTCTTTTATTTAGGCTCCTGTTTTATTTAAGGCAATATGTTATAATAGATATTTTAGATGAAGAAAAAAAAAACACCATCTTTAGAATTTCAACAGGAAACTGTTTTCGAAACTATACAGTTTTTGACTAAAAACTGTCTTTTATTTAGGCTCCTGTCTAAAAATTAATTATAATTGAAGGATCAGGATACATTGAAAAAAAAAACAAGTTAATAATAACGGATTATAAAAAGTTAATGTCATGTTACCCAATGTTTTCTCATGTTTTAATTGGCTTCAAAAGTTAAAGATAGGAAAAACACACCTTTCAGGTATTTTTTTTTTATTCAGTTATACGTATTCTTATGGATATGCATTTTTGGCAATTCACAATCAATCTTGAAAATGTAGCCCTAATTGTCTAGGAATGTATTGAAAAGTGTTGGTCTTATTAATTAATACACAATTGTTGACAAATATTTAGTCAACAATAATTGCTCATTTCCTTTATTTTTTAAGCTTTCTAATGCGAAAATCTCTTAAAAAGAATGTAATAAAAAAAGTTTTTAAAAAAGCCAAGACCCATCCTAGACTTTCTTGCCACCAATCATGGAGAATATTAGAATTATAGATTAGAGAAAGTTATAAATTCAATTGGCGACTATGTTGTCCCTAAGAGATTAAAATTAAAATATTTAAAAAATTGAAAAAAGTTTTTAAAACTGAAATTTTTTTTCACAGAACAAGTTTGCACATGACTTAGCTTAAATTGTAAGAATAAAATAAATTAATTAACAATAGTCAAATATTGAACTTTTCAAAGACCATGAGTACTTAAAATAAAAAATAATAATTTAATAAAGAGAGAGTAATATAATAAAGAGAGAGATGAGATTTTTTGTAAGAAAATGCAAAATTTGCATTCTTTAAAAACATAATTAAACATTTTACTACTAAATTAAAACTAAAATAACACTTTCCCCTCGACCAAATACAATGCCTTTCAAACAAAAAATTTTTGCAACAAAAACATAATTTCATAGTAAATCTTTTTTTATTAAAACTTTAAAATTAAAATAAACATTCCCATTTGACTAACTAGAGTAGTTTTGTCAAAAAATTACTGTAGTTTTATTTCTGTAAAATGACTTTTCAAACATTCTTTTAAAGAGTTGAAATTTTTAATTATGGTTAATTTTAATTAACAAATTATTTAAATGTTTGTAAACATAATTACGTGGTCTATTTGTTTATTCTAAGAAAGCTTTTTAAGCAAGGATAAAACTTAATTTTTTTCCACATTAATTACATTTTTGTCCTGACATTGTTTTAATCATTTTTAGCATTGTTTTAATGCAGAAACACTGCTTTCTAGCTAATGTCGGAATTTTTTTAGGGGAAAAAGGAAGAATGTGACATTTGTACAAATTAAATTAAATACTAATATTTCTTTTATTTTTTCAAACATTGCTTTTTATTTGAACAAATTTGTATACATTAATTTAAATTTGTTATTTGAACAAATTATATATTAGTTAAATTAATTATTTAGAGACATGCTCGGGTTCTGAAGTTTTAACAAAAATATATAAATCTGATAAAATTTATTAGTTATATAACATCTAGTTTATCAGTCAGCAATGTTGAGTTTTTAAACCATATGCTTTTTTTATATCGCAATGTGAAAAAAAGTATGAATGTACCAACATACACCAGCAAAATAACATCGTTGAACGCAAAGAATGACAAGATTGTATTCGAATTAAAATATAAAATAAATTGTAAATTATAACACATTGAAACATTTGTAAATTTAAATTTAAAATATGTTTATAAATTTATGTTTATTAATTTATAATATGTTTATAAATTTGTAATACATTGACACATCAAATACTATCAATCTTCAAATTTAATAGGTAATAAAATTTATCATACGAATCATACAATTACTACCAAAGTCTAAGTTTTTAAAAAATTATAAATGAAATCCTAACTTTGGTAACATTATGTTCATGATGATTAAACAAAAATGCTCAGAACTCAAAAATTTAACTAAAAAGAGTTTTTGTTTATTTATTTGTATTTTTGATATTAGCCTCTCAAAAATACAACAGCATTACACTAAAAATTATATAACGTGTTAGCCAATTTATAATACTTAGAAATATCAGTTGAGCGGACATCCTTAGAACAGATAAAATTGTCCACTCTTGTGAGGTGCCAGTTGAAGAGTAAGGCAGGCTATTTAAGAAAACTAAAGATGTAAATTATTTTAACTAAATTAATATAATAGTTAAATGAATACACAATTAGAAATAAGGTATAAAATTACATTTATTTAAACTTTTTTGCAACAATGTTAATTAAAATTAAATTGTTGTAAATACATTTATTAATACTTAATTATTACTTTAATACTGATTAAAACTTTATTATGATTGCAATATGAGATTCCAAAAAAAAAAGGATATATTTGAAATTAAACCCCAAGATATTATAATCTGAAGTGAAATTTTTATCATGTTCAGAAATAGGAACAATAAAATTAAACATTTTTTTCTTTTCAACCGGAGTTCAATGAAAGTGATAAACCCCAAATCATGTTTTTTAAATCAAACAATAATCTTTCAAATATTGTTGGAAATTCTAGAATGAATCAATGAATGGTTCTCAATTCAATTCAGAAGCAATAAAGAACTTCCTTAAAGTATGAAGTCACAATGACTGTGGTAATACATACTGTAAAGCATTTATCCCTATTGAGTACTGCGGAAAATGTAACTGTTGCAATGTACAAAAAAGAAGAGCTCACAACAATCCAAGAAAATAATTTCAAAATTTTCCACACATAAAAATTTTTGTCTTTTTTTTTAACTCCATTATTTATTTTTTTATTATTTATTTTTCTTTCCTATAATTTGTGTCAAAAATGACAAATATAAAATAACTTAATGGCAAATAACGAAATAAAAATTTCACAAATTTTAATATCAGCAAATTTCTTAAAATTCGATTCACTTAAAAAAAAATTTGTGTGGTACTTTTGTAAAAATGGTCATTACTGTTTTGTTTTCAATTTCATCAATATCATCCAATAAAAAAACAATGTTTTTAAAATTTCAGTACTGAACAATTTATAGAAAAAAAAATCAGTAGTCTCGTTTAAAAAAAAATTTTTTTTCAAACAGTGTGGAACTTTTTAGAGTCCTAGCTCTAGGCAAATGCTCAGCTGATATGAAGGCTCAACTTCCAAACATATAAATTTTAGTCAGTTCGTAAGTATAAAAAAAAAATAGGAATATGATATATAAAATCATAAAAATGAATTACCGTATATTCCGGCGTATAACGCGCACTTTTAATACAAAAAATAACATAGGATCTTACGGGTGCGCGGTATGCGCCGAATATAAAAAATTATAGATCAAAAAAATTTTAAATATAGAAAAATACTTTTATTTTAAAGAAATAACATACCTTTACCTATATACTTTATTGATTTTCGTTATTCCATAAATAGTTCATTATATTCGTCTTCCGTTATTTCTTCAGGCACGTCATCACCATCTGTTTCGTCTTCATCATCTGTGTTACCCTCATCCATAAATAAACAGTCATCTTCTGATCCGTCCAGATTCTCAATACCAAAATGTCTCGCCGCAGCCCGATTTCCATTTTCTTTTGCAAATTTAATTACTTTGCATTTAAATCCAGCGCTGTGTTTGCTTCGTTTGATAGGAGCCATGTCTACTACTAAAAACTACACTGAATTCTTAAAGCTTACAATGTTTACTTTTCAAAGGCAGGGCATCAAATGGTGCGATTGGCAGAAGAGGTACGTTTTGTCTCCTGATTTGTGGTATGCTTTTGAGACATACACAATAGACAGCATTCCAGATACCCCTCCCCCCCTTACTTCTGGAATGTGGGGAACAACACTCTTGCACACACCTGCACTGCTGAATATAACAATCTCTTTTCTCAGAATCACATTGTTACTCTTTCAACTCTACCCTCACATACATGTCAAATTCAGTTCTTTTATTTTTGCAAACGATAGGGGGGAAAACTTTTTATTTACGATCTTGAAAGACGAGATATTGCACATGTACAATCCAAATTTTCGTGCGCATTATACGAAGAGTACATCTTAAAATTTAAAAAAAGTATTAGAAATTATGGGTGCGCGTTATACGCCAAGGCGCGTTATGCGCCGGAATATACGGTATATTAAAAGTACTATTTAGAATTCAATAAAAATGGCTCAGATGAAATCAGTACTATACAGCAATAACAAGGATGAAATTTCTTTATTAGAAGAGCACATAATGAAACGTAGAAGTGTGAGTCATGAAGGATGATTATTATGATGGCTTATTGAGATGAATACATGTTACAAAAAATATTTTACATTATTCACTTTTTCCACCTGAATGTGCCATCAAAGCAGAAAAAGTAGGTCCAACATCAAGGATTTCTTTCTTTTCTGGAACCCTTGAATCTGTCTGATGCCGTAATGTTTGAAGTTCAAATTCACAATTGGCAAGAGCAAGTTTAAGTTCATACAAAAGAACCATATCACTGCGTAGCTCATTGAAGTGCTGGCATATTTCTTCAGTAGGAATAGGATTTGGTTCTATCAGAAATCATAAAAAATTATATGAATATGATAACTGTCTAAAAGAAATTAGATATTTTTTAAAAAAATTCACTCTCAAATATTGATAACAGGCGATTGCAGAAGTTTGTGCCTGATTTGAAACCAAATGATATAGAACATATTTTTATTAAAAATATAATATTTGAACATTCACTCATTCTCTATTATTGTCTCTCACACATTTTTAAACAGTGGTTAAAACACTAAACTATTCAAGATCCACTTAAATTCATATTTTTTGGTATCAGCTTGTTGGGAAAGTATATGCGTCTATGCGCAACAACCACCCTGGCCCACAGCAGATTGTTGCAGGAATGCTTTTATACATTTTTTAATTCCTTTTGGAACAGAAAAGGCAAAATTTTTAATTTAAAGAACCCAAAAAGAACAAATTTTCTTTCTTTTTTCCCTTATTAAACTATAATGGTTATTACCTGTTAGACGGTTTCATTATTGGGACAAAAATGGTTCAGCAAGGCTAGATTTATTTACATTACAACTCTATGGTGAAAACTAAAGAAGATTAAAAACAGATTTTGAATTTACCCTTTTCGTCTACTCTCCTTTGATGATCGAGTTTTGTTAGGAGGGAAAAGGTTTTTATTAAAAGCCATGTAGTGAAAAACAAGTGACTAAATATGAACATTTCGCTTAGATTTAAATACTACTAATTTCAATCCATTGTCCACAATTATTTCTTGAACAAATTGTTCTAAAATTTTATTGAACACATACAATAAAACCTTTTTATATATTTTATATCAAGCATGAACTTTTAGAATCATCTGTTATCTCATACTTAAATGTACAAGATTTTAACAACTAAAGTCAGTAAAATAAAATTTTTCAAAAAAAATATTTTGCATAGATTTATTGCATGCAAGATTTTATACAGTAAGCATTTTAATTTAAAAAGATTCCTTTATAGTTTGCTTAAAGAGAAGATATTTTAATATACTAGTAAAATTTTTTAAATGAGTAGTCTTTAAGAATTATTAAATTTTGTTTGATGGAAGTTAAGTAGAACCAGAGTACCCGACACTTAATCCTGAAACAAATTTAATTAGGCAACATTTTGATAGATAAAGTTGCTCAAATCTTTATTAAAACACTTTTTCAACTTATACTAAATCGGTTTTCCATTCCCAAATATCAAAAATAATATTGAATGTGTATAGCTAGTAAAATCTGCATACAAACCACTAGATTTTATTTTACATTTTTTACTGTATAATGTAGATTTAGAAAATCAAAAAAGTTTACATTATTATATAATGTTAAAAAGTAACAAAAAACTATTTAATCAAACAATTTATATGGAACAACTTTGTGATATAGTACTGAAGAAAAAAATTTTTTTTTAAACAATTCATCTTCATTATTTGGAAAGTGCTTTTGTTGTGTCATTCTTGTTTGTTGTCCCCAAACAAATCTAATGTAATAAGAATTCAATTTTAATAAATTCACTTAGATTTTAATATTTATACATTTGGAAAGTACACCAAAGAAAGATTTCCCAAATTTTCTGAATCATGAGACAAATGTTTATTATTGAAAATTATGTTAACTTAAAAAACAGTAACATACGAAAATAATTTTATCTTATCAATTCTGTGTTGTGTTGAATATTGCGTTGTGTTGTACTTTTAAATCACTGAAAAGTTTTAAAAGTAAAGAAGACAATATAAAATAAAATCTAAACTAAACTTCTAAATATTTGTCAAATGAATCAAAACAGTTTAATTAAAGAACAAACGTTTTCAATGTCAAAATTATCAAATGGTAATAAATATCTAACAAATTTAATACGCAAACAAAAAAATCTAAATAAATTTCATGTAAATGAATAAAAATTCTATAACTATTTATTCATTAAAAAATATAAATCACAAATTATAATTAAAATGCATTAAATCTCACCAATATCCAATTCCTTTAAGAGCTGCTCAATAGCCTTGGCTTTCTTTTGCCCAACTGAAGCAGGTAATTTCATCTAAACACAAATAGAAAGTAAAATTATAAAAATTATATTTTCCTGACTGATTCTTAATCATACAAATAATTAGAAATTTTTTAAAACATTACGTTCAAACAAATAAATTTTTTTTTTCATTTTTATTTAAATGATAGTTTTTTCTTAAAAAATTTATTAAGAGTTATAACAATTACATAGGGGTGGAAAGCTGGACAATCGTCTAAATATATTCATAAGATTTAAAAATGCTTTTTCATTTATATGGTTTAAATACTTAATATAATTTAAAGCTGTAGAAAACTGTTCACTCTATAAATACTAAAAGGTCAAGTCGCTTTTTTTTTCTTTTTTTTTTTTTTGCACAGATATTTCTTTGTATGCGTCCCAATATTTTGAAAAGATCTACCTTTAAATCATGCATATTTTTAAATTATATACATGTAAGTTGACAAATTTTAAATGAAAACAAATTTAAATTGCATAAATAAGTGTTCTTTCAAAAAAATATCCATCAAATAATGAAACAAAAATGTAGCTATTACATTATAAAATGCATTGTGTTAAAAAAAAGATTAGAAATATTGATTGAAAAATATTGATCATACTGATAGCTGTTCAGGAGGGAGAGGGAGAGTTGAAGTTCTGAGACTCCAAAGCACCTTATGTAAATAATGTTAAACTTTGTAGACCCTAATTATGCTTTTTTTTAGGTCTACTAAGCCCTTAAAAAGCCCTAAGCTTTTAAGATAAATATCAGTATAACAACTTAACAAAAATAAAAATAGCGAGTTAATAATTAAAATATGAAGAATAGAAGATTTAATATATAATTAAAATAGAAGATTTATATATCATAAAAATTACCCTTTGGCTTCGAAGTGTTACTCCACTGCCTTTGAAATCGGCAAATTTAATGCCCGCTGAATCCACACTCTAAAAAAGTAAAATTACATTTGTAAAACAGAATCTTTAGATTACATTTTATTAAAACTTTTTAGAATATAATTAGAGAACAAAATTCTAAAAACTGCACTTTTATACAATTTCATGTATTGTAAAAATTTCTTTGACTATAACAAAATTGATATGAAAAAAAATCTCAATTTTCAAGCATAAGTACAAATACATTTATTTAATGAATATTGAAAAATATTTTTGTTGAAATGTTAAATTGTAACAATGCATAAGAACTGAAAATTGATTGGTTTATGACTAAAGTATTTTTATGTTTAATTATTCAGACATTATAAAACTAAAATTAATGAAACATGACTTTTCATTGATAAAACATCACCAACCTTTTTGTTTAATTTACGTTTTTAGCACATTTTAAGATTTAAGAAAGCAACATTTAATATTTTCTGATAAAAAGGTTAAACAGAAAATACATTTTTAAATATACTTGTTCATTAGGTATATTGGTGTAACAAAATTGTTACAAGAGCCTAATAAAAAGTAATCCAAAATTTATAAATACTATAAAAGTATATTATTTTTCTCAAAGGTGATATATGATTTAAAGAAAAATATAATAAATAAATAAAAACAATAGCTCCCTTTTATTAACAAATTAGTTAGATCATTTACAAGTAAAAATATTGTTTTTACTAATAACTTAATTCTTATTTCCTATAGAATAAATAAAAAGTAAGTTTCTTTACTAATAATGATATTGATTTTTCTAAAAATATTGATATTGATATTTTTTAAATCAAATTCTTGTTCTGATAAAGATTTGAGAAGAGTTTTTTTAACTGTTGACCTCAAACTCAATTTGTGATAAAACCTCTGTGTTAAGTACTTGCTTATAATAGTTTTTTAAACAGTTAACTAAATAACAATGGTTGCTATTCAATATTTTTTAAATCAAATTCTTGTTCTGATAAAGATTTGAGAAGAGTTTTTTTAACTGTTGACCTCAAACTCAATTTGTGATAAAACCTCTGTGTTAAGTATTTGCTTATAATAGTTTTTTAAACAGTTAACTAAATAACAATGGTTGCTATTCAATGAAGAAACTGTCCTTAGCAAGGAAATATTTGCACAGAATTTAAAAAAAAATATTCTAGCAGTTAAACATTTTCGTTTCAAAGTATTTTTAGGAAAGAAAACATTAAATCCACGGCAAAAAAAGTTATTAAGCAGCCGAATTAAATAGTGAAGTAATACATTTAATACTTAAATATGCAATTTTTGAAGAAAAAAAAATTGCACTTAAAATTATTCATAACTACATTTATAATTGTTAAGATTAAAATTGAATAATCTAATATAAATATTTTTGACAATTTAAATAGAACAATTTTAATGAAATTCAGAATACAACACTCTTACAGGGGCAGCATATCAACTTTATTACTATATTCTGGAATCATAATTTATTGAACTGAAGTAATAAATGCTTTTTTTATTATTATTATTCTTTAACTGGTTCGAGTGATATATCAAAACAGAAGTTTATCTGACAAATAAAAAAGGAAAATAAAACTAGATTCTGAATCGCTAAATGTACAGACGTTTTTAAAAATATACTACTAAGTACAATTAAAATATTATAGAACAAATAAAATTATGCTAAGTTATCTAGATCAATTTGAGATGGAAAAAAAATAAAAGACTTGTACTTAATTTAAAGGTTAGATTTAAATATTAAGAAAATAACAGCAGAACCAACAGCAGTAAATGTTCAAAAGTTTACTTTATTGATCAGAAATGTTGATCAGTTTTCAGTTTACCAGCATTAGTTTACTTTGACATCAGATACCATTACATTTTCGCAAAAATTTCAACAAATGTTTTAGGCAAAATAATGTAAGCAAACATAATAAACAAATTATAAAATATTAAAAAAAATATCTTACTATGCATCATAGTGAATAAAAACTTTAAATAAACAAAACTCAAAGCAGATAATAAAATAAAAAAACACTTTTATATTTAAAACTATCAAATAAAAAAATTTCAATTCCCCCAAGACAACAAATGTAGGTCCATACCTATTATATATATAAAAAAAAAAACTAATATCTTATAAAAATTAAATAAAAAAAAAAAGAAATTTATTTCTAATCCTACTTAACAAGTTAAGGTCTTAGTTCCAAATAAACTCATATTAGTTAACCTTTTCTCCTGAGCTTTAGCAACAGTTGTCATATCGGTAGTTTGGGTCCTCTGAGAGACTTGTGACACTTTCAACCTAAGGTCTTACCTTCCTTAAGATAAGGGGGGGGGAGTTTTACATTTCCCACCTACTTTAGAACATCCAAAGTTTCGTATTTTCGATTTTCTTTTTTTTCTTGCATTTTTCGTACAGATAAATATTTTTTTAATTCCTCTTCAAATAAAAATGTAGTTAAAAGACTACAAGTAAAATAATTTTGATAGAAATTGAATGCGAATTAATTAAAAAAAATTCTAAAATTAAAAGCATTTTTATTGGAATGTATCAAATAGTTATTAAAGAGAGTAATAATTATAATTATTAAAAACTGAATATAATTCTTTAAATTATGACTTTATAATCAAAATTTTACTTTTGTTGAAATCGTTGTAAATATAACACCAGAAAAAAAAAAAAAAACTTTTTTTATTAGGTACTTATTTCTTTTAGTATTTTTCGTGAATATATTTATGAACCTTTTTTTTTTTTTTTTTTTTTTAATTTGAATACTGTGTTGCTAAACTTGAAAACAGCAAAAAAGAAAAAATGCCTCGTAAATGAATGCAGAAACATGTACAAAATGTTATAACACAGGTCTTTTAAAGAGTTGCTTTTTTTTAATGCTGAATCTAATGTAGTAAACGAAGGACATTTCCCAGTTTTTTGGAGTTATGCAAAAGTGTGACAAACCTCCTTTGGTAGCCTCCTATAATGCCGAACTGCAACTTTCCTCCTCTATAGGAACTTTCCTCCTATAATACCGAACTTTGTTAGCAAACAAAATTAAGAAAAGCAGTGGGAGGATATAATTGTTTCATACTCATTACCTATTTCATTTTTACGATCATCAGTTCCCTTTCATACTTCACTTACCCAGTGGCAAAAAGTGCCCACCGGGAGACCTCAATGTCTTCTTTTTGAGCTCACGAGAAAAGGTTAATATAAAAGCATTTCTGTAGAATGTTTTTCCAGAATATTTGTCAAGAACTACACTTTAAATGTCAGACACTACTTCAAATTCTTTAAATTTGTATACTAATTGAACTACAAAAACATGAGTCTTGAACATTTAAAAGAAAAAGAATAAATATCAGTAAGTTTTAAAATTAAACAAAATAAAATTTGATTTTGATATTTTCATTTCAAATAATGGGAAAATGCTTTTGTTTTCACTTACAACACTCTCGGCTTTTATATTCTTTTGCTGTACCACTTTCTTCTTAGGTCCTTTCTTTTCAAGGCGTTTAGTTTCACCCTGGCTAGAATCTGCAGCAGTTATTAATTTCTGTAAATCTTGAGTCTTCTTTTCCCTCTCTTTTTTACGTAGTTCAATCTTCCGCAGTTCATTCAACAGCGTTTGTTCTTCTTCAACCTAAAAAAATATATTAAAAAAATACAGTTTTTTTCTCTTAAAAATAAAACCAAAGAATTGGCAAAGTTATAATTTCCTAACAATTAGCAAGACTTAATTTTATATATAAAGACGGGGTTAGCTTGAACTCACTTTCGAATTGTCCCAGATCAAAAATTTACTTGATAATTTTAAAAACGATGAAAACAAATAATATTTTACAAAAGTTTTATGGAAATAATTATCCACCACTATGATTAAATTTAAACTGTCATGTAAAAAAAAAAAAAAAACTTTTAAAATTAGGCTATATTGAATCATTGTTAATAAAAGAATTTATTTCAAACCACAATTTATTATGAGTTTGTGAAATGGCAACCGTATACTTGACTGCATTTAAGTTAACATCAGTTTTTGTAAATATTTTTATAATGCATCTAAATCTATAATAAATATTCTTTTTCAATTTAAGTTTTTTTTTTTTAAATGTAAGTCAATAAATACAAAAAAAATATAGGAATTAACAGAATGAAATACTATAACAAAATTAATAGAGTGAAGTTGATGTCTGTACTTTAACCCTCCAAGATAAGCCCCTAGGAGAAATTGTAAGAAAATCTCCCTGTAATTCTTTACTTTCCCTTTCCATAAAATTAATGAGGAAAATAGGAATTACAAGATGTCCTTACAGTAAAGACTGCAACTGAAAGTTAGAAAAAAGATTTGACTAAAGCTCAGAGTATTAAGCAGTTGTTATAAAACAGATACATTTTTAATCTTTTGGAAAAAAAAGTTTATTAAAATTCAAAGTTCATACAATTTTGCTTTTAGATCAACTTTTTCTACTGAGATCAATCTTTTTTTTTAATGATCTTATCAGTATTTCTGAGAAAAAAATCCATCTTATCATATTACTTAAGAATCATATTACTTCTTTTCAACATTCTTAGAATTTTTCCCAGAAGATTAAAAACTTAAATAACAGTTCAACTTCAGAAAATAAAAATTAACTTCAAGAATTATCACACATTGATCTTAATGTAATGTGTATCCTCATACACAATTAGATTTACAGGAAAAATCTAACATTAATTTTTTTTTCAGAAATACCTAAGTTTTGATTTATTGTAACTACCATAGTGCTGCAACTACTATACCATCTTTAGGTAAATAATAACTTAAATGTTAATCGATGAAATCAAGTTAACAATTAAGAATAAATTTTTACAAAGTCAAACCACTGAAATGTTGGAACTAATTCAGAACTACAGTCAATTATTAAATTTGTGATCTACTAAATAACCCCAACTTCAATTTGTAACTTTTTTTAGTACAAAACGGTTAAAGAAAAAACAGCTAAAAAGAAGGGTTGAACAAAACATGCTTTACCCAGAAAATCATCATGAAAATTGGTAATGGATCCTCCATCTTCTTATAATTTGCACATATATTATCGATAAACAAATAAAATAAAAACGCTTAAATTTAAAATTACTTTATTCAATTAAATTTTACAGTTTAAAGATTAAGCCTCATTTAATTTAAAAATATCTGCAAGTAAAATAAAGTTAGTCTTTTTTTCTCTTTCCTTTTTCGGAAAGAGAAGGAGAGTTAACTTTTCTGCCTTAAATAGATTTCAATAAACGTAAACAAAAATAAATAGAATAATTGATCAATAATATATATAAAACATAGTAAAAACGAACCTGTTCAGTAGTTCTGTTATACAATTTCGTCAATTGTTCTTTCCTTTTTCTTTCATGTTCTGCATCATATGCTACGAGTTTTGGTTCTACATTTCCTACTGTCCTGATCTAAAGCACAAGTTCAAAAAAAAAAAATTGAGAAAAAAACTTTTTAGCCAAAAATTGTGCAGAACATTTAATTATAGATATGCTTGTCACCTTATTTTTTACACAACTATCAGTAAAAACATTTCCTACAAAAGATGCATTTATGTTCATTACATTAAATCAAAAACACTTCAATCTTAAAATGAGATACTTTAATAAAAAAAAAAGTTTATTGTTTTCTTCAACTCAGAAAAACTCAGTAAACTTCTTCGACTCAGGAAATTGAAAATCAAAACTTTAATAAATGGTAAGCTGGAACAAATTTTTTAAAAGAAAAGTAAAGCCAAAAACATTAATTTCAATATCATAAATATATTTTAATTCACGTTGTTTGTTATCAAACAAAAAAGAATAGAGTTGACAAGGTTTCAGACACAGTAGTAAAATACTATGTTAAAATTAAGGTTCTCTGCCATTCTGATAAAAACTGTCTTAAAATGTGTAAAACCCTTTGTTAAGCTGTCCAAAACTTTTTATCTATAGCTAATATTTAAACATTATTAAAAGCGAAAGAAATTAGCAATAAATTATAACACAAAATTAACAACTTATCCATGTATCTAAAATATATTTAGCAAAAAACAATATAGTCTAAAATATATTATTAGCTTGAATTGTCAAAAATTAAGTAATGTAAAGAAGTTTGATGTGAACACTGCAAAACAGTTAAAAAATAGTAAAAATTATAGTGAGTAAAAAATATATTAACTAAACTACTGTTTAATATGTGCTCTCATTTTTGAAGTTCATTTAAAAAAACAAATAGCTGCTTTTGTTATAATTCTCCTAGCTTGTTATAATGGGAATTGACCTTCTACATTGAGTTAATACAATATATCTATATAATTATATAATTTGTTAATGGAATCTTAAAAACACAGGGAATTATGAGATTCCAATTGGCATTGAAGTAAATAATAAAAGTATCAGTATAAAATTTAATTTAATATTTATTAATTTATGGTACATTTGGGTTACATTTTGATTTATAATTGTTTTAACTATTTTTCACAATTATTTGTTTTAAGCACTGTAAATACACTTTTAGATTGTTTAAAGTAGAAAATGCCATGAGTCCTGTCCAAAACCAGTTTTGAATGCCCAAAACCCTAAACCATCAACAAAAACTTTTTTTAAAACCCATTCATAAAAGCAACATAAGAAATTAATAAAAAATCAAACTTAAAAACATGGATTTGAGATTTAAAATTTTTAATACTAACTTACAAACTTACCTTAGCTAAAATATTACAAATATTATAGTAATGTTCTTTTATATCTTCAACAGAGCGATTTGCGAAACGTGATCTATCCCAGCGATCTTGAATTACAATGAAGCGCAAGTCAAATGTTCTACATAATTCAAACAAATGATCTGTTTCTTGTCTTGTCCAGCCTTCAGTTTGAAGATGTTGCATATATTCTTCATCAGTATATTCTGGCACTGAAACTGTCTAAAGAATGAAATAAGTAATTAATTAAAAAATAAACGGAAATATACATTATTCATCATCAAAACCTAAACTTTCTAATGCAGAGATAAAATGAATGGCTAGAAAATGGTTTCTATGGCTAGCTTAGGCTGATTAATTTACCAAATATTTCCAAATATAATCCCATTCATGTATAAGCCAAGAATACTCTTTAAAAAAAATAATAAATAAAACCCATATATATAAGCTAACATAAAAAGTAACACTCACTATCTGTGGGTATCTTCCCGTTTTAAATACCCAGCCATCTCAGTTTATTTGCTTTTTTCTGTTCAAAAATTAAAACCCATTTAAGATCACTGATTCATTCCTACATACTTTTGTTTTCTGCCTTGTCTCAAGTTTTTCAACTTAACATTTCAAATTGACATGATAAACTGTTCAGCTTGGCAAAAAGCCAGAGTAAATCAAACGTTAACAAAGAGAGCATTCTGAAGTTAGCAAGTTCAAATTTTTCTGTTTGTTTGCTATTTTATAAGAAAAATGAGCTGTAAAAAAAATTCTTACTAAACAAAATACCTTTTCTATAATCATTTCTATGTGTTCTCATTCCAATTACTATTTTTAGGCATTTTATTTTCAACTGTTATTTTATGAATTCATGTGTTTTTACATTTTCATGATATTTAGCAATCTATCGCTAATGCTCAATCAATGGAAAAATATTAATTTCTGCAATGTTCAGATGAAATTATGAGAAAATAACAGATTGAATTATAAGCCTATATTAAACTGTGAGCTTGTTTAGGTTGTACATTAAAATTTAATTAATTTATCGCAACACAGAGCAACAAGCACAGAGGAAAAAATTTTTTTAACAAACTAACATTTTCCAACAAAAATTAATAAGTATTTTTAAACTTCTTCAATAATCATCCCTTTTAATTTTTTAAGTAATACAGTCATAATTAAAAAAAATTGGAAGCAAAATATAAATCACATCTATTTTTTTCTATTGTAAACATCAAATTTATAAAACTTAATTCAGAAATAAGATTTAAAAATGTTAGCTAAAGAATTCACCTAACAAAAACATATATGTGCTAGTGAATTTCATTTATGTGGATACTTTTTTATGTACATGTTATTTTTCTTTTCAAATTTATTCATTTGAGAATCAAAATAACATGTACATAAAAAAGAAAGCATCAAACTTTTTTGATTAAATTGAAACTGTTTCATGAATTCAAAAAAATAAAAAGACCATTCAAAAGTAAAAAGAAGAAAAAAATTATTTCACACCTCTACCATTGTTATAACTTTTTACAGGAATAAACTTACTTTGTTAAATTTTGCAAATGCATATTCTTCATTTTGGTCTTCTATTCTACGCCAATGATAAAATACAGCTCCATCCTTGAAAGAAAAAATAGTAAATAGAAATTTAATATAAAAACATTATCATGACTTCTATACAACTTGATGAAAATTACTTTTTATTGCTATGATTCTGTTTAAAAAATAATGCAATATTTAAATACTAAAAGAATACAAAAATTTTTTAATCAAAATAGACAATTTTGATTAAAAACTTTTTATCAAAATTTTTAAAAGAGGGCGTTGTTTTCTTTTGTTTTAAGTGTTTCCTTTTTATTTGGTTTGCTTGTGAAATCGCCGTTTGACCTGGTTAATGTGAGTTATTATTTTCTGGTGATTTTTATTTTCTGATGATTTTAATTTTATTTTCTGATGATTCTTTTTGAGTTTCTTTTCTGAATTAGTTCTATGTTTTTTTCCTGGACTTCTATACAAAACCTTCGGGGTACTGAGGGAGTTTTTTTAGGCTTTTGCCATCTCTCTCAATAGAAAAGGTTTTGTTTTATGGCTACTGGGGCCGGTACCCCCTGAAGGCGTCGGCTTTGGTGGTCATATTTTTATTTTTATTTCCTTCACTTCCTTTATTTATGCAATATTTAAAGATATTGCGCAAAAAAAATTACACTTGCTGTACTTTTATAATATCAAAATAAATACAAAGGAATACTTTTACTAATATAAAAACAAAAAGAAAACAAATTTTAACGAAACCTAAAATAATAAAACAGATAAAAAAAATTGCAAGAAAATGTGTATGAAACACATATAAAAACAAACATAAACATTTTCTAGGCTTCCGCCAATCACATCCTGAACTGTCTTGGTCTTCTCTGGGAAGATATTTACTCTACTCCTCTTTTGGTCTTTGATTTTCTTCAGGTCAACGGGTTCATAGATCTGGTCTGACTTCATCAGGCCAGAAAGGGATAAGCAACAACAACGACAACAAACATAAAAAAATAATTAATAAGTAAATAAAAATTCTGAAATTAAAAAAAAAACAATTAAAAAAAAAGGCTTTTATTTGTTCGAGCACAGAGAAAGTTCTTGTTCACAGAACCAAAACTATAGTATACCCATTTTTGTAGATTTATTTGGGCTACTATAACATTCTTTTGCTTAAAATTCATATGTAGCACAAAGTATAAGCACCATATCTTCATTGGTTAGTATTAGCAGCATTTTCCAGCTACGTAAAAAATATTCTTTTCCCTCAATTTTGAATTTGTAATCTTCAAGAAAATCTATTTTCTTAATATGCATAAAATTTAAAAAAATACAGAACATTTTTTAATTGAAGTCAATATTATTTTATTTATTAAATACTCATTAAAGTAACAATAATAAAAGTAACTAAGGAAATATCTATTTATGTTTAGAAAAAAGATATGTTTGTATTATTGGGACATATATATATTTTTTTCCTTGACATCTTAAATATGTCAATTAATCAAAAAAATTAGTTAATCTGATGTAAACAAGATTGTTTTGAATACTCTTAATTAATACTTAATACTCTGTTTGCTTATAAAAACTTACTTTTCGAGCAGGGTTTGTGAATGGCATCCATTTCCAAGGCCTAACTCGTTTCAGACCTAATTTAGCTTTGGTCTGTTTATAACCTTGATCACTATCAGTAATATACATTGGAGCTTTGTCCCTAAATAAAAGTGTAATTTAATTTATAACAACTTAAAAATCCTATATTAATAAAACAATTAATACCAATATTTATACAACTAATAGAACGAATTTGTATAAGTAAAATCAACTGGACCGGTAATTATCAATTTTAATTTTTTATTTTATTTTTTATATTAAGATAATTTACTTATTGTTGGATTGCATGATATAATAAGTTAATTTAACCCAAAATGAATAAAAAGTAGAATTCTTCCCACTTTAATTTTTGAGTGAAGTCAACTAATTAATGATTAATAATAGAATTAAAGTGAATTTAGTTATGTTTAAAATTCCATGTTTAAGAAAGAAAAGAATATTTAGAATAATAAATTGTGGAATTAAAATGTTCATTTTCAATTTTAAAAAAAGAAAGAAAGAAAGAAAACCTATAGGCAACATAAATTTCACTGAAATTTCATTTAAAAAATTTCCATTTGGTAAAAACGGTTTTTGAAATGTTTAATTTGATTTTATTAATAAATACTTTATAATTCTATTCCCAATTTTGTACAAGCAGACATTATTTATCATCAAAGGTGATTAAAAAAAAAAATTTATTTATTAATTATGATTGATAGATAAACACCTGAACCATGACATTTTTCTTCTAAATCCATTTATGATTATAAAAACAAGACTCAAAACTAACAATGATTAAAATCAATGGCAAATATTTTAGGAATGCTTTATTTATTTTTTTATTTTTAAATTAGTCAATTAGTGCCTGCAAAGATAATATACAATACAACCTCTAAATTTATTCAAAATTGCTTATAACAATAATGTACTACATAAGACAGTTGAGCCAAATTTAACAAAAGGTAAATAAACTACAATTTTTATTTAAAATAATTCTGTATTAATATACTAATAATATTCAATATATAATTTTTCCATTAAGTAAATTTTTTATTGCAATTTTGAGCATGAAAAATAACTTGATTCTAACATCTTAATCAAGTTATTTTTTCTGTATATTAAACTAGTTTTTTCCTATTATTCAATGGGAAAGTGGTGTTTAAAGCAAAATATTACAAAAAAATTTGCTTACATTCATTAATTTAATTGGGTGCTTACATTTATTAACATAAATAACTTAGTTCATTTTTATAAATTTTGTAACATATAGACTACATAAACAGCATTAAATTTTATAATTAATTTGCAACTACTAAATTTTTAAATTGATAGCATTTCTTCAAAAGAATAATTATAGTACAGCGCTGATTATCCGAACCGTTCGGGAACGAACGTGGTCCGGATAATGTAAAGTTCGGATAATTAGAAAGTTGTTTAAAATCTAGATTAAATGATTATTATTTATGCACTAACTTCCCTTCACACTTTTTCCAGGCTTAGGACGAACTGGCAGTACAATCTAAAATAGCTCTGGCGTCTTTAAAAGGTGTTTTTTTTTTTCAATTTTTAAATATTTTTTTTTTATTTTTTTAATACTTTTTTATCATTTTGAATTTTTTAAAAATCATATTTCAGCTTTTTATAATATTTTTGTCACTTACTGATTTTACCACATTTTTCTTTATTTTTCATTGCAAAAGAAATCCAGCAGTTTATATTATATAGTTTAATGGTATAACAATACATGTATGTATGGCTACTATAAGAAAACTGCTAAAAAAGATTGTAAATTATATATGGTCCTCAGATGCAGAGGATATTATTTATTCTTCTAAATTTTGAAAAATTTTCGATAATTTAAAAAGTAGGGTGACCCGGGGTAATTCACGATCACTCTGTTTCTGGGGAAAATAATGATCACCTAAGTTTTATTCAAAAAAAAATTTTTTTTTTTTTTACATTTGAGACATGGACAAGAGTGCTTGTACACTTTACTAAAGTATAACTACATTTACTTAATAATAGTTTTTTGTTTAATCTAACAAAATAAGTATCTTTTAAATTGCTTTCCGTATTTTCCACTTCAAAGATGGGTTTCAAAATGTGCACATTTCTGAAAAGATCCCCCTCCTTCTCTTAATAATAAATATTTTGAGTTACTTTCTTTTTCTTTGATATAAAAATAGTGTAAGCTTTCGTTTAATTGTTTCACATCTACTGTAAATATTATAATTGACTATAGGAAACTATATCAAATGTTGTCCCCTACAGATGGGGTAATTATTGATCACTGGGGTAATTCCTGATCATTGTCATTTCTTCGTATAAATAGTATAAAAATAGCTAATTTTCTTGTCTTAAATAACAGTTCATATTTTTTTAAGTGGAACAACTATAAAATATATTTTAACTGTAATCACAAAATTTGCTTTTAACTGTATACAAGACAAATGTGTTTTGATTTGCACCATTTCTGGTTTGTCTTACCTTGCTTCTATCTTAATTTTATGTGTGTACATTGTTAGAATAATTTTTAAGTTTATAAATTAGTGTAATATAAATATGCTAAGAAATTATAAGCCTAAAAAGGATGCTATGCTTCTAGAAAGCAAAATTAGCGAATTTCTTTTAATGATTGAAAATTAAAATTTCAGTGTGAGAGCTACTGCCAGAGCTGTTGACATACCTTACTTAACTTTACACTCTCACCTAATGAAGTTAAAAAATCCAGCAAAAGTAATCCATGTGGGAACTCTTTCTTATATTCAGGCAGTACATGAGAATGAGTTGGCTGCTTGCTTAAAATTTATGGCATGATGCAAAGATTTTTGGAAAATTGAAATGGTTAATCTTTATTCTTGCTTTTGAATAAATCATTTTATTAGCTGCTTAAACATATCTTTTTGGTTTATTTGTTTGATATTGATGCCGTATTTGTTAATTACCATTGTATAATTTTTTTAAACTGCCCCTTTACTATAAAAACTGATGATCAGTAATTACCCCAGAAGTGATCAGGAATTACCCCAGAAATGATCAAGAGATGGGGTAATTCCTGATCACTAAAAACTTAAAATCTTTTAAATTCTAAATAGATTTTCAAACAAAAGGTAGCATAGGACTCATCTCATATAGCCTCAAACTTCCAGTAAATATTAAAATTCTATCTTTAATAGTTTTTTTACAAAATAGATGTTTGCATTTTTTGATCAGGAATTACCCCATGTCACCCTATTCTAAACTTTAAAAATTCGGACATAGTTCGGATAATTGGACGTTCGGATAATAAGGGTTCGGATAATCCGCCCTCTACTGTATATCAGTAATAAACTCTTAATCTTCTTTAGGTGTTCAGTGCCTTTTTATTTTACCTGAAAATCGCAATATCAAATTGTAGAAAACCTTTGGAAAGTTAAATTTAAAAGCTTATTTATGTTTGCTAAGAGCATATACATATATTTACATTTCAAAAAAAAAAAAAAAAAAACATTGTATTAACTAAACATATTACTTGCATATATTAATTAAAAAAGAAATTTCAAACTTTCTATCTAATACCATTACTTGGAATGGAAAATTATAAAGATGAAAATATAAAAAATTATAAATGAAAAGACTTACTTATTATCTGAATATAATAGGGCATAAAGTTCTCTGTGCATTCCTTCAGGTCGCTTAAACGTTGCTTCTGTAAGCTTTTTCTTTTTCTAAAAAAAAAAAAAAAATATTAAAATAAAACCTTAAGAGATATTCAATATTTTTACAATAAACTTAGTAACCCATTATATTTATATTCAATGTTTTAAAGACAAAATTATCACAGCACCCTATTCTAGAGCAAATTATAAAATAAATAAATACAATTTTATAAGATATTATTTTTGAAAGAGTCGTTTTACTCAGGTTTGTTCCATCAAATAAAAGAAATACTATAGTACATATGTGCAACTGTGAAACACTGAAAAGAATTAAAAAATATATGATTTGATAAAAAAAAATCTAGTAACTGAAAAATTGTTAGAAAAAAAAATATTCACAATTTGTAACTAGATGGATTTATTCTATCGTGATTTTCTAAAGACATTTTCTCTGTTTACTTCACAAACTGTACTTTTAATAAATACATAACTGTAAGCATTCATAAATAGATAATAATATATTGAGCAATTTTCAATTTTTGTTGAAACATTTTATCTATTTATTTATTTCTTATTTAATTTATTTTGTAATATATTTTACACCATAAGCGAAGGCTGACAGGATGGCACTAACTTACAGCCCCTTTAGAAAATTCATGTTTATTAAAATGACTTCATCACAAAATTCATTCATTCACAAAGTTTCAGTGCATAAAAATGATCCCTTTAAAAAAAATTTCCCATAACCCTTTCTCCAAACGACTAATTAAAAACTAAATTTGCCATAAAACAAAATTTCAAACGAAGGCTCAATTCGGATCCTCTTTCTAAAATCGACTGATAAAAATCATGCATGAGAAGAGATAATCTGATAAATGTTTCAAAGGAAAAAACAAATTACTTATTTTTACATATTATCTACCAAATATGATAGATGCCACTTGATTGACAATTCGGCTTGACAAACCGGCTGATGAGATAAGATGCTAAGAATTTTTTAATGTCTAATTCTAATGAATATTCATTTATCATATTTAAGCAATATTTCTGAATTAGAAATAGAATACAAAATATTTATCATATATAATTTAAAATTTACTCTCCATACCCTTTTGGAATCATTTCCAATAATACTTTCTTTGCTAATTTCAGGAGTCTGAGGTCTCTCAACATCAAGAATATCCAGAACATCACTCATCTGTTTATAAAAACATGTATTTTTATCTAATCAAAATAATATTCACAGAGTTATAAAAGCAGTGAAATAAAATTTAATAATGTCATTTTTAATTAAGCGGGGAAATAATATTTAATAATGTCATAATTTAATCATTCAATACATAGTCTAAAAAATTTTATAATTAGTTACATTAAGAACATCAATTATTAAAAAATGAAGTATACATTCAAAATAGCCCTAATATATATAATAAAACCAAAACATTACTTTATAATCAAAAATTAACATTTTTATAATAAAAATCCAATCAAAAAATAAAAATATTAATTGTTAAGAATAGATGTTAAATGATTACATGATGAGAAATTGTAAAATTATTTTGTCAATTAATAAAAAACCTCATATTTTAAAAGTTAGAAGAAAAAAAACTGTAAAATGCTGATAAGATTCAAAATAATACTGTCAATACGACAGTGAGTAAAAATCAGATATTTAATGCAATGTAACAAAAAGTTAATGCATTTAATTTTCTTTAAAAAAAATTCACAACTTATTTTTTTCATAATGGAAGAAATATGGAAACCCAGTAGCAAACTTGGAGAGTAATATTGGTAGCTACCTCTGGGCAAACCATAAATTATGTATCATTTTTAACTTACTACATAAACAAGAACGATGCAGTGGTTTCTACATTACACAATAATCACAAAATGCACCACAGTTATCACCAAGTTTTGACAACAAGTACTTTTATTAAAGAAAAAAAAAAAACATCAATGTTGTCTTAGTGAGGATGTCACTATTTTGCTATTTATTTACGCCTACCTTCGTCAAGGAGTCAAAAAATTTATAAAAAAAAATTTTTTTAAATATTTCATTATTTTAAGGGATATTTCTGTACTGTAGCATCACAATAATCTTCAAGTTTTGACGACAACTGGAAAGTAACCTACGAGAAACTAAAAAAATCACAGAAAAAAAACTCTAGGTGAACCCATGGCAAATCATTAAACATTACTTTTTTTAATGCAAATACAAAAACCCATTTGTGCCTTGAGAATAAAAGTTCCTTCCCAACTCAAGTATTGTGCCTGACATAACAATGATCTATTTTGTGGAAGATAAGAAAAATTTCCAGTAGAAAAAGAAATGCAGTTTTTTAATAAATTAAAAACTAAGCATTCTAATTAAAGAAAAAAAAACTATAAATATTGTCTAAGTAACAATGCTTCCATTTTAATATCTACGAGGGTTGCTATTTATATTTCTGGCCTTGGCAACAGTAAGTGTTGCTAAGCGACCGCAGACGATTTTAATCGAAAGTTTGATATTTTTAAACATAAATTCAGCAGACGATTTACCATTATAGCTTCACTTGTGTTGTTGACAGTAAATCGTGAACATTTTCGGGCCATTATTTTTCATAACTTTCGACGTGGATTGTCAAGACAAGAGTGCTTCGATGAAATTAATTCTTTATTCAGCGATAAAGCGCCATCCTACAGCACTGTAAAAAAAATTGGTATAACGAATTTAATCGTGGTCGATGTTCGATCCAGGACGAATCCCGTGCAGGTCGTCCAAAATCCGTTGTTGTGACAGAAAAGATCGATGCTGTGCGTGAACTGATGAAGCAAGATCGTCATGTGACATACCGTGAGATAGAGGCGTCTTTGGACATTAGTATGACTAGCATCAATAAAATATTGCATGAACATTTGAGCGTAAAAAATTTTTTTCCGCGTTGGATCCTGCATAATCTGACAAACGCTCAAAAAAAGGCTCGTGTCGATTGGTGCAAGGAAATGTTGGAAAAATACGTTCAAGGTAAATCAAAGGCTGTGTATAACATCTACACAGGTGACGAATCATGGATCTATGCATATGAGCTGGAAACAAAACAGCAATCAACTGTATGGGTCTTCCAAGACGAGGCAAAACCGACAAAAGTTGTTCGAGGAAGAAGCACATCGAAACAAATGATTGCCTGTTTCTTCGGCATTAACGGTCATGTGTCAACAGTGGCGTTAGAGCAATGCAGGACGGTCAATTCTGAATGGTACACGATCATTTGTTTGCCAGAAGTCATCGGAGAAATTCAAAAAAAGCAGAAGAACAGGCGAAGCATTCATTATGACAATACGAGCTCTCACACATCGACTCAAACAAAGGCATTTCTGACGGAGCGAAAGATCGAACTGATGGGTCATCCGCCATACAGCCCTGATTTGGCACCCAATGACTTCTTCTTATTCCCACACATCAAAAATAAATTACGCGGACAACGATTTTCGACCCCCGAAGAAGCGGTTGATGCATTCTAAACGCATGTTTTGGAGTTACCTCAATCGGACTAGAAAAAGTGCTTTGAAAATTGGTTCAAACGCATGCAAAAGTGTATTGATCATCATGGAGAATATTTTGAAAAACAATAAAACCAATTTCGATCCTACATATTTGTTTTTTCATTATTAGGCCAGAAATATATATAGCAACCCTCGTATTGATGCCTATCTTTGTCAAGGTAGAAAAAAAAATTTAGCTTGCGAAAATTTGAAGAAGAAAAATATGTAATGGTTTTTTCCAGATGGGAAAAGATATTTCTAGGTGATCTTTCCAACTACAATTGACAAGGCACAAAATTTTTTTCATTTTAAAAACTAATTTTTGAAGTTTGCTCATGGGTTTGCTTCCTTCTGCGTTTCTGTTTAGTTTCTTGTTTGAAGCTGCTTGGAAATTGATAAGACTTGATGGGATGATTTCCATACCAGGATCTGTGGCAGAATAATCCCCAAGTCTTGGCAACTTCCAAGCAGCGGCCCGCGAGAAACTAAAGAAAACTTCCCAGAAAGTCGTAGTCATTCCTGGGCAAGGAAGATTTCCGTATCGTCATTAGTGGCAGAATAGCCAAGCAGCAGCTCACGAGAGACTAAAAAAAATATTCACAGAAAGGAACCAACTTGAAAGGAATAACTAGTAGCTACCACCGGCCAAACATCTACAGGATTTTTATTTTTTTAAAAATTGCAAGTTTAAAATCTATTTGACACCTTGGCAATTGTAGTTCGTGCCACAGCTAATGATACGGATATATCCCCGCTGGCCAAACCTCCACATGTGTTTTTCATGTTTACTCTTACCTCTTTAAAACTAATTTGGCGCCGTGGCGAATTGGGATACAGAAATGTCCAATCTTGGCGATTTTTCGGCTGCAGATCAAGCTAATGAAAAAATCCCATCAGAGATGGCTATGATGTATACTTTTCGAGGGGATTCATCTTTTTTTTAGTTTTTCACACATAACAGGTGGGAAATCGCCAATCCTTGGCGATTATTATCGATTATACTCATCGGAAATCTTCTCGCTTTGTTTTTACTCGTTTCAGTTCATTGCTTAGAGTATTATATTCCTATATAAATAAGTAGGAGGACAAAAATATTAAAATATAGTTCCACATTCACACATTTCGCTAGAATAAAAATATATTATACACAATTCAATACAACCCATAAAATTGAGTTTAAGAGGCAGAAAAATTTCGCAGTTTCAATATTTAAAATCAACTTAAGTTTCAATAGATTTTTATAATATTATTGTTTTACCTTTGGCTTTGTTTATTTTGCGGAAATAGTAATTTCTTCTAGCACAGCATCAATTCGCGAAGCCTTTCAGTGGTTTCTGCTTTGTTTAGACAGACCTGGAATTCGATACATTCCATTGAGCTCCGCTCAATAGTTTTTATTTGTTAAATTCTATAATTTAAACAAATTTTATTTTAAACTTGAAATACCAGAAAACTAAGAGGAACTATCGCATCCCATAATGCGTTCTTAAACTAAATTAATCAATCAATCAATAAGCCTTCTCTTAAATCAGAACAAGGAAAACAAACTTGAAACAGTTTAAACTGATGTAACTTTCGTTCATTAATTTTACGACCTGAAATGTTTTAAACTGCTGGAACAGCTTTTTTTTAACGTCTATCAATAAATCAATTAAATCATTTCAATCATTTGAAAGGCAAAAGATTACTGTTTACCAACACTAAATAGCTTACGATGGCTTCTCTTGCTTCTGCAAACTCTGCTAAGCTTTTATCGTTGATACGAAATACGTCTTTAATTTCTTCCTCGTGAGTATATTTTTACAATTTGCTGAAATATATTTCAATAATAAAGGCTATCTCGGTATAAACATTAACTAGTCATCTGAGTATATGGCTATGCTACATTTAACTTCTTTTGTAATACAGAGGAATTTCGATAATTCGAGGTGGACGGGACCTAATCTCCCTCGAACTTTTGAAAACTCGAATTATCAAAAACTTAAGTTTAATAAATATTTATATAAATGGAAACAAATCAATTTTTAAATTTCAGTAATTAATTGAAAATTATATTATATTTAAAGAAAATGTACTAGTAATAGATGATCTGGGTACATTTACTGCATTACATCAAGTTACAATATGCACCATATTACTGCCTCAGGTTAATTATACTTTAAAATAATTGCCTATTTTTTGTTTAAGCGCATTGTTCACATGTTTATGTATTTAACACGCAAATTTACCTCTCAACATTCAGGCGTAGTAATCGTAGTAAAGCCAATCCTAGTAATTGTGCTTTGGTCATTATTTAGGGACAAGGCTGATTTTGTTTTCACTAGCTCGGATTTATGGGAAACTCAAACTATCAAAACTATTGTAATTATGTTTAATATATTTGGTTCTCTTACTAGCCTTGTTTTAAAAATCATCCCCATTGTTACAATGGTATATAAACAGATAGTTCACATCAAACCTATGTGACTGGTAAAAAAAAATACTATAATTGCTACAAGTTAATAGTAATAACTTATGGTTGAAACTTTTCTGTATTGTTACATGCACCATAAAAGTCAAAAAATTTTGGCGACATCAGGACAATGACAGATGATAAACTAGAAAAACAAAACTCGGAATTGGGTTAACTCCTAACCACTCTGAGGCAAATCATTTGTTTAAAACAAATTGCAGGTATTAAAAATCTTAGTGCCTTGACAATGGTTGTTGACGTGAACGAGTTCTGATAAAGCAATATCCTTATTAATATTATCATAATTGAGCAATCTATTATGGTGAATAGAATGCTTTTTAAAATCAAGTTTTTGCATAGATTTAGTTGTATTGGTGTAAAAGGTAAGTAGATGCTGCAAAGAGCTAAGTGAAAAACAACATAGATAGATTTTCTAATTGGTAAAAGGTGCCAAATTTTAATGACAATTAGGTCAAAAATTTAAGAAGGAAAAAACATTGATTAAGAAACTTTTAAAAAAAATATTTAAAAAAAAAAAACATTTCAGCAAGGGACTAACTCATAATCATTATTGATATAGAAGTATCCCCAACTGCATTTACAGAAACTTTTACAATCTTAAAATAAATTTTTAAGAATATGAAAATATTTCATTAAGAGAGTATCTAATGTTTTGCTATTAAATTTGTTTCCCTACTAATTTGTTTTGCTATTAAATTTTTTTCACTACTAATTTGTTTTGCTATTAAATTCAGATATTCTTTTGTTTCTTGCATAATCTTGTGAAAACAATCCAAGTTACTATGTTCATTCATTCCTATATATATTGGTGTTAAGAAATATACTTACCACAGTAATATAGTTAAAATATTACTGTGGTAAGTATATTTCTTTTATTAAAAATTTTTTAAGTCCCATATTACTTGTTGTGGTCCCATGTACTCAATTCTTTTACATAAGTCCTATAAGCTTAAATAACATTGTTTAGCAGAAAAACTCAATTACAAAATAGTGAGCATTAGACCTCGGTATAACCTACATGCATGACTATATCAAATTTTATTTTAGAAAAAATATATCTACTGCAGTACAACTGAAAGCAAAAGATAAGGTCATTGAACCAGGTTATAAGGATGTTGAAACTGCTTTACTGGATCCTGAAGAACAGCAGCATTTAGAAAAAATGAAAAAACACATCACTACACTAGCTCTTGTAAGTAAAAATTAAAATTCCCTGTACATTTTAATATTTCATGGATTATATTGTACAACTTGATAAGCAAAGTGACGTTATTATTACTAATGGCTGCATTAATAACACAGAAATATTCTTTATAATTGGCTCAGTATGTGTACCTTTTTTTCCTCATCAAATTCTCCACAAGGCTATTTAATTTTAAGTTTATAAGTTTTTTATTGTTTTAAATTATATGTAAAGTTTTCATGTGTGTTGAAAAAAATCATTTAGGCCTGATTCAGATTCTTTTATTCAGCATATAAGGACTGTACTGTAATGGTAACCTTTAATGTATATTTTTTAATCTTTATTAGGGGTCAAGAAGAAATTTTAATATGAGAAAAATTTCATAATAATTTTAAATTCAATCCAATCCTTATTAAGTTTGTGAAAAGCAAATGAGGAATTAAAAACATCAGAAACTAATATATTTTTCTCATTGGAATCAAATGCATTTGCTCCCTTTAAGCCTCATCCTTAAATAAGCTGGATTGTGAATATTTTAATCCTTCTTTTTCTCTCATTCATCTGATTATCTATCACTCAATAGCAATTGGTCAGATCTTAATTTTAGAATATTTCTGTTCTTCTTCACTTAAATATTATTTTATGACCTCTAATGAAATTAAATTTATTTATCATTATATACATTATAGTATTAGCACTTTGTTTATCAGGATTGGCTGCCCAAATTATGCAATTTCATGCTGACAGGCTTTTTTCTTTAAGATTTTTTTAAGACAAAGGCTTAGAGCCAACTAGCCCACAATCACTCACGCTTTGGCAGAAGATATCAAATCTGTATCAATGAAATTCAACCTCATTTATACAAAACAGCCATTAAAAGTTTCAAAAAAAAAAAAAAAAAAAAGAGTGCATATATAACATTAATGCCCCCATCATCCTTTATGCTGTTTTACAGTTACAGTTCTATAAGAATTATATGTATTAAAAAAAATCACAACTAAACCTTAAACCTAAACATTCTTACTAAACCTTTTCTCAATTTATTTTAATACTGACGATCTATTATATTTTAAGTATTGAAATAGATAAATGACTAAATGTATCTCATCTTGTATGCTGGTCATAAATATGAAGTGTTAACTTGAGGGTTTTATAAAATCATATACATTTCTTTTGCGCCTGAATCAATTTCACATTATTTATTATTGCTCAGCCACTTGAGAAGTAATTTGTTTTTATTCATCTTTTTACTTTCTAGCACTATTTCTGATAGATATTTTTTTTTGTTGCTCTTTAATATTATATACCACTTATTAGAGTAAACAGTTATATATCAATTGTTATATAGTTATTTTCAACAAAAAAAAAAAAATAGATAATAAATTATTTGCAATGTTAATGATTTTTTATACCTTTCAAGCCTGATATTTCAACAGTGACGGGAGTACCAGAAGAACATATTAAAAGTAGATTGGTGAGAATCTTTAAGCCTGCTAAAAATCCCATGCAATCAGGTACTTTTAATATTAAGAAATGGAAAATGGAGTTTGAAACTAGACAGCGCTGGGAAAACTCTCTTATGGGTTGGTCATCAACGTAAGTATATGCATTTAAAAATAAAAATCTCTATCAATATTTTGTAATTTAATTATTTTTAAAATATTGTTTTTGCTTATAACCTGCGTCAGATTTGAATTTTACTCCTTTCTGAGAGTGAAAATACTTCTCATAATATTTTTTGCTGTTAAAACTATTGATTTTTTTTATGCCTTAAATATATCCATGAATGTTGAGGGGATGATAATGCCTTTCTCACGTATCATGAATTCAGAAAATTAACTACTATTGCTCTAACACTGCCTAACAACTATTGCTTGCAAAAAAGTTGTTTTGCAACTCAAAAATAAAGTAAAATTTAAAAATATGAACTCTACTTAAAGATGAGCATTTGGATAGCCTATGCAATGTGGAGTAATGTTTTTTTTTTTTTTTTTTTTTTTTGTTTCTTTTTAAATATTCAATTTTAAAGTTTAAATAGTTGATATGTTAATTTAGAATAATGATGACGACAATTAGTTTTGAAGTTCACTCCTTAAAAAATTATTAGAATTGTGAAATTACTCTACAAAAATATGTATGCTTTTAACTAATAAACAGAGCTATTACTAGACTTTGCCAGAGCCTAGACAACACATTCAAAAGGGCACTTTAAATATTTTCTTTCTGTAGGGCCTATTAAAGGAATAACTTTGAACCACTTAAATTAGTCAAATATAATAAGTTTGTACGATTTTCTTTCAAATTTTATTCCTAGAAACAAAAGTCCTATTATTTTTTAATGCTATTTTATTTTGAAATTTTATACTATCTAAGTAGTATAAATTAATTATTAGGTTGTATTAAATTGCATCAAGTGTGGGAACCTTCAAAGTGCATTTATAGACCTCACTGAAAAATTCATTAAAAAAATGTTTAAATACATCCTATTTTTCAAACTTAGTGAATAATTTTCTTATGTATGGTTACTATAAATGAAAAATTATTGCTATCAGTAACTATGTCTGGGCTATTATTTTATATGATTAAAACGTAAAAGAAAATTTTCAATATTAAAATAAATTCTTTGAATATTCCTTGCACAAGGCCCCTAAAATTCTGGAAAGACAGAGTCCTGGACAAATGCCCTGTTGCCTTACATTTACAAAGGGTATGCTAACATAATACATATTTATAAGCTATAGTTAATATTATTAGTTATAATTTTTAATATGGGTCATATTTCAAGTATTTTTTTAAAACAGCATTAAAATGGAATACATTCGTCTATTATATTTTTTAAAAATAAAATTTTTTTAAACTTGTCTTACTTTTTAGTGGTGATCCTTTATCAAATATGAACGTGCAGTTTTCTAGCAAAGAAGAAGCTATAGCTTTTTGTGAAAAAAATGGTAACTTGTTTTCAGATCATTTATATATATATATATAGTTAAGGGTCATTATTCTTTGCATTTCAAAGTTATATAATAGTTTTACAATTAATTTTTAAAAGCCAATAGTTAACTTTGTAATTGATCAATGTAATGGTATTAAGAAATCAGTGGATCGGAAAACATGTTTATTAATACATTATATAGACAAATAGTAATCGAGTTGGAAAATATACATTATTTACTATATATTTTTTTCTTAACAACATTCATCCAGAAATAATCAAAAGTTCCTCATCCATAGTTCATGATATTGAGGCTTGAATGTATATTCTTATTTTCTTTGAAACAAAGTATGTTTAAATAAAAAGTTAGTCATATAGTGATGCTTATATGTAAATTTGTTCTTAAAATCAGTTTTTTTTTTTTTTTTTTTCATGATGTATATGTATTAATTTATTAGTTATGAAGTTTTCATAAAATCTTTCATTTATAATTTTCAGGTTGGCCATACTATGTTGAAGAACCTAAAGTTCCTGATTTTAAGCCTAAAAGCTATGGAGCAAATTTTTCTTGGAATAAAAGAACCAGAGTATCTACTAAATAGATATTTTATACAAACTATTCTTAATTGTAGTTAGATAATGAGAAATTATATGTTTCATAGTTTATCAGTTCTAATAATTTGATGTTGATATTTAAAATTATACTGACTCAATAAAATGAATAATTTAAATAGCTTATTCTACACATTTTATATCATTTCAAAATAAAGTCTAAAATATTGTTCCTTAGTACTTTAAATAATGAAATGAAACTTTAATGGACATAAATTTGTAGTTCATTAAAATACTGTTAGAAAATATAACGAAATTTTGTTGAATTTAATTCCAAAAATTATTTGTTTTCAAAGACTTTTTGAAATATAATAACTTTCATTCTTCACTTATGTTGAAATAAACTTAGTTTTGTTCTTTGGTAAAATTTATGCAGAGTTTTCATTTGACTATAAAGATATGTGGTACAAAGAGAGATTTTTTAATTTCTTTATACTGGAAAATATTCATTTAAAACAAGTGAGTAGATAATTTTTCTACAAAATTATCTCAAATAACACTTAAAAGACAGCAGATATGCCAATTATATTACACAATTTTATTTACTTTTTATGCATCTTAACTTTTAATCACTGAAAGCTTTGAAAATAATAGAATGTGTTCAAAATAAAAAAATAGACCACCGATAACCTTTGATCTGATTATCAGAATTCCAAATAAGTAATTTTTAATGGTTAAAAGACGAATGCTAAATAATTTGTGCAAACAATATTTTAAGCTATGCAAACAGACACAAAAATGTTATCTATCTGAATAAACATATCTTTTTTAGACGAATTTGAATTTTTGATCCTCAAAATATTGGGGGTAGTCAGAATCTTGTCCCATGAGCAGTCAGAAGTTTGGACCTCTTGATGTTAATTTTCCTTTTTGCCTATTTCACTTTATCTCTAGAAGTATTGATGAAGTAAACCAATTTTGCACTTGTTTGTCCAAAGATAATTTCATTCAAAATATAGCTTTTTATAATTATTTAGTTCTTTAATGGTCAAAACACTTTTGAATTGTTAGATAAGAAAAAAAAACACTTTACCTCAATTTAAACTATGTAATTTTAGAAGACAAAATTTTAGCAATTTAAGCAAAATAAATTCTGGGGGGAAAAATGGTTCCAAAAAAAGCGATATTGTAAAATTTTCGTCTCTTGAAAACTATTTCACTCAAATTTTGGATTTTATAATTTAAAACTAGATAGTTAAAATCCTAGAATTCAAATATGTTTTGACCATTATTAGTTCAAATATTTTAAATGGAATTTAATTAAATAGTTTCCAGAGACATGACAAAGTATGTATTAAATTATGTATAAAAGTCCGTATAAAAAATTTTAATTAACATTAAGAAACTAAATTTTCAACTTGTTTCCTGGCTAAACCATTTATAACCATATTTATCAGATTACGACTTCTTTCAAAGTCGAAAATCCAATCTGCTAAAATAAATGTAATTCAGTCAAAGAAAGTACTTTTTTTTGTTTGATTTTATAACTTAAAATATTATCTGTGCATATTAATGCATTTAAACTTAACTCCTTAAAACAGGTCTTTCTTTTTTATTGGATTATTTATCTTTGATGTAAACATTTTCATAACTTCTTAATTTAATTATTCTAATTTCTACAATTCCTACTTTTTAAATTAAAAACAGAGGAATCTAAATAAGTACACTAAACTTTATTACATATAGAATTTAAAAATGAATTTATTTTTATTAAAACATACCATACATTTCACAATTTGTAAAATCAACACAAAATAAAAACAAGTAACAATATCACAAGTTTTACAGATGAAACTGGGTATGAATTGAATAGTAAAAAGTTTAATTGGAAAAAACGTGAGCAAAACAGTTTTTTTCATAACTAATAACTTCAAAACAATATACATATGAATAGTATATTGTTTCATTGTGGGTTTCATTGAAAATTTTTATTAAACCATAAAGAGGGAGAGAGTGCACAAAACTAACAAAATGAAACACTTTTCTGAACACTTCATACAAATTAAATGTAGAAAAATAGCTGAAAACTGCTCTAGTGCTTAATTTAAAACAGTGTGTAAATAAAATCTTGTAACTTATTAATAACTACAGAAAAAGTTTTCTTTTTAAAATATTTATAAAGGAAATCATGAATAAACTTCAATAAAATGTGAGAATTTTTATGAAGCAAAGACATTTTGATGAGATATTTCTTTAAATTAATTTTCATTATTCCTTAGGAATAATGCTTCAAAGCTTTTACAACTTCTCAAGTTTCTTCAAACATCATTTGTTTCTCTTCATCTTTTTTTCTTTCAGCAGCTACTTCAAATGCCTTTGGTATATGTTGCTGCATAGAGACATATCCAGAAGGTTTATCTTCACAAAGAGAGGATGGTACTTCAATATTAAGCATTTCAGGTACCATGTAAGCTTTAAGCCAACCTACTAAAGGAGTAGTGGCGCTGATATAGTGAGTTTTTCTGTGATAAAACAGCAAACCATCCAGCTATGATATGTATGATAAAAAATTATTATTATAGTTAAGATCATTCATAATAACTTTTAATTGAATGTCCAAATATGAGCGTTTAAAAAAAAATGAGAAGCTGATATATATAGGTTTAAAAAAAAAAAAAAAGAAAGGCAAGGATACTGCAATAAGAAACAAGGAAACTGTACACTAGATAACATCATAAAAGTTAATACAGTGACTGTCACTATTAAAACCGCTGGTTCATAAAAACAATAATTCAGCTATAAATAAAGTTTTGAATGTGAATTGTTGTGTCATTAAAAATTATTTTAAGTGAATTTTTTTAGCTGGTCATATGCCTAAATGGCAAGATTTGAGCGTCAGGAATAAATTTGAAATATATTGAAATTTATCTCTGACACTCAAAGTAATATTGAAAGTTACAAAAAGTTTTTCAAACAATTTTTAATTAAAATTCTGCTTATCAAATAACAATGCATTATTATTTTATGTGCAAAAGAATTGGAAAAATTTAAAACTAAAATATAAACTATTTTTTGTTCCATTTATTATTTATTTATACTTTCAATGTAATTATCATCAAATATTAAGTTTGGTAAAAATCCAAAAAGTTTTCTCTTTATAACTTTAGTTCAAAATAACTCAGTATAAATTGAAAATTACAAAAAGTTTTTCAAACAATTTTTAATTTAAAATTCTGCTAATAAAATAATAATATATTATTTTGTGTGTGTGTATGCTCTTGTAAAAGAATTGGACAAATTTAAAACTAAAACACAAACTATTTTTTGTTACATTTATTATTTATTTATGTATACTTTAAATGTAGTTATCATCAAATATAAAGTTTGGTAAAAATCCAAAAAATTTTCTCTTTATAACTTAATTTCAAAATAACTCAGTTTATATAGAACAATTAATTTAAACTGCAACTTTCAATTTGTTTAAAAAAATCATAGCATATTCAGATACCTGTGCCAAATCTTAAAGACCATTATTAGCAAACTTCTAAAGTAGTGCCCAACAATTCGATTTTTTTCCAACAATAAAAAACTATATATGTGGTTATTTTTTTAAGGTTTTTCATTGAAATAGCTATATTTTATGTTGTTGTTAAAATATAAATTATATGATGTTAAATTATTTAAAGCACTATTTTGTAAACAAACTGTACCACAATCTTTTTTAATTACATTTTCTAAAACATTAATTTGCCCATTTTTTAATAACATTTTGTTTTAATTTCCATTAAATATATATTGGTTACAATATTAAACCATTTGGTATCAATTCAGTAGAATTCATGTGAACTTTCCTGGTCGACGAGATTTTACACAAATACCCATATTCATAATTGAATCTCTTATATAAGTGATGCATTAAGTTTTTAGACTGAAAGAATAAAGGGTATCTTTGTTGTATTACAAAACCAGAGCATAAAATAAAAAGCATGATTAACAATAACAGATTATTGTTTCTGTGCTGAAAATGATACTTTTAATAGAGCCTAAATGATTAGCCATTTCTGTTACACCATTATTCATACACTGTTACACTCATTATTCATATTATTTTTTACATCAGCAGAATTGAAAAATTTTCATAATCATAAAAACTAAAATTATTTAGATAGTGGATTTTTCCATTCAAATTAAACACTGTTTTAATGCATTAAATATAAACTAAGGAAATAAAGATTTTCTTTAACTAAGCACAGATATTTCAGAATGTAAAAATTATTTTTAATTTTGAAAGAATTTAGCAGCTAGATGAGCATACAAAGTTTTCAAACATTGAACAGTTTACAATATCTGTAGATTTCGATGAAACAACATTCACTTGTAATAAACAAAAATTTTTAACATGGAAAATGTTCACATATTTAATAGCATGATGTTAATTATTAAGCATTAGATATACTTTAGAAATATATAAAAAATACCATCTATTTATATCTTTAATTATGTAAGCTTTTTATTAAAAAAAAAAACTATTGTAAAAACAGATTTTAAAATATCCACTTTCATATTTTATTCATTGTTGCAGACTACTAATATTGGCAACAAATTTCGATCTGAAATCATTTTATCAGGTGTTAACATTAATGAAATATTTACCCCTTATGTTTCTAATAAATTTTTTTCAAAAATCCAATCCTGTTATAATAAACCTGTAATAATTTTATAAGTTATTTTTGTCATATCTCTAAAAGTTTCCTTTCTATAATTTTGCAACTATAATTAAAATCTCAATTACTTTATACCATAAAACTTTTAAATATGTAAGTGTTTTCATTAAATTATTTCTTTAACATATATGTAAATATAGCAAAAGTTAAAACTGAAAATCAGTACACAAAAAAAAAGTTTCATGGAAAATCATCTAAACTTTTTGTTATAATTCGTTACTAAGCAGATAGGCCATAAAAAATGGCACATTTTTCCCTTGGAAAGTTTAAAATGTATGCATAGAAATCACAATAAATTTAAAATAATATCAGTTTAAAAAATTTTTCAAGTTTTTGAAAAATTGTTGTGGAGTTATTTAAAATGTTAATTCTTTAAAATCAAAATCTTTTAAAAATCAAGAAAAATGGCACAAACAAAAGTGTTTTGCCTCTTTTGAAATAAACAGAGTTAACACAAAATATGAATCACCTAAAATAACTTACTTTTGATGGAAAAGGTAAAGGATCCTGAAGAGTTTTCTTCAAAGTTTCAGTATCACAGTTATAATGAGGTAAAGGAATGAATTTATACTAGAAAAATTTTTTAAAAAAATCATTCAATTATGACCAAAATTTGCAATAATCCTTTAATAATATAATATTATTATTATTTTGTTAGAGGAATAATAACACAATAGAGGAATAATAACACACAGACTAGATAACAGAAATAGGCAACTCCAGGCATACTTGGGATGATTTTTACACAAAGTGAAAAACCCTGAAACTTTTATGTGCAAAAAATCAATATCAAGATATCAATTTATATACCACACATGTTTAATATTTTACGTAATTTTTTTAAAATAAGTTTTAAAATTGAATTACCTACCAATGTTGAATATCACACTATGATGTTGAATAGTAACTAATCTTAGTTCTTACTAGTATCATGAGAATATATTATTTTAAAATTGTGTGAATACGAATTGCTAAGTGAAACTTTTAAATTAGGTAAATAAGAAAATTTATGTTTGATATTCGAACCGTGGAAATATTAATTGCTATATTAGAGGATTGCCAGGCAATTTTAAATTTTCAAAACGATGAAAATCCGCCAAAGCAAAAGAATCAATTGGCGGATTTCTGCCCAGTGGTAGAAGAATCAGGTGTATGTAAGCATTTCGTTAGCAGGAATTGGCAAAAATTTCAAAATTTGGATTTTAGATTGAGAAATTCCGTACAAATTTTGCCAGATTATAAGTTTTTGATCAACCAAAATCTGAGAACAAATGGTTTTGGGAAAGGCAGAATTCTGTGATATTCCCAGAAAAATCTTATGCCCTACTCCTAATTTTTAGACAAAAAGGGACAAAACTAAAAATTCGGAATTCCGGGATGTCCACGGAATACAATCACCCCTGTTCTACAAAATAACTTTTAAAAGGGAATTCTACAACAATAAAATTGTTTTTAGTACTGTAAAATGAAATTTAACACTTGTTTTATTCTTTCTGGCTGTTTCTTTAACTGTACATAAGTTAAATTGTTACGGATATTTTATAGGGTGAGGTATGCATATATAGAATTTCTCAGATGAAATACAAAGAAACAAAAAAGATATATTCAATAGACAAAGCATTTCACTTAAAAGTCATACTTTTCCCCTATGCATAATTATCTGTTTAGAATATATCCGACATAAATGATATTTTGTTTTGTTTCTGTAATTCTTAGTCTTAATAATAAAGGTGAAGAAAAAATTTCATTTGTGCCTTATTACAAAGCAAACAGCTTTTAATCTGTAAGTTCAAAGGCTCTTAATATTTTTATTAGTTTACAAAAAAATTACAATTTTATAAGATAATTTTAATGAGTAGTAATAAGGTATTATATTGAGCTATTTTTAAATACTTATCAGATTGTTCCAAGAAGAAATATTCTTAGTCATATAGTCAATTTAATAAATTGATATTAAAAAAAGCTAATAGTAAAGAAATGCTTTAAATTACTAATTTATTACTCAATAATAGAAAATAAGACAGTATGTTTTAACCAAATGATGTTAATATTTAAATACAGCTATTAAGAATATACTACCTGATTATCATCAGAAATAGTTTTCACTTCTGGTGTCTCCTCAATTTTTGTATTTCTCCAATAAAATCGAAACTCGGTCTAAAGAGAGAGATATATTCAATAAATATTAATTCAAGCTAGTAAAAATATGAGTTAATTAGTATTAATTCTCAGATTTAAAATAAAAAGATTTTGTAAAAATGACTTTTTATGAAGGAAGCAAAAAATTAAATAACATAAAAGTTAGTAATATTTTATCATTTGCACAAAAATGAATATTAGTTTACAAACAGCACAAATGTGATACCTTCCCAGCAGAGCATGTTTAAGTGTAAGGCCAAAAATTAAGTAATTGAGAAAATGTATCTCATATTATAAAACCAATAATTGTAACATTCATATCCTGAATAAAGTCTTAAGCAGTTCTTTAAATAAACATTACATAATTAAATATTTTCCTTTACTGAAATTGAAATATAATATGCTTTTTATCCCTTTTTTTTTAATCTAAATTCTTTTTACAGAAAATTAAATGAAAGCAAATAGTAGAAAAATTTTTATTTAAAATGATATATACTTAAGAATGTTTTAATAATTGCACAGGCATTGGCTTTAAACTTATCTCAGATCCTTTTTAAATTATACATTTGAGATAAGATTTACTCTAAAACAGTTTTTTTAACAAAAAAAAGAAGAAAAAAAAGGTGTGACCTAAAATATGTATTTTAGCAAATTTCTTTAACAAAATAATTTGACAGTTGATCAAAAAAGTTTGAATTTATTAAAATTAAATAAGTTTAATTTTTCTAAATAATTTAATATATTAATAAATTTTCAGCAAAGTTATTGTTAAAAAAGGAAATTAACTAGTTAATTATAATTTAGAATATCAACAAAGCATTTAAAGCCCAATGATTTATTTATAAAATTTTACAAAATTCTGTACTATTTCTATATTTCTTTCATTTACTGTTCATTCCATTATTTAATTATTATTCTGATTATTCATGCAACTATTAATATTAATTTGTGAATAATGTGCAACTGCAATATTACCCAAATAACTAAAGATCAAGACTGATGATTATATAACAAATTTTATTTTGGAGATAAAATGGTATAATTATTTGTGGGGAAAGTGATTAAATAAATATTTAGAGGTTAAAATACAGAAAATCCTTAATTCAAATTTATAAAATAATTTTTGAAATTATTGATTTTTTTAAAAATAAAATAGTGAATTAAAGACTTAAATCATGGAACTTGTCTGGGTTGCTTAAAAAAAATCAGAATGCTTTCAAACTGATTAGAAATATAGTTTCAAATAAATCTATTTAGCAAATTCACCTTTTTCTTGTAATTTTTTTTATTTCATTACGAGCATCATACACGAGCATAAAAAACATGCCTAAAAGAATTTATCAGAAATCAAAATTAGAACTAATATATAAAAATGGTGAATACCATTTTTCAAAAACTTAAAAAATAACAGATAAACATTTAATACATAAAAGTTCAAAAAACAAAAGAAGTAAAACAATAAAATAATGTAAATGATAATAAAAATGTAATGCAATAATAAAATAGTATTTTAAGTATAAGAATTCTCATTTCCTTACATCTGAATCATAACAAGGGTGAGATTTCCAGCACATTACATCCAATATATAATATGTTTTATTAGATTCATCGAATATGCAATCCAAGATGGTATAAGCTCTACCTGATCCTAGAACACAAAATTTAATGATAATGAACACAAAAAAAAATTTATTAATGCAAAATTTAATAATATGAAATTAAGAAAAATGAATAATTATATGAATTGAATAATCCATAATAACATGATATTAGTCACATTTTCCCATTTCTTAAAATTATTTTACAATGAATCATAAGTTCAAATTTTGATCTGTTTCCTTTAGTAAATATTACGAAACAATATGATCATCTGTCCAGATGATAATTAAATATTTAAGCAATAAATTATTTTAAAATAAGTTCAAACTGAATATTTGAGTTCTGAATTTAACCTCATATTTATAATTGCTACAATCACAGTAAAAAATAAATAAAATTTCAAAAACCTCCATTAGATATTTTATAACTGTAATTTTTTATTTAAATTAACTTTATTAATTTTTAAAAAAGAAACTAAATAGAGACATACAATCAGACCAGTGAAAACGCACTCATGTAATAATGCACTTTAGTTACAAAGATCTTTGAAAAAGTTCTTAATTTCTACCTCTGTAACAAATATTGTCTTGTTTTTCATTCCAATTGTAATCCATTGTATTTCGATTTGTAATTTACAAGGAAAGCAAAGATTTGGTTTAATGAACAAAAATAGGAATAAAAAACATTGTCTTGATGGCAGTTATAAACAACAAGTGCCATTAAATCCAAAATTTTGAAATTAATGCATAATCTCACTCATAGTTTTTGATTATCTTTATCTTCAGTTTTGATAAATTTAGCAACAAAAAAAATTTAAATTTTAAAAAAGAATACTTTAAAAGCTCTGCAAATAGTCAAAGTATTATATTTTATTTGAATAATTACATTTTCTTGTTAATTTTGAAAGTTAACTTTTTGAATAAAAACATTTTAATAATAATTCCAAATGAACTTACACTGCAAATCAAAAAAACATTTTAAATAGATTTAAAAATTATCTTAAATTTTAAAAAAAAACGGGGGTTTTAGGAATAAATTAGAAACACTTCTAGACTAAAATTAGCTTTTCATTGTTTCTCTTGACAGTAAAGAGTAAGAAAATAAAAAATTTTAATTTTTGCAATTATTCCTTTCCTTTCATTATTACATTACTGTAGTAGTAAACTTTGCGAAGAAATGAACTTTGAAATGGTGAAGAAGGTTAAAGCTAGAGATTACATCTAAGTTTAAAAAATATCTCATTCTTAACATAGCTTTAGAATAATTGTATAATAATTTAAGTGAAGGTTACATAAGTTCAAATATTTCATAATTTACAAAATTATTCAAAAGAATAAATTAATACCTTCAACATGCCAATTGCCACCAGGTAAAAGTGAGTAAAAGGTATTCACTCTGTAACCACTTTTAGTATATACTTTGGTTTTACCCTAAAAAATAAAAGAAGGGAAGTATTTAATGACAATTTTAAAATAAAAAATTACACATAAGAAAGAAACACTTTTAATCAAAAAAAAAAAAAAAAATTTGTGACCTTTTAAATTTGGAAATTATTTTTTAATTATCACAAGCAATTTGTTAAAAAGAAAAAAAAAAGGGGCTCTCTCAAGTTAATATCAATTTTTTAAATGATCTATGAAACTGGATAAAAGTAACTTAGATCGAAGAAATGATATGTTAAAAGCAAAAAAATAAAAACTATAGTAAGTATCTAAAATTTTTATCTTAATTTTTATTTAAATTGTTCTGTAGGAATGTGAAGGTAAATAGTTTTGCTCCTAATGCAGTTTGTCCTGCAACTAAGTCACAGTTTTGAGTAATTTCTGTTTAAGAATATAAATTTAAAAAATTTAGAGTTTTTGTTTACTTTAAAAATAAATAAAAAATTTTGAAATTAAAAATTTAGTATTTTTGATACCTTTGACCAAGCTTTATTGGCATTTAACTTACTGAAAATAAGTTTTGACTTTTAATGAACATTAAGCTGGTGGTTTACCTTTGCAAAAAATCAGTTTGCCCAATGTTATTCAATGGCAGAAAAGTGTATAATAGGGGTATTTTTGCAATTTTTTTTTCCATTTGGAGAAATAAATATTGAAATAAAAGTATTAACATTTTATCAATTCTTAAAAGATCAAACTATGTCATTTTGTAAAAGAGGCCTAAAAAAGTACGAAAAAAGTACAAAAGATTATTGTTTACATTTTTTCTCCTTAAAATTTGATTTAAAATTTCAATACATATTCATATGTACACAAAAGCAAATGCCTAAATTTTGAAACTTTATAAATTATTTAAACGTTTTTTTATTCTTCTTTTGTATGATGTTACTTAACCCCTAGCTTATGTCACTTAGAATGAACCCCTAGCTTATGTAACTATCCTCCTGGTCTAATTGTTATACTATCCAGAAGTAAAAGGTTAGTTTAGCATTTATAAAAAAGAGCTTTTGATAAGAGACAAATTGTGCATTTCTTATGCAAAAATGGATATATTTATGTTGTTTAACTATACCTTTACCTATGCACTTAATTTTTTTTTAAAAAACATCCGGATGATGAAGACAATGGATGACAACCGGGGAAAAAAACTTTCAGGTTATTGTATCCAGTCTACTCCCTCACCATTTGGTTTGCATGTTCTTTCTTGTTGATTGTCCTTGATTAGTTGTTTTTATTTGAGTTTACAAAAGTTTTACTCAAACATTTGTTCACAAAAAATAACATGTTTGAAATGAAAATTATCCAGCTATTCTATGTGCGCTACAATAAAGCAAACCAGAAATAAAATTTTTGCTAAATTAGCCATTTCTTTGAAATCTAGGCAACCATATATCTTCTTTTAAAAATCTAAATTTAAATTATTCCAAACAATATTGCCTTAATATTTACAAGGATCAAACAATACAATAGATATCTTGTGTGAATAGTAAAAAAATATGAGTTTGTATTCTCCTTTACTTTTATGTTTCACTAAAAACAAAATCTAGTTCAAAAATAATTGTCTCTCAAAATAAGTAACAAGCTAGTAGCAATTTACTAACCAGAACTTTCTTGAAAGATTTTTTCATTTCTTTAAGCTTCTTTATTGAGTTCACCATTCATACTATCAGTCTAGGTTACAGGAAAAAGCCACTTAGGGAAAGGGGTGTGAGATTAACTGTTTTCCTTTAATGCAGAGGAATGGTGAAAAAAATATATAATTAAAGGAATCTCAATATCAGAGTAAGTTCTCAGGTAATGCATAAACTATCCTTTGAAAAATTTAAATTTGTAATTTTTTCCATGGTCTCACATTAAAAATGGTCTCACTCTTGCTTATATTAAGAACCTAAGAATCAAACTCCTAAAGGCTTGGTTTCTCAGGACAGGTCGGCATTACAAAACGTCAGCTTGAAGTGAGCACTAAATCCGGATTGGTCAATTTGTGAGCTAAACAGCATACGTCATCAAACGATCAGCATCAAACGACTGACGTCTGAATCAACAGCAGTTGGATAACAACATAACGTTGAAGAACAAAAGCAATGGCGGACAACATCCAACAGAGCATTAAAATAAGCCAGGATTTCGATTTTAACATTAAACATAGCTTCTTCATCTTCATTTAGCTAAGCTATAATGTGTGTTTTCTTGGACAAAGTCATTATTTGTTTTCTAAAGCACTAGTCGACAGTAACAAAATCAATAAAAATTCAATCAAAATCAATAAATATTAGTTTACATTATTAATGCATGCACAATGCGAGATAATGTCTGCATTAGACCGACTGCTCATGCTGAGCTAACAAAACAGTATTTTGTTGGCATCAGCGCTACGTCAACTTCCCACTGACGCCCAGAGAAGGCACTTGTTTTAAGAAGCCAGGCCTTAAGGAGTTCTTCAGATAGTAGAACAGTCCAATACATTAGAATTAAAAAATAGCATTAATAAAAAATTTCAACATGGTGGTAATTAATATTTAATAATAAATATTCAGAAATTTAAGAGTATTTTAAAAACAACACAAATAAAAATACTACTAACTCTAGATGCAACAACTAGAGAGCGCTTTCCTACTGGACAAAGTACTAAATACCACAAGGCAGCCATATCGTCTGGTACATCGACTAACCATTCTGAAAGCATTAACTGAAACAAAAATTACTATTTAGAAAGCTAATTAAATGAAAATATTAAATATTATGCAAGAAAAATATTTTAAACCAGAATAAAGTTTTACAGCAACCAAATTTAAACTTATTATGCATGAATCTAATTTACGATGTATATTACTTAATACATGATAAAATGAAATTTAAATTTTTATGTTTGATGTAATTAAGTGAAAAAATAAAGAGCGCAAAACCATACACATTAGCAAAGAAAATAGTAACTAATCTATAAAAGTAAACTTCTTTAATACATTTAACAGTGATTTTTATAAAAAAAAAAAATATATGAATATACAGTCTGCCTGTAATAGTCAACTTTTGATATAATGATCCCTGTGGTCTAAACTAAAACGAACATTATAACATTAGATTGTTAAAAGGTGAGTACATAAAATTAGTGCTAATATTCTTTTTATATTTCATAAATACTACACTTATTTTTAGAAAAACATGCACAGAAAATTAAGCAAAAGTTAAAATCAAGAATAATGTGAATTATATATGTTTTAACTCCGAAATGAACCACCTCTCACATTAGTTTACAAAAAGAGTGAATACGATTTTTAAACAAGATAAATATGATTAATGTATGCACTGAACTCACTGAAAAGAAATTTTGGAAGGTGATGAATATAAAAGAAACTCTTTTTTCTAAATAACTGTGCAAAATGAACTTCAAATTCTCAATAATGATAAGTAATCAATATTTCGAAATCATTTTTATCATCCAGGACCTCCACGGTTGAGAATAGATGGTCTTATCACTCTTCCTTCATTCATAGAGAATTCAAGATGTTTCATATTTATTCAGCGAAAATATTAAACGAAATAGTGGTTTGAACAATTTTCCAGAGACTTTTCAAAGAATTGACTTGACTGATTGACCTGTTGTCAACAAGAAAATTTTAGTTTTGAAAGCACAAAAAAGTCTAACACTTGTTTCTGGAGTAATTTTCTAGGGATAAAGAAAAAATGAAACAAAATTTCAGTTGCCATATTAGAGGGAAAGGTTCAGTTTGGTTATTCTAATGGACGTTGAAATAACATTGCATCTATGGAACAACAAACAGGACTTTATCAGCAGTCTTTATAATGGAAGAGTCACACATATGGGAGGTACTAAAGAGCGCTGACAAAACAAAATATAAGAATGCCAGAAATAAAAATGTAAGTCTTCAATTAATAAATTTTACAATAGAAAATGGTAAAGTAACATATACTTTTTTTTTTTTAACTAAAACAAACAAAATTGAAATACAATGAAAATATATTCTTATTTTTAGTAAAATAAAAGCAGGTAAGTAATACTGATGTTAAAATATAAATTATTAGACCTGATCTTTATAATATCTTGGAGGCTTTATGCTGATTTCCTCACATTCCATGCCATCATTTTCTTTATCTTCAGTTTCATCCTCTTCACCCCACTCATCAGTAGCTAGTTTTCTGGCATGGCTAGCATAGTCATAACGTTTCCTGAGAAACAAGAAATTAAAAATAGTCACCCACAAAAAACAAATAGTGTAAATAATTATTATTTACTAAGCGAAAGTAAGAAGTAACTTGGCTGCTTTTTCATTTAGTCAAAACCTCTCCCAACTAATAATGAACACCTAAATGAGAAAAAAATTAAAAATAATTCAATTTGTTTTGCATTTTAAGAAACAGTTTAATGAAAGCTCAATATCTTCCCTGAGAGGTTTAATTTGGTTTCAATTACTTTATTACCTTTTAAATGACTTTACTCTTATTTAGAAATGATTAACTATGGTTAACAAAAAAAAAAAATTCTAACTGCTGTGTTGATGAATTATGGAAAATTGGGTAAATAATACATATGACAAACTTAAACAAAGTCTTATTAATTAGGATTTCTTTTTAAAAATTAATATAATACACTAATGAGTAAGAACAAAATACATATAAAAAAATAATTGAGCACATTTTCTTCCTAAATCTATATAGTAAGTAAGTTTTTTAAGGAACTCACATGTTATATAATTAACATAAACAAAATTTAGATATTTTATAATAAACCATTTCATAACAATATTGTACAGATGGAAAACAATAGTACTGCATAGAGTAAAGTGTAGAAAATTTGAAGTGTTACCCTTGACCTGTAACAGGCTGTAGTACTCAAGATTTCATGACAATACAAAACATAGGTTTTTATTACACACCAATTAGGCCATAACAAATATTTTTTATAAATAATATTGATTTATTAATATTTAGCAGATTTTGATAAGAAACTCACATGTTATATAATTAGCATAAATGAAATTATTTAGATATTTCATAATAAACCATTTTATAATAAACAATTTCAAAACAATATTATACAGATGAAAAACAATAGTACTGCATAGAGTAAAGTATAGAAAATTTGAAACATTACCCTTGACCTGTAACAGGTCGTAGTACTCAAGATTTCATGACAATACAAAACATAGGTTTTTTATTACACACCAATTAGGCCACAACTAAAATTTTTTATAAATAATATTGATTTATATCATAAATCAGACTTACAATTTTTAATGGTATTTAAATAATGTTCTAATTGTTTATTTTTAAGGCCATTAGTAATAGGGGGAAAAATACTTGAATTTTATTATTAAAAGTTTTAAAAAAATTATTGGATGACACTCAACCCAATTAAAATGCTCTTGATTTGCCTCTCTATCTCAGAGATGAATTGCCCACAGAGTAACAAGAACCTCTTCCCCAAAGTGCAAAACAAAAAAGTGTTTTTCTCCATAACCTGGGTGGTTGATTAGGAAAAAAAAATTTTAGGTGGTTGATTAGAAACTATTCAAGAGCATTTGGTTCAATTTTGATGCTTTGGAGGTTAAAAATTAAATTATAGAAAGAATCTTACAAAAATATTTGTCTACAAATTATAGAGCCAACTAAAGGGCTCCAATGATTCTGCTTATGCACTATACAGGCATGAAAGTGGACAAAAATAAAAAAATCTGAACCTTTATAATGCAGTCACTGGGACTAGGGGGGAGTATTCTATATAATACAGTGATATCGATGAGATATACAAAAGCAACTTTTAACTTGCAGGGTGATTTTTATTTAATATTTAAAGCAGTAGAAGCATTTAGACAGTGAAATTTAAATTTTTTTTAAATATTTTAAAATTTTTACCACTACTATAGTAAAGAAAATTAAGAAATTTCAGAAAGTCGCAACTTAATTATCACGTTAAATTAACTATACCAGCCAATTATTTTAAATTAAGACAGTTGCTAACTTTCACATCAATATCTTCTGATAGATTCTTACTAACAATTTTAGTCACTTTGAATGTTTTAGTAACCAAACTTGAATTTATTTTTTGAGTAGCATGGATCGTACACACTTTGTGTTCGCCTTTCAAATTGGCTTTAAAATACATTCCTCTTATTCATAGCTGCCAACTTATTAAAAACAAAAATAGGAACATAAAGCCAGATAAGCCAATCAGAGGCAATTATGACACAAAACATAAAATATCAAAATATCCATATATGTATAAACCATACACATTTCAAATTTAATTATATTTTTTTAGCTAACAGTTTTAAGGAAATTACTTATGAAGAATATCACATTTATATAGTAACTGATTCAAGAAAAAACTAACTTCTTTCAAGAATCGCGATATTCGATTTTAAAAATAAGATAAAATCGCAGGAATATGAATAGCGATGTTGGATTTTACACTCGCGTGAATGTGAATCAGATATTAAAATCGCGTGAATATGAATAGTGATGTTGGCTTTTAAAATCGTGTGAAAGTGAATCGCGATATTGCATTTTAAGCTTGCGTGAATAAGAATAGCGATATTGCATTTTAAGCTCGCATGAATATGAATAGCAATGTTGGATTTTAAACTCGCATGAATGTGAATCACAATATTGCATTTTAAGCTTGCGTGAATATGAATAGCGATGTTGGATTTTAAAATCGTGTGAATGTGAATTATGATATTGAATTTTAAACTCGCGTGAATATGAATCGCGATATTGCAAAGCTCATGTGAATATGAATAGCGATGTTGGATTTTAAAATTGCGTGAATATGAATGCAATGTTGGATTTTAAAATTGCGTGAATATGCATAGCAATGTTGAATTTTAAACAAGTGTGAATGTGAATCGCGACATTGCATTTTAAACTCGCGTGAATGTGAATTACGACGTTGGATTTAAAATCACATGAATATGAATCACGTTATTAGATTTTAAAAACACAAAAATACATTATACAAATGGCGATATTTAATCTTTAAATAGCATAAATAATAATCACGATGCACAATTTTTAGATCACATTGAATACAAATCGCAATTAGTAGTTTTTAAATCGTGCTTAAATACGAAAATCAATGCTTGATATTACAACCGGGTGATAACAAATCGTAATTGGATTTTAAAAATGCATGAATACGAATCACAACATTGGATTTTTAAATTGCGTGAATGAGAATTGTTAGTACAATTTTTATATTGTGTAAAAAGGAATCGCGACACGTAACGTTTAAATTAGGTAAATACGAAAATCGATGATTGACATTAAAATCGCCTGTAAAATAATCGCGATTTTAGCAGATTCCGGCGTAGTTACTAATATTTAAATTCCGAAAAACAGACAAATAAAAGAAATCAAATATCGGCGGTCAAAACGAAATTGTTTAGAACTCCTATCCGCTCTATAGCAGAAGTCACTGTTGTCAAGGCAACAGCATACCTGCTAAAGCTCCACCCATTTTCTTCTGAAGACCATTCTCTCAGGAGGTTACTGTAGGGGGGGGGGGGGGTAAAGTTCAATGCAAGTCTGACTATCGTTCGAAGGCTTGGGTTTCTGTAATTGGACCCCCCAAAAATTTAAGTTTTAGGAACATGGTCCAAAATTTTAAAAATTGAGAGTAAAATGTGGAAGTCTTTCATCCTCGACTATAGCATATGAAATAAGTGAAATATTGTAAATGAGAGGCAAAAAATAAGTTATGTTACATCTCTTAAGACTTGTAATTCTCCAGCGCAGGAAAAAGAGGTATAAGAGATATAGTTATTTAGGTAAAATTATAAACAAACTTTTATAAAGAAAAAAAATATCTTTATTTTCTTTATTAGTAGCTGAAAGAGAAAGAAAAATTCCGAGTAGCTCAGCGCCAAATCACAGTCGCTTTATATGATGCAGGTGTTTGATCAGTTCTAATTAAAAGCCTTAATTGTTCTAATATAATTTGTCTGGTTTTGAAATTCCTTGCTTGTTTCATCAATGACTAAATTATGAATATAATACTAATAGAACAATAAAAAGGTAGAGCATTCATATGTCAAATAGGTACTGTTCTTTTGGTAAAAAAGGCAGAAAAATATGCAGGTCCTTGGAGTTATGTAGTTTCCAAAGACTAATGAAATCACTAGGCTCATCTAATTTTCCTCATTCTTTAAACTTTTTCACCATAGAAGCTCAAAATTTAATGAAATATGATGAATATCCAGTTGTCACTCAGAGAAGTTGACAACAAGAGCATGTTTCCTACTGGCAGATGACATCTATACCAACTTATAATAAAATAATTTAACAAATTAAGAACAAAAACATTCTTTTTGTCAGATTTTTTGAATTATCAATTCAGCATTGCATTTTACTAAACTTACTGCTTTTGGGCCTCTAAGAATTTTCTTCTCCTCTCATCTTGACTAGACGAACGGTTCTTAGCCTTATAAAGTGCAAATCGGGGATGTTCAGCAGCAGTAGAATTTGGATCGGTAGTCACTTGTGACACAGCAAAGGCTTCAATTAAATCCTCCATATTACTTCTAACACTACAAAAGAAAAATATGAATGATTTATGTGCAATTTTATTTTTTAAAAAATTACGACAAATGCATTTAAATAATGATTTGTGGCGTAACTACCACTACAAATATTAAATACCAAATCACTAGTATATAAGGCATGTTAACTTGATTCTATCATGAGGTACCTTTTGATAAATGATGGTTGACATAGTCTAGGATTAAATCCCTTCAGATTCATAAAATATTTCAGACAAATTCTTATTGTATAATAATTTTCATTAAGATTTCATGTGAATTTTTTTCTAGAAAACAAAACTTTTGTTCTGAATTATAGGGGCAACCAAAAAATTTTCAGGAGTTTATGAAATAAAAGCTAATATACATACAAATGAATTAATAATTTATATAAGTTACAAAGTAACGTATTTATATAAAAGTGGCACTTTCGTTACTTAATTTTATTTACTGATATTTTAATATATTTATGAATATTTTTTATTATTTAATCTTTACCAAATAAATAACACGAACAAGGGGCAGTAAATAAAGAATTAACATAGCAGTGAATTACTTAAAAAGCAATTATATTTCATAATTAAAATGTTTAATAATAATGTTTAGCAAAGGAACTTCTATAATGAGATTAAGGATAGAAGTTAATTTAGTTTTAAAAAAGAGTACTGTTACAAATTAACTTCGATTTTTTTTTTTTTTGTTTCTGCAGAAATACTGCAAAGTAATTTTTATTGAAACTTCAAAAAAATTTCTTAAATATCTCTAATTAATGAAAAACGCGGTGTATGCAGAAGCAGCAATCTGGATACGTGATTAAAAAAAAAAAATCATAAAGAATTACCACAATGAAGAACATCAAGGATATTACGTCATAAGATTACACAAAATATTTGGTTTTTCAAACAACAATTAATATATTTCGAATTTAAATTGCTAGCCTAGACTGTAAGGCATTTTTAAAGTAGAAATGATGAGTTTGATCCAATATTTTGTTTTGGTTTTAAATGGAGCCGGAGAAATCTCATGAAATGTATCAACCGTTTAAACTGAAGCACTTTTTTAGTTTTTTATATAAGCAATTTTCAAATAAAGAGCCAGATAATTCCATTCCATCTGAGCATTGCATTGTTCAAGTTTTAATTTACGAATGCTTGGTGAATTTAGTAAAAAATTAAGATTATTTATTATTTGGTATCGAAATTATAAATAAAGAAATATTATACAAAATTAGTCTTATTTATTTGCAGTCTAAATTTAATGATTTAAATAATATTATATTGAACACAAGACATTCACTTTTTTGTTTTTAAATAGATTATTAAAAATTTTATAATCTTACTAACTTTAACTGTATCAAATATGCAAAAATAATATTGCTGGCTGAATCTAAACATCAGATCAGTCTGCGTAATTTATTTGATTATTTAAATAGAACTGTAATTACTGTGAAAAAAATTAGATAGAATTTGTTATTTTTATGTAAATTTATCTGTCGTATATCGCTTTGGAACAGGAAGATGACAACTCTAAAGGGTCGTCAAAAAGATATATGGTGTGCTACTGAACATTTGTTTATGTAGTATTAAAATGCTTTGACAGCTATTTAAATAAATAATTATCATTGCACAAAAATATAAAATCTGCATTGTTGCAGTGACTTTCGTGCAAATGTATTGATTAGCGTTTTTCATAATATACGCGCACTTATTGTGCTGATCAAATGAAAAGAAAAAAATAAAGAAAACACTGACTACATTATGTGATTCTCATTTTATGGCTTTTTGAATTAAATATCGCAAAGTTACTGACCACTGTGCCTTAAAACCTTTAAATTTTATTGTTTTAATATATTTCTTAAATCTAAATAATTCATTTTGCACTTGTATGTCAATGAATGAGAAAGTTGAAAGCATCCATTTACCTGAGTCTTTGAGTATGTTATGGGTTCCCTAAACATTACCCAAATTGATTTTAAAGGGGACATCTATGCCTTAACTACAGGAAATTAGAGATATTTTCAGATTTAATTGTTAAGTATTTTTCATGTGCTTTAAAATGACTATCATGTCAACACTTTTAATGTAGATAATGTTTCCCACAGTTGTTTTGAAAACATTACAAGTAACAAATATGTCATACTATGTGGTGATAAATATAGAAAAAGTAGAAATTATATTAGTTCAGTATTTATCTCTGCTTAATATGTGCCTCTAACCATCTGTAACTTCTGTTTAACTCTTAAACTATTTAATGCGTGTAAAAAATCTGTAATAATAATCAAAGATTTTTTTTCGAAATTCTATTATTGATATGAATATACAGTCCTGATTATTTTCTAATTTATTAAAAACTCATTTGTTTAATAAAAGCATAATTTATATAACTAATTTACTTACTTTTCGGTCAAAGCATGAAATCAATTCAGTGTTTAATCCCTTTTGCATTAATTGAGTTACATCATATAATAAAACTTAGTGAAGTAAATTAATTAATTACAAAAACTTTTTAAATTTTAAATATTTTCATTAGTATTATATAATTAGACTTAGGGAAGTTAATTAATTATTTAATGACTAAGCCTTTTTTAATTCTGAAATATATCATTTTCAATGCTGGAAAAAAAAAACTGTGTATTCAACACCGATGATTTAAATTAAGATTGGGCTTATCATTTGCATTTTTTTTTTTTTTTCATTTACTTTTTTTTTTTTTTTATGAATTTTTTTTTTTTAAGTTATGAATGAGTATAGTGTGAAATTGTTATTAACCTTATTAAAAAATGTTCATCTTTTATATAACTTTAAAAACATTTTTTATTATGTTTTCTCTTCTCAAAATCAAGTAAATCGAAGAAAGATCAATGTGCAAATCAAAGTGTTTATAATTTTTTCTAAGCACATTAATGGTTTTTTCTTTTTATCTTTAGAGTCTGTAAAGTAAATAGCCAGTTTTATAAAATTGTGTTAATGGAATAATACCTAGTTTACTATCTATTCTTTCATAGTAAATAATTTAGTTGCATTAAAATTGGCTTTTTTATTTTCAGAAAAAAATTTATCCTTTTACATTGTTTGAAACCAACATCTTGACAAAATGTCTCAAAGAGTAAGAATACATTCTTTATTCAATTTATATTCCTTGACCTAGCTGATTTATGTATTGTTTGAGGCATAATTACTATCAAACCTTCATTACATTATAATTAGTTTATATTTATATGTTTGTAAACATACACAAAATGTTTATAATTTATTAAAACCTAATTCATTTGAAAAATTATATTTTAATAGTTAACATTTCCTTTAGTAGTTATATATTATTTTAAAGTTTATAAAAAAGATAAATACTGTTTTGAATCTTATCTTTTTTTCATGTGTTCAGTTGCTTAACCATATTTTTAATAGTTAGTATGAAAATATTGCGTTAAATCTGGTAATATTAAAAAGAAATATTGGGGTTTCAAAAAATCCTTATAAAAAAAATTTTATTTAGCAATTTACGTCAACATGATATGTAATGAATCAAAGATGTAACATGTAATTGAAAAGATAAAACTTTGCTCATGATAATTTACAGGGTTGGCAACCAGGGACAGAAGTCATTGCTCGCTATAGTTTCAAGGGTAGCTCTGAAGAAGATTTAGTTTTTCAAAAAGGGGACATCATGACAATAGTTACTCCAACAAAAGTAATTATTACTTTATGCTATCTTTTCTGTTGGTATATTTTCATACTTATGACTTCTATGTCCTTTTATTTTAATGTATATTGTATATTTTTCAAAACATAGAAAGTTTGTATTTGGAAAACTAGTTTAAAATGAATATTTAATTTTTATTCATTTATATTAAAAAATTTCTCAGAATTGTTTACTTTTTTTTTAAGAGAAAAGTCTATTTGCTTATACCTTACCTGATTATTAATAATCCCATGTGTAATCTAGTAATAATATTTGTTCTTTTGATCTGCTTTTATTTTAAAGCCATTTCTATAATAATTTTAATGAAATTCAGTATGATGCAAGAATAGAATTAAGAAAAGAATCTCCTATGTGAAGCTTAGCCTTTAGCAAGTTACAGTTTTCACAGCTTTCATAATTGAAATATTAAAAAAATTGGTAAAAACTGAAACTAAGTATTTAAAAATCTTTTTTTCTTTCTCTGTTATTCTTATGAACTAAATATATTAATTTATTCTTTTATTTTTATTTTAAATATATATTATTTCTACTATCCATTATAAAATAATAATTGGCAGTATCTTGTTAAAGATTTCTTTTTTCATGAAAAATGATCACATCTACAGTTACAAAAATTAAAATTATATTTTGTTATTATTTTTTTTTTATTTTAAAGGCATAACTTCACAAAAAGAGATGCAATCAAAAATTAATTTTCATTTAATTTTTCAAAATATGCAGCCTTTCTTTTTTTTATGTATTTCTATGATCCTTAGGATCCTAATTGGTATAAAGCTAGGCATGTGGATTGCCGCGAGGGACTCATTCCTGCTAATTACATTCAGAAACGTTCTGAAGTAAAACTAAATGCTATGCCGTAAGTATTTTTTTTTATTAAAATTACTTATATTTCACAGTTGATTTTAAAAATGGACTGTACTACTTTAATCCAATGCAAAAAAGATTTACAGGCAGTGGAAAATTTTGTATCTGAAATATCAAAATTTTAGCAAGTCCTCAAACAAAACTTCAGATGTGGAACTACCTGAAAAAAATATTCATAATTTTCTTTTTGCAATTGAATTATGTTTCTTCATTTAATAATTTGAAGAAAAGGTAGTTTGTAGTGTAAGAAAACAGCCAGATATCACCTTAAACTAAATTCTAAACTATCAGTTATATTATTTCCATTTTTAAAATAAATAAATATTTGTCAGAATTACAAAACAAAACTGACTAATATTTTTTACATATTTTTTTTTTTTTTTTTTTACATAATGCACATTTTATATTTAACACTTTGTGTATAGTGCATGCGTCATTTTAGGAAAAAAAAAAAAAAAAATATGGTTCCCTTAACAAACCCTTCATAAAAGACTTTATTAAGTAAATGGATTCTTCACATAATGAAACCTATTCAATAAATAAAATCAGTTCTAAAATGTTTGAAAATCTATTCAGTGTTTCATTAATGCTTGCCATTTGAAAGTATTCTGCGATATAACAAACAAAACTGACTCTTTGAATTATAAACCTTAGAACTATTAATATAATTATTCAATTTAATTTATTAATTTTTCTCTAAAAATATTTACAATGAAAAGTTGTAATGTATTTTAAATCATGGTAGAACTCAAGTAACATAGTTTGAGTGTTTATGAGTTAATTAATGAACTCTCTTGCTATAGCTGGTTTCATGGGAAAATTACACGTGAGGAAGCGGAAATACTTTTACAACCTAGAGAGGATGGACTGTTTCTTGTTAGAGAAAGCACTAACTTCCCTGGAGACTATACACTCTGTGTTTGTTATAAAAGTAAAGTGGAACATTACAGAGTTATTTATAAAGAAAACAAATTAACCATTGACGAAGAAGAATATTTTGAAAATTTGTCAAGACTTGTAGAGGTAATTTGAATATTTCTTTCCTTTTTTATAATGAATAATATAACACGAGACTGTAATATTCAAGGTTCTTAATTTTTTTACTGTAAATAATTTATGCATTCTATAAAGCGATTTTAAATGTGAAAAGTGTTCACATTTTAAAAATTCCATATGCTCTAATAATATTATGCCCACATAATTATGTTGTAACCCACATAATTTTACATTGTCGCAAATAAGATTATTCATAAATTTTTACTCAAATGTGAAATTTCAAATTCTGCTGTAGTTTTATAAAAGATGTTGAAACTATTGTAATAATTGCCGAAAAAGAAAGATTGGAAAATGACATTGATTTGTAATGGTATAGCTGCAAATATAGTGCGTCAAAAAATTATTATTCAGATTTAAAATTTGTGTGTAGTTATAAAACTGGTATAGAAATATTTTTATTTGAACAAAAACATGGGAATAAAGAATAATCAGTCTGAAAATAATTTAAATTAACAATGAAATTGTCACAAAACAAAATGTGATTACTCAAATTCAAAAACTTCGGTGTTGCATATTACATCGGAAAAATAGATATTTGAAAAACTTTGGTGAAACAGTGTGAATTTACAACAGAATCGTCCCAGATCAAACACTTTTTTAAAAGGATAATTTAAATTACAACTTTAGTGGTAGCAGAAGTAGAAATATATAATATTGTTAATATAAATATTTAAAACTATTGGAGCTTGAGAAACCATATGGAGACTGTAAAAAAAACTATAACTATCAAAAAAATTATCGAAAAACTATGCGGATTTATGTCAGAATCAGCATGAAACAATTGTGTCTCAAAATGATTAACAGTGTAATACTCTAATTGAAAGTTTTTGTTCCATAATAACAATTAATCCAATATGCGGATTTTAAAAAATACATTGAAATGGTCGAGAAAGCGTTATAAAAACTACCAATAAAAATATCTGAAAACGACCCGGATTTAAGATATAATTGTCAGGAATCAAGCTCTTTAGAGTTATCACCGGTTAAATTTTGAAATACAGTTATTACAAGTTATAACAGAAATTCAAAATTTGTGTGTTATAATTTCCTATGTTAAAAATTTCAGAATTTAAAATATCACGTTGAAAGGAACGAAAAAACAATTTTAAAAAAAAACAAGTCATTAGAGGTCACTAGAAATTTTCTACTTGCTAGTTGACGAAATCATCCCCTGAACAACAATTTGAAATTCCGATAAATAAATAAACCAAATATACAAGCCTAGGCAACATTGTCAATTGTGAAATAATTCTGTTAAAATTACGAGTTGTTGTCTTAGTGTCCTCTTCAAATTCTGAATATGTATTATCACTTAAAATATGTTTTTGTCAGATAATAGTTTCCAACCTCTATATAATAAATATTATTCATATCAATAAAACAGTAATTGTCATTAATATTTATTAAAATTTAGTAAAGATATTAAGCTATAATATATTTTTCTAAATGATAGCATTATCAGAATGATGCTGATGGGTTATGCACCAGGTTAGAACAATCTGTGCCAAAGAAAGGTGGTCCAGAACTGTCTGTTGATTCACAAGAGTTCGAAAAAGCTGGTTGGACTATAAAACTAGATGACTTAAAACTCGGTGAAGTTATTGGAAAAGGAGAATTTGGTGGTATTTGCATTTCTTCTTTCTTTCATTATGATACACATATATATGGAGCCTACAAAAAAAGAATATAAGGATATTTTATTAAGTATATAAGTAAATATATATCTGTGGCTTAATTCAAAATCACCTTATGTCAAAAATTCAGAAACTTTAAAATCAGATTAATTTAAACAAATTATACTGTTTTGAATTTATTAGTCATATAAGAGTGTGTAATTGAGAGAGTCTATTTGTAATTGAGGATAGGTAATTATCATGATTCTTTTATATCATGTAAACTTGAAAAATCATTATTTTAGTGTTGGTAAATGATGAACAATTATAATAGATAATAAAATAACTAATTTAGGATTGTAATTAAAATTATAATGCATGATGTAATTATATTAGGTTAATATTGGGCTTATTAATATTAGGTTATAATATTGCTAAGAATTAGATATATTTAAAAAATTTTATACATTAATTAAATGCTTTTATTAAAGTTCCAATCATGTAAAATAAAACAAAAAAAGGGGTTGAATAAAAAAAAAATTAACATTTTATATTTATACAATGTGTGATGTGGATTGATCAATAAACTTACTGTGAATTTATCCTAATTAATGTTTACATATGACCCCTTAAAACAGATATTAAACATTAATTACGGGTATTATGGTTGGTAAAATTTATCAAAATTTAACTTGTCTGAACTACCACAAATATGAGTATAGTGGAAAATATCCTGAGTGGTCCGAACTTCAGGAAGTCCAATATATTATGAATCTTTAAAGTAAACTCATGTTATTCAACAAAAATAATTAAAGATTAATTATTAATCTGGTTAATGTCAATTTTTATACAGTAAAGTTTTTTGTTAAATGACATTAAGTGAACTTTTTGTTTAACATAATAATATAAATAATACTGATTAAATGTTGAAAGAAAAATAAAAGGAAAAACGAAGCAGAGGATAAGTTTAACTTTATCTTGAATGACTAAAATCACATTTCTTCCTCTTTTTTTTTTTTAATTAAAGTGAATGAAAAGAATTTTGTTCAATTTTTAAAATTTGTTTATTCAAAGATATTCTAAGGTATGCAAAATATTACTTCATATTAAGCTACATAGTTTTGAATGATTAATTTGCAAACGTTGAAGTTACTTACAATTCAAAAATTTATTACCTCTTATTGAATTAGATAATAAAGAAATAGGAAAAAAAAAATTTTACATGTACATTATTTTTGGATAAGCAAATTTTACGATTGTGAACAAAAATGTTTAGAATCTTTTAAATGGGTCCAGAGACAAATATGCAAAAATTGAATGCAATGTTAAGATGCTAAAACTTTGGAATACTCTCCTGTCTGAATAAAGAACCACATGGGTCTGAATTACGGGTACACTTCCTTCCCTTTTTTTGAGAGCCAAGATTCTATATCCGATAAAAAAAGACATGTTTATTGAAAGAAAGTACATTTTTCTGTCTTATTTTATAACTTAAAATGTAGTCTACAAAAAATAGCATGTTTAAATTTATTCACTTGACTTATCGAGATTGAATCATATTACGTGACAATCTGTTTTTTATTTTCTGCACTGTACATAAACTTTTCCATTGTTCTTATTAAATTCTTAACTCTATTATTTGTCTGAATTCTGCTTAGATGTTGTGCTCGGTTGTTTGCGAGGACAAAAGGTAGCTGTAAAAGTTCTTAAAGATAACAGCAAGGCAGCTCAGTCTTTTTTGGTAGAAGCTTCTGTCATGACGTAAGTTATTTTATTTTTAACTTAAAATGTAATAAACTTAAACATTCCTAGAACATTTTGATTAGATTGGCATCATGTATGTGTTTCCTTAATCATATAAGCAATATTTTAAATTAATAATTCTTAGACCCAAATTCTCAATGTAAACATATTTTCTTTCTTAAAGTATTCAAAATTTATTTCCAGTTCCTTAAGTCATCGGAATCTTGTGCAGTTGTTAGGTGTAGTGTTTGATTGGCCTTCTATTTACATTGTTACTGAGTTTATGTCCAAGGGATCTCTGGTAGATTACCTACGCTCTAGGGGAAGACAACATGTCACCAAGCAAGATCAAATTCATTTTGCAACGTAAGTACTTTATCTTCTATTTTCATATGTATACTTTTATATACAAAACTCCAAAAGCGCTAACAATTAAGCAATTATACTGCACTTTAAATGTATTATATCAATTATATAATTTATATATTATGAAGCTGAATTTACTACCATTTAGCGGTACCTTAACAAATTCAACTTTATGAAAAACGGTAGTTGCACAAATTCAACTTTAGGAAAAATGGTAGTTTCACAAAATACATTTTCTTAAAATTTTATTTTTGTATCCCTTAAGAAACGATAAATACATATTTTAAGCATATTTTTGTGTTGATTCTTTAATATAATTTTTAATTTTTCACAAATTATGTCTAAATTTTCACAAAATAGGTACCTCTCTGAAAAACCTAGATAGACCCCTGATAATTTTCCCCCTTAACTTTGAATTGACAAATATAAAAGCTCAAAACTGTTTGTTTTTAAATATTAATATTTAATTAATATAAATTTAAATATTTATAATACAAAATGCATAAATAAAATGTGAGGTGTTCAGCTTTTTTTATGTTCTTTACGAGCATAACTATCTACAGCAAAATAATATATTTCATTAATGTCATTTCTAATATTATTGTCATGCTATGTATTTATATATATACATATTATAGTGCCTTGTAGAAAATAAACCTACTCTTATAATCAATATCTTTGGGTTATAAAAGTTCATTATTTTAGACAACCACTTTCATTTGTGGACTCTAAAAATTAAGAAAACTGTGTATATTGTTTCATGCTTCATTTAGAAAAAGTAGGAACAAAGGTGATCAAGTCAAATTAGACTAATAAATAGATTAGATTTAAAAAAAGAATAATTATAATTGTCAAAATCAGTTAGGAGAAAAAGATAAGGCTTTATTGACTATTTTAATGTATCATTCAGAAATTTTCATGTTATTAATACCTGTTTACTTATTATTTATTTTAGTGATACATGTGCAGGCATGGCCTATTTAGAATCTCGTCAAGTTGTTCATAGAGATTTGGCAGCTCGTAATGTTCTTATATCAGATGAAAATGTTGCAAAGGTATTTTTTTTTGTGTTAAAAGCTTTATTCAGATAGCATAAGTTTACTACATCAAATAGAGATTTTTTTTAAAAATACGAATTTAATAATTCACAAAACCAAAGTGTGGATTATTTTAGCTTTATAAATATTTTAAGTTAAATATATGAGTTATGTTTAATATTTTCTTAATTGTTAAGCTTTAATGAGTGTTTTTTAAGGAGTTTTTTTATATTGTTAAGGCTATTCAACTTTAATCAGCAGAGTAAAGAGCTATGTTTTTTATTTGGTTTTTTTCGTGTGTATGTGTAATTTATCTCTGTAAAATTACAGTATTACGAAGATTGATAGGCATTACTTACTAATATGTTACATTATAGTATTTTTACATAAATTATTCCTTACATATATTATATTCCTTACATATTAGTTAATTTTTTGTAATCCATCAGATTTTTTTTTACACGTTTTTCATTTGGTGTGAATTTAACACAAAACAAAAAAAAAAGACTACATATATTTATGTTTACTTAAAACATATATTATCTTTCCCTCATGAAATGTTACTTCTTGTAGGTATGTGATTTTGGATTAGCTAGAGAGCGGTGTTTTAATCTTGAAGGTGGAAAATTTCCTATAAAATGGACTGCTCCAGAAGCATTGCGACACAGTGTGAGTTTTAATTTTGCTTTGAATTCAATGCTACATTCAGTTTCTTGGACTTTATTTATAAAATCATAATAGATATCGAAATTAAAAAGATTAATTGGTTGTTCAATAAAAATAAACTCTTTTTTATTTTTTATTGATTTGTATAACTGTAGCTGGGTTTCCAACTTTCTACACTCTTTGGGAAAATAATTTTTTCTAGTTCTTCATATTTAAATATGTAATTTTTGTTTTGTAAATTTCTTTTAAAGTTGTTTTCAGCATCACTCAAGATTTAAAATGATTCAAAAGTTCATATGAAACGCAACTTTATTCCAGCTCTTAAATGGTGATGCTTTGAAAATTTGCGAAATTATTAAAAACTTTGAAGGCTTAAGTTTGTACCACTCAATAAAATGTTTTGTAAAAATGTAGTTATTGGCAACCCTATTGTCGTAAATATCTCTTGTACTTTTCTTGGAAATAACTTATTATAATATAACTTATTTCTATTCAATCATTATAATATAACTTGTTTCTATTGTTGAGATGTTAGTTTTTTTTTTTTTTTTTTTCTTTTTAGAGTTTTGTGATTGATTTTACTGGGTGTTTCCTAATGAGCACTCTTAAAACATATTTTTCAAATCCTTGTCAGATATAAAGTAAAAAAAGTGTACACATTAAGGGTCTTAAAATAATAATAAAGTAAGGGAATAAAATAAGAGCTATTAAAATCTTAACAAATTACTATTTATAAGAGATTGAACTAAATACAAAACCTGTTTGATTGCCAAAGAAAATTTATAGGAATTAAAAGACTATTATTATAATACATTTCTATTTTTTATCCGGTAGTTAAACTGCGTTTTATGTTTTTCAGCTGGTTTTAAATTACTTGTGATTCTGCTACATTTTTTCCTCCCTTAAATATTTATTTAGAATCCTTAATGTGCATAATTTTTTGTGTTATCGTTGTTAGAGATTTTAAAAATTTATATCATTATAAAGCATCCTTTACAGTTAGTAAAACTCCAAATTTGTGAGAGAAAAAAATTTCAACCATCACATTAAAGAATTTTTTTTTTTTTTCAATCAAATTTTCTAAAACTGAATCTCCTAAATTATTTAACTTAGTTAGTACCATTCCTTGATTATGATATTATGAAATATCTCCCAAATCATTTACTATTTGAAATGTTTTGTGAAACATTTGCTACCAAAATAATTTTAAAGGTTCATTGTGCATTTAACTAACACTTCTTTTTTAACTGGTACAATGGTTAAACTTTACAAAATTAACTTGTTAAAAACTATGACTAAGTCTTTTAAAAATATTTTAATTAATAAATAATTTATTTCAGATAAACATTTTTTTTTTTTTTTTTTTTTTTTTTTTAATTTTTAAGGGGGTACAAGTCAAACTTAAGGCTGTATTAAGGCCTCTTCATAAAATTAAGTATGAAAACTTGCACTTCTACAAAAGTTACCTTTAATAAAAAATAATCACTTTAGAAAAATTTTTAATGCACAATTCTCAAAACTTGAGAAAAATTTCAGACATAAACGCTGATTTGCCAAAGATATAACATTAGAAGAAAGCTTTCCTTCGACCTTTTATTGCTGGAATTGATTGAAAAGAAATCATGCATCTACAGAAGTGTCTAGTATTTTGCAATCTTACTGAAATTTTTTGATAAACATATAAAAAAATTTTCTTAATTTTTATAAACCAACTTTATTTTAAATGCTTATGTTTCTTCAAAGAAAATGTTAAGGTGTAGCAATCTGCTGTCTGATTTTTATTCGATTGTGATTTTCAAAACATCCTTAATTTTGCTGGAACTTATTGAAATATGAAAGTGTAACATGTTATCCAACAATTTACAGACGAATTGTTTTTCTATTCTACTAATAAAATTGCTACATGTCTGTCCCAATATTGATTTCTGCACCAAGTACTTGATGCTTATAAAATTTTTCCTGAACGCTTGTTTACTCTGTCATTCTTTAACATTTGAAATTGTTGCACTTTTATATTTGAAGTAATTTTTGCAAAGCCTGTGGTATGTCAAGTTCCACAGGAGATCTTCATTTCATTGGATCGTTCTTATAGTTGAATGTCACTGTCAAACTTTTTGCGTTGCAGCCTCATTTTGAATTTGTATGTTGTTTTGCAAACTTCTAGTTTAAAAAAATGTTTGACATATAGAAAATATGACAATTTTTTGAAATTTATTAAATTACTAATTATACTTTTTTAAAGCACATTAAAAAAATATTGTTAATTTTGAAATTGAATGTTTTCCATGATTAAGAAATTTTTCTTAAAATATTTCTATTTTTCACAAAAATAAAAAATAAAAATTATAAAATATCTTAATCAGTTCCTGTTTTCTAAACCATTTTCAAAATGACCTATTGTCTAAGCACTCTCTCTCTTTTTTTTTTTTTTTTTCTTTTTTCATCAAATTTTTTTGATTGTTGTACTCATTTATGTATAATTATTCCTTTTATTTGTGCATAAGGTTGTTTATTTATTTTTGACATAAAATTAAGTATCTGTTTAAAACTTTTAAATAAATAAATTCTTTTGTTATTTAATAACTATTTTAAACTTTCCCCAGTGAAATTACTTAATATAAGTGCATCTGAATGTGATTATGTATTTTCAAATTTCTGTTAAGAACAATTTTAAGTAATGTGTACAATTTTTTTTTCCCTATAGAATTTCTCCAATAAATCTGATATGTGGAGTTTTGGTATTTTGTTGTGGGAAATTTATTCCTTTGGTAGAGTGCCTTATCCGAGAATAGTAAGTAGCTTTACTGAACTTGCTTTTGTTTAATAACCTCTCTTATTAACGTTGAAATGATTTTTGATTATTTTTAAAAATTTAATAACCTGCATCACTTATCATAGCTAAGATGAAAATATTTTTTCAATTCTATAAATTACTATAATGCTTAAGGAAAATTGGCATATTTTATAAATTCGTAACTTTTCAACTATATCATTTCTAAAGAGAAAAGATGTGAGAATTTAGTAAAATTTCTTAAATATTCAATGTATTTTTTTTATAGTGTTTGTACTGTATGATAAAAAGAGACATAAAAAAGCTCATATAAACTATTAGAAATTAACTTAAACCTAAATAAAGTGGCTTTTTTTTTTTCATTGAACTGTCAGAAATTTTGGTACTTTGGTATTATCCTGTCATCCATTTCTCAGATTCCATTCATAACTTATTGCAAGAATTTCTTCACACAATAATTTATATTGGTATTTTTTAAACCAATTGTTATGTATAAATAAATTTAAAAGATACTAAAATGACTTTGATGGGGTATATGCGAAAATGGTCGACAGAATAATATACCTAAATTTCTTTAGAGGATCTTTTAAAGTAAAAAACATTATTCTTCGATTATAGGGTAACCAATAAAAAAGGCGTTTGTTTTTTAAATTTTATAATTGTTGATATATTCAACATAGAAAAACCTAGCTCTTATTTCTATTACATCTTATGGTAGAATTTCTTAAATGCTTATGAAACAGCTTCTGTTATAAGTTTATGTATTTCTTCTTGTATGTTATAATTTATTTCCTTCTGGTCAGTTTTCTCTCAAAATCCTAATCAAATTTCATGTAGTTGTATTAATTTAAATTTTTTATCTCATGCAGTTTAAAACTTTTATCTAATTTCAAACTAATTGCAATTTGTTAAGTCACACCTTTAAAATAAACCCTAACCACCCAAATATTGACTTAACTGTTAGAGCACCAACACAACATTTCTGCTAATATTTATAATGTGCTTTATTATGAATATTTGATAATTTTCTCTTGCAGCCTTTAGCAGATGTGGTAAAACATGTTGAAAAAGGCTACAGAATGGAGGCCCCCGAAGGATGTCCGTCTGATATTTATGACATCATGAAACAAGCCTGGGATCTTGAGCCTGAAAATAGACCAAACTTTATAGAAGTACTAAAGCGATTAGAACATTTAAGGGCTCTTACAGACTGAAGCAATATTATGTGAAGTAAGTTTAAAAATGTTTTTTTTTTTTTTTTGAGCATTTTGTTCCTTGCAAATAATAAAAAAAAGGACGTCTCAGAATAACTTTCTCAAATGTACTTTAGTCAGATGCTATAAGGTACAAAATTGGACACAAAAATTTACTTTTTATGAATAAGCATAATTTTTTTCGGCGGATTCATATTTCTGACCCCCAAAATATAACGGGTGGCTACAATCTTGAAAATATGGTCACCATAAATAGGTCAAGAGAGGAGTCCAAAGTCTGATCTCCTTAACGTGAATTGTTTTGTGTGTGTGTGTATTTCCCCAATTCTTGATATAATTTTACTATAAAATTCATTCATCCAAAGGTAATTAATTCCACGCAAAATATTTATTGTTTTTTATGTAATTATAGTCAAGAAAATTTTGTATTGTAAGGAATAAAAAGTTTTACATCATTTTTAAGGATGTAATTTTACATGGCAAAATTTGAGCAAAATCAATCTAATAGTTCCTGAGAAATCTAATTTTAAAAATATGGCTTCTTTAAAAATAGATTTCTCAAAAATTATTCGACCAATTTTGTTCAAATTTTGTATTTTGCCTTATACAATTACATTCTTTAAAACTATTTTAAAAAATTGTATGCCTAACAATTCAAAATTTTTTCAACTATTATTAAATAAAATTTAAAGAAAAAAATTTACTAAAAGTTATAATTTTCATGGAACTATCTTTTGATAAACGAATTTTATAATTGTGTGCAATTTTTTTTTTCAATTCGCTTAAAAAGTCCTCAAAATGTGCAAAAAATAAAAGGTTAAGGGATCCAAACCATGGGTACCATATTTTCCAAATTGCAGTTAATTTAATTTGGCAGTCAGAAATCCAAATCTGACGGAAGAAAAAGATGTTTATTCAGAGAAAGTACATTTTTGTGTCTAATTTCTTAACTTAAAATATTGTCTCCACTAATTAACATATCCAAGACTTCTTTAATCAAATAATTTTGTAATTAGGTTTTAAATCTGGAAATGAAAACACAATGATTATGCTGATTAACATTATATTTAATGGAAAATACTTAAGTTCACATGTGAGAGAAACCAATTTTGAAACTAAAGCCTAAAAGATGTTTTAAAAATCATGATAAGTGTAAAACTCATGAATTCATTCCCTTAAAATTTAATGAAGTTTGAAGCTATGAATCAGGTAAGTAATGCTATATCAAACACAATGCATTTCGGCACACTGTCGGTCCATAGCGTATGAAAGTGCCAATCATTTTACATGTTTGATGAAATACTTGCCAGTCCGTGTGTACGTATAGTGAGCGGGGTTTGTTGAGATTCTTGCAAAGATATTCTCAATTTCAGGCTTCATTTTCCACCCTTTGAAATGGAACCGAAAAAATCTCTCGATCTTTTTATGGTGACTAATATGATCTAGAAAAGAGTTCTTTATTAGTAACTAGTTATTTCATCATGATCATGAAAGGTTTATAAAAACTATTTTGCATTTTGTCAACGTTTTTAGTACTTAAAAGGGGTTTATTTTTTGCTGAAAGATTTGGCTATGCACCATGTTATAACAATCCCTGATTTATGAAAAACTTGGAAAGAATTGGTAGGTACTATATTAAGTTTATCAGTAGCTCCCAGTGGCACAGTTGGTGAAGGCATAGCTGGTGGAGAGCTGAGGGTCTGGAGTTTGATACTGGCAGCAGATTAAACAACTGGCGTGGAAACGTTAAATCTGTCCTTGGGTTTGAAAGTCCTCTCCTTAGTTGTAGTATAGCAGTTTGGAGAGAAGGGTACCTACTTGGTCTCTATCCAGGTCATATAACTGGTATGAAAAGTACTTGGCCATGGTTGGGTGGTGTGTATTAAGTCTATTGGAGCATAGTTCTCTCTTAGCAAGCAATATTTTTGTGATGTTCTTCTCCAGCTCAGCTAATCCTTTCTTGAAAAAATTAAGCGTATTAAATGTATTTGAAAATTAGTAATGATTCATTAATCCAATGAACATTATTGAATTATCAAATTTTACAACCATTATTAAGTCAAAAATATAAATCTTTTGATTTTTAAAGTCTGCATTTGTATATGAGGCTATATACAAATTCAACCCATACAAAAATCAGAAAAATTAAAATTTGGACATTGGGAACCCTGCTTATTGTTTCCATATATTGACTTCTAATTCATATTCCTTCGTGTTTTTTTTTTTTTTTTTTTTTTCTTTTACATAATGTATTTTATAAAAGCTTAAATTAATAATTATCTTTTGAGCTGAGTACTATTGATGGAATTATTTTATTGTTTTAGATATTTTTTTTTATTTATAACACTAGCTATAAAAAATAAAAAAAATTCCATTTCTCAATTAAGTTTTTATTAATTTAGGTTCTCTTGATTGTATTTTGTCTGATATGCAGATAATGCATTTTTGTAGAGTTGCAGTGCCTTTATGGTGGTATGCGTATGTTTGTAAACAGCGGTGAAAAAAAAAACTGAACTTGTAAATTAGTCCTAAGCCTGCCCACTTCTGTCGAACAGTGCTTCCATGTAATGAGTGAAAGACTGAGGACAGAAATTCTTGAAGATATTCATTTTGTATTGTACATTTCTTAAAGAAAAATATAGAGTATTTAACTTATGAGCCATTTGTCCTATCTCATGTGCTATGTAAAATCATTTCATTAATGCCGATCCATATCATATTTGGCCAGATTTTGTATATTTTTACTGTTAATGAATTTGATATGCACTTCTGTGTGTTATACAAGCTTGTAATACAACATATGATTAAAATTTTGTATTATGATTATGTTTTAAACTGAGCTGAACCTCTTGAGACCAACTGGGTACTTAAAGTTTTTTCTGAGAGTTTTAATAAACATTTTTACTTTAAGATAAAGTTAAAAAATCTTATATTTTCCACTGGACTAAAACCCCTTTAAAACTTTCCTAAAGAAGGGATGTTTTTCAGAACGTAAAACTTGCTTTTCATCGCAATAAGTAAAAAATGGTAATTAGTAATTATTATTGTTCAAATTTCCATGGTTCAACAATTTGTCAAAGATATGTATCATTAAGTTTGATTTTTTAGATAATCATATAGAATGTTACTTTTTTGCCAACTATAATTATATTTTAAAAAAAAAAAAATTCCTTTTTGACGTTCTTGTGGCCTTGAGAATTAGAACGCTATTATTTTATCTGTTGAAAAAAGAAGTAGACTTAACAGAAACTAATTATGTAACTCTTTATCATTATTTAACCCTTTACTACACAAATATATAGAAACACCCTTACCCAAAACATTAAATTATAAATGCCATAATATCTAAATTTTGTTGGAATAATAATTTATTTTATATCATAATAGAAGGATGCTTATTTCTCTGTGGCCACACGCCAATTTAATTAATCAATTTCTGAATAATTTTTTATAAAATAAAATATGGTTTTAAGCTCTAGTCTTTGGGTCTATAGAGTGTTCTGTAATCACTGCCCGTAATGTAAATTTTTAGAATCCTCGTTAAAAAAAAAAAAAAAAATTTATAAAACGATACACTTTAAAGTCAGAAATTAATATTTATGCCAGAAAAAAATTAATTTTGTAATATGTCGAATAACTAGTGAAAGAGATGAGGGGAAAATATTAAAATTGGGAAAAATTAGAGGTGTTTGTAATTATTGTAACTCTTTATTTCCATCTGGCAATGAAACAAGTTCTGATAATTTTCAGTTATGCCTTCCTCATTAGTAAATTTTTTGATTTCTATTGTGTTTTCATTCTAACTTTATTTAAATATTTATTCGGTTTCTCTCAAAAAGAAAATCAGTTTATAATTTTCTAACTTCATTTATTATGCAATATCCTGTCTAATTTTGTTAAATATAAAAAAAAGAACTGCTCTTTTGTTTCAAATATTGGATAAAAATTTGCTGGACACGTGTAGTAAGGAGTTAATATTTTACAAATTGAAAATATGTATCAAGTTCTAGAAGCTGTTTTAAATTTTCTTTTGGATACTAATTTAATTATGATTTTCCCAGTTTATCAGCTTTCACACAATTGTGATTTTCCTCATTTGTTTCAATCATGAATCTCTTTATTTCAAAGTCCTTTACAATGTGCAACTATAACTTATATTGTACTTAAAATATTGTTTCATGCTGTGTGCCTTATAAATTCTATAGTGATTTTAATTTTTACGATTGTGAATATTTTTTATGTAATAAGAAATATTTATATAACAAATTTTGAATCATTTATATTTTTTGTGGTTCTAAAATTTTATTAGTTTTTAAAAAGAAATAATTTTAAACTGTCTGGAAAGGCAGAATATAATTTTTGAATTCATATTAACTTTGGAATATGTAATAACTTAAAAGCTCAATTATTTTACATTTTATTTCCTACTTAGCATTACACTAATTAGACATGCTATAGTGTTTGTTAAAAAGGTAGCATAGTGAAATTTTAGTAGTATTCATGTATGGTATTAATATTAATTAGTGTTTTATAGTTATGTATTCATCTTGGAGTTGAGTTGTAACTGAAAAATTTGAGTTATAATTTTTATTTAATGAAAAAAAAATTAAAGTATATTAATCCAATCTTCCACTCATTTAAAAAAATCATGATGAAGATTAGGCTTATGTAGTAGATGTTAAAAATATCATTTATTTATTTATTTTCTTTTTATTAACGTAATTTTAAGTTAACAAATTGGATCCTATTAGACCAGATTCTTCATGTTGTAAAATAATAAAAAGAAATATCAATGAAAGACTTATTTATCGTAATAAATCTTCCGTCCATTATAAAAAAAATTTCTTAATGGTAAAAAAATTTAAAATAACATCGATTAATGAAGTGATAGCTATTAAATTTTACAATATTTTCATCTAGACCTATGCTCTGCAAAAAGATTGGGCATGGTTAAAGAAAGTGTAATTTTATGAAAGAAATTTTAATGTTATAATTATTCATATTCCCAGTTAAAATTTAAAAAAAATGGGGTATCAATTATTAATTTTTAACGAGACATCGATGATAAAAAAATGGAAGTTAAATGTCAAATTTTCGTATATATCACTCAAACGCAACACCAGATGGGGTTATCCTCATTAGCCTTATAAAATCCTATTATGCCCGAACTATTATCTTAGTAAATCTCTATTTAAGGAAACCAAGTAAAAATTTCTAACTAATGTAATGGTGCCGAAATAATAAAAAAATTGAATCTGCAATTTATTTTTTCTGTTTGAAATTAGAATGTTAAGTGCTGAATACTATGTACAATGAAATTGAACAGCAAAATTTAATGCTCTATGTCGAATTTATTATTTTAAAGATGCTAAGAGACTGAAAAAGTTAGAGTAACTTCATTCTACTTTCAAATTTCAAAAGACTTAGGAAAAGAATTTTTGAGTGAAACTAGCATTTCTCAAAATAGGATCTTATTGAATATTTTAATGCTGTTTAGTTAGACATGATTTTAAAAAATAAAACATTGGGTATTTACTCTGTTCATTTTCTCCAGAAATTAGGAGTTTTGTTGAAAATAGTTAAATGTAACTATTATATGGAGGCAGCTATGAAATAGGCTAATACTTTACTTGGTTCTGCCATTTTTTTTTTTAATTGGTTATTTATTTTAAAGCTCTATTACAAGAAAACTGGCGCAAAACTAGGTTTGACATTCTAGACATGACTAGATTTAACATTTTATTTAGCAGGTGGGAAACTTAATAAAATAAAAGATACCTTAAAAATTTAAAAAGAAAAATTTGTCATATAGAATTTACAAAATAACGAACAAAATACTGGAATAGCTTATGCTGTAATGATTATATTTATACATACTAAGTGGATTCAAAGGACTAATTTTAAATATGCTGATTAATATGTGCTGTAAGTCGACCAAAATATAAACATTTTTGAAATTAAAAGAAAATTATTGAGACTACAAAATTTTTTCAAGAAAAAAAATATTTTACATTTTTTCCTGGATATAATATATACCCTCAAATAAAGATGCATTCATTTATTGAATCCAACACAAATTATATTTTGGAATCTGAATTTGTAGCTTCATGGTATGTTATAAGCTTGAAAATAATCTTGAATAAATTATCTTTATCCTTAATTTTTTTTTTCTGAATTGAATTTAAAGTGTTTTTAAAAAAAACCATTATATGTAAAGAATGTGTAATGAAAGAAAGAAGAAAATTAATTGTATATAATATATTAAAAATAGATTTTGGAAGGTGTAAATTGCTTCAGTATTATTCTTATCTAAATTCATTGTTTATAAGGCATCAATATTTTACGATCAACAAACGTCCAGCTTTGATACCTGTGAATAAGTGGGCGTTCTGATTTTTATACAATTTTGGGGGTTTAAAAGGGGGAATTATAAACTGATATATACAGTAAACTTTTTTTTTTTTTTTTACCAATGTGGATTCTCGATTCTCAAAATATGAAGGTTGTCACAGTTTGGAAAATATGGCTCATCATAAGTTCTTAACATTTTTTTTAATTTTGTGCACTATGCATAACAATATGTGTCTGGTCTGAAGGGATTGCGATAACTGTAAACCGATAACTGTAGTTTGTTGTTTTACTTTTATAAAATTCAGCAAAACGTAACAATTTGAAAAATTTTAAATCTCATTCCTCTTTGGGGTACTTTTCCCGCTATATTGTGCCACAAAAGTTTTTTTTTTTTTTTTTTTTCATGTGTCAGTATACTATTTAATTTAGAATATATATGTATTTTTTGTTTTGTTAATATATAAGGCTTAATGTATTTAGCCTTGGGCAGTAGCGTTTCGTGGTTAAACAAAAAGTTTTATGGCAAAACAGTAGTGTTCTTAAAATAAAAAATTTTAAAAATCACTTTGTCTAATTCCAGTTACAAGTAGTAACTTTTGAGTAGTTATAAGTGTAAAATTACATCAAATTTACTTGTGAAGTGAATTTACTAGCTTCCTAAATTTTAAAGTTTGAATATTTTACATACTTTTTAATATACTCATTTTTACAAATGTTTATTGTTTTCAAAGTATCTTAAAATTTTAACAGTGTGTAGAATTAAATTTTAGCGAGCCAAATCAATATGCAGGCCATTTTTATATAGGATAATTATAGTGTGAGAGAAATTAATTCATTTATTATGTAAGTTACTAATTAAATTTTGAATTATTTTCATGAAACGTTTTATGTCCTAGTTCCATTGTATCCAATCAGTTATAAAAACTTGTGTTATTATGTCAATAGCAAATTATTTAAAAAAAAATGTACATTTTGATATAACAAAGTAATAAAAATTATTTCAATAAATTTGTGTTACCATATTTTATGTTATGAACTCACCTCTTTGTAGTAAATCTTTTCCATTTTGATAACACTATGCATCTGTTAAGCTTGTTTATGAACAATTTCTGCTCTGAACTTTGAGTTAATTCCTTTTTCACCTAAGGAAACAAAGTTTTTTTTTTTTTTTCATTTAAAACATTTATTTTGTTAGATCTTATCTTCACTAATTCTAACTTCAAATATTATCCCAATTTAATAAATTCTTAAAACTTATGTTATTTTGATAATTATATTTGCTCATACTCTAAACACAAGAGTATGTTCGTTTTTTAACGTCAGATGCACATTTCTTCTCCTTTGAAATGAATCTTTTTATATCATATACAAATCTTAATGTATAAAATTCTTATTCTTGTTTAGTAGTTTTGTCAATGCTCTGAATACTAGAGTTTGCTCTTCTTTACCTAAAGAAGCAAACTTTTTCGGATTAAATACTCATTTTAATTTACAACAGTGGGAGGTAGCATTTATCTAGCCCTAACACTATTATACTCATAAGACCTAGTTTATTATGTATACGTTCATTGCCCAACAACTAATTTTAAATAAGTACGTTTGTTTTTTTTTTAATGATAGGGAGGATTTTTAATGATTATATTATTACAATGTTGTAATAATATAGGGTTTGGCAGTAACAAAATTTGAAAATAAAGTCAGGTTAAAACGTAATTTTACCCCAAAACCAGGAATTTGACACCCTATCAAATTGTTTAAGTTTTAAATTTGTGTCAGATTTTTCTGGACCAACCGTCATTGAGTGTATCCTCAAGATTCTATTCTTAAGCGTTTCTGGGGTGATGTCAACTGAATACTTGAGTAAGGAACTTGAAACTTTTGCCTTGAGAATATTTACTTGATATGTTTTTTTGTTTGCTTTTTTTTTTTTTTAAATTCTCTTTTATTTCTAAATTTTCGTTATATTCTTGATTTATTATGACGAATTATTTTATAATATTGGATAATGCATTGATTATTAGGAACGAAAAATTTTTTATCATCTATTATATTTATTTATTTGGCATCCATTCAACATTTTTTAATCAAATGAACTCTGATTACTTTTTGGCAAGTTTTGTCTGATGAGGAATCACATCTGTTTGCGTTAAAAATCGTCTGCTTTTATAATATTTTTCCTGTTTGGTGAAAAATAAAAGCAGACGATAGTTTATTCATACAATTATTTATTACTAATGGCAGACGATTATTTTATGAAGCAGATTGCACATTTACAAGTGATACATTTCTAATTCAGATGCTTGTTTTTTCCTTTTCTGGTATACAATAAATTAGCTGTTAGAAAAATTATATTAAAATAACGCTGTTTTGTTTTATATAAAATACAAACTTGAGAACTAGGCTGCTTTTTTAATCAATAAACTGTGGCTATTCTCTTTAAATCTCTGAAGATTTCAAATGATCATTTCTTAAAGCATACAATGGAAACATTATTATTCAAAAGTTTGAAATAAAACCTTCGCCCAACTAAACATATAATCTTAGAAACTAATCTCATAAGTTTTTTTAGTTAGAATTATAAATCACATGAGATTTTAATAACCAGAATTTAATTTGACGCATTTGCTTACTATATTGTTAAGCATTAGAAAAGCAACAGCAGTCTACTTTGTTTTTTAATTCTCAAAAAATTCAATTTGATTTTTTAACAAAAAACAAAAAATATTCCAAATGCACAATCTCAAATGTTAATATTATTTCGATTGTGATAATTAATCCTTAAATTTTTAATAAGCATTATTTTATTCGTAGTATATATGCTTCGATGTTTTTAGCTTTAAAAATAATTTTACACTTTTTTCAGTCTATAAAACAACTTAAACTAGCACGCAATTCCAGTTTATTTCAGGAAGAAAAAAAAAGTGGAAATAATAATTATTATACGACGATTATTTTACTGTAATTGCGAATCGTGTTAAGTTTTAATAACTTATACATTTTCGAAAAACTCGACGTTAAAAAAGGGACATTAGGACAAAGTAATTCTATTTCAAATAATATCTGTGCGAAACAAGAATTTTATTTCTCGGTCTGGTTTCTAAGCAAATTTATTTAAATGGGAACAAATTATTTTTCATGAATCTTTCTCATTCTATCGCCAAGTAAAACATTGTGTTGTGATAAGTAAAAATCAAATTTATTAAGTGATTCGACAGAGAGTAAAGTTTAACATTTAAACAAAAAAAGAAAATATTTATTTTTCAAAAAATATTGTATACTGAAAGTAAATTGGTTAAGATGAAGCCGAATCTATAAAATTAAGAAGCAAGCTTATAATTGTTGATTATATGACGACTATCACCTGTAACGTGTTTTGTTACCTACCGGTTCAATAGTACTGGCCTTTTCTACAAATTAAACTATATGCCAAACATTCACTTACATTCACTCATACTGATGCTGAAATACAAGATTTCAGTTGATGGCTGCCGGCAACTTTAGAGCGATGGACTGAAAGATTAGTTTCTGTTTGAAATCCTTTGTAAAATTTGAATGAAACTATTTAAAAGTAAATTTTTTTTTTATGTATTCTGAAAAAAAATATTAAATGGAAGGAAAAAAATATTTCAGATGAAACTGCTTGCTAAAAAGTAAAGTTATCTAAGACAAACCCGAATCTTTCAAAAGTTAAGGTTGCTAGATACTCAGTGTTGCGACAGTCTGCTTACAATGAATAATCACTTTACTTTTGTTGGCTAGCCGGTTATTGCTGGTATTTAGTGCTGATACGTCTGGTAACGGTAACCGTTCGCGTCAGTGCAAGTGGACTTGACAGTAAATGTATGCAATCACAGCATTCTAGTTGCAGGTTGCCGGAAACTTTATATTGAGCGACCGACAGATTTGCTTTCCCTTAAAGGCCTATTACTGTAGAAACTGAAAGGAGGATTATTCTAAACTATTTTTCAGTAATATTTTGAAATGTACTGAATATGAAAAAAAAAAAGTTTTTTAAACAAGAATGAATCGACGAAGATATAAGTCCAACAGTAAAACTGAAACAAAAAAACTGAATGAAATTATTTCAAAATTATTTTTTGTGATAGGAATATTTCATTTTAAAAGGAAATCCAATTACAGCAAGTTAGGAAAATTTCGTAATTATGTTTGTCAAGTACTGCATATCTCTGTCGTTTTATTTTACTTATCGATTACTGTATCCAATATGACCTATTCCAGAAATACGTGGGATGCGGGGCAATGGTTATGTTATGCTGTGTTATTGACAATTTTTCGTACTCTTCTACTTTTTAATTACACTAATTTAATTCGCATAGCTAGACTTTTAGAAAACGAGCAATCAGTTTTAAAATTGCACTCGATAAAGTTAATTTGTGTATGGATTGTATACGGCCTTATAGCCGAAATGCTAGATTTAATCCTGTTTTCATTAGCAATGTACAGGCATAAATTAACCAAGTTCTACTTTTATAATACATCAATCGAAAATAACGTTATCGCTTTATCTTTAGCAACTGTATCAGTGGGGATTTGTATAAAATTTTTGTTCAGTTTTCCCTTCAAACTATTTTCTATTTATTACACAATAAAATGTTTAGAAGCTCGTGACTTATTGGAAGATTATTCGAAGAAGATTCTCACAAAAAGTTACTCTGGTGTTAAAGAGCTTAAAGCCCGATTCGTCCAAATGAAACGAGTAATATCTCTGACCGATGAGGCTATGTCTTTGCTGATTTTTATAAAGTTGTTGTATGATGCAGCCGTTGCGCACACTTTATTGACAAGCATTCTTCACCCTAAAATAATAGACATGGCTTACCAAAATGCAGTGTGGGTCGTTATTTTTGGACACACCATTATTTCATTCATAATTCCTGCATTAGCAGCCTCATCTGTGTCAGAGGCGGCTTTGAAAATTAAAAATCATGTTCATTTTCTAGAAGTAGATTCAAAATGTTCGTGTAAGGATTTTCAGAGCTTTTTATCTTGTTTCCAATCAGATATTAACATGACGGTTTGGAAGACAATTCCTGTTAAAAGAAACTTTATTTTTAGTACGTGCGGAGTTATATTTACTTATGTTCTTTTGCTTGACAGCCTTATAATCTAACTAGCGAATCATACATAAGTAAAGAAATCAGATCAATAAAGAGATCATTCCGATCAATATTCAAGAATTGTATATCAATGGAGACAGTGATGACAAACTCACCCAGTTCCTACCCCTCGTGAAACTCATGGGTCCCATGCAGAAGAGTGATATGCATAATGTTCTGTATACGCCGCCTTTTATATTCAATTTTTTAATTCTTGTCAAAAATGAACTCAGAAAAGCAATGGCGTGCAGAGGTGGGATGTCCAGTGCAATATTTCGATTAGATGGTCCTGAAAAGTAGAGTGAGAGAACAGAAAGACCTTGTTAAATTAAAAAGGAAAAAAATACTGGAATAATATATATTTTAAAAAAATAAATTCATTTTAAACAAATTTGATTTCAAAAATAAAATTAAAAATAATATAAATTGCTGCAGACCAGAGGTTCCAATCGTGTGCTCTGCATAAAATTTTCCCAACGCTCTGCAAAAAGGCCGAGTATTTTTAGAATTTAAAAAAAATTATGGTATATATTTTAATATTATTTCAGGGAAAAATATTTGAATATCTTATCAAATCTTGAATGTCAATTGTTTAACACTGTACTGATGAAATTGACTGAATAAAGAGGATGACTTTAATTTTCTTCATCCGTTATTTCAAACAACAAATTCATGGTCACACCAGATAACATATTCAGAACCTCAGCTTAATCGAATGCAATTGCGCAGATCAGAACAAGCTCGCCGTCCTACTCATTAAAATTACATTTACTAAAACCGAGTGAAAATGATATATAACAAGTTTAATAGTTACAAAATAACAAATTTTGTTCTCTGTGTATTACTTATCCCATTGGTTTAGACTCCTAAACAAGTCAAAAATGCCACGTCTATAATGATATAAAACAAATTGCAAACAGTATCTCCCTCATTCAATAGCAATACAATCAATGGTGAGAGGAAAGTACGATGGCTGAGCTGAGACAATTGGCATATGTCTTCTCAATTCCCTGGATGGTTAAATTTTTTATGTGAACAGTCCTTAGTCTAAAGCCGTTTCAGCACATCTAGGACAGGGCACCTAGAGGCGTACCCCTGCATAAACTGACGGTATTTAAATTGACCAAAAACAAAGAGTAAACCACAGAAGCTTGCGATTTGGAGGAAAGGTCCGTGATAAGTTCATCACTCTCTCCCTAGAAAGTAGATCAGCAATTTTGTTTATATAGACACTGACATGGGATGGAAACCACTTCAAGCACACAGGGCTGATCTAAGCCAAAGAAATGATATTCTGCCCCCAACTTGTCCAGAATGCGTAGCCGATCAATCAAGTCTTGAATTGAGCTTTTTCTATCAGTCAATAGCCATACATAACGTACGCTAGAGCCAGCAAGATTCAAAGCTTCTTTTATAGCAATTAATTCTAAGCGAAAAACGGAGCTGTGATGCGGGTTTCTAAATTTGAAACAACAAATTGTAAATCTGGAATGTTTGCTTTTAATTTATTTTTGTTTTTGCGGTCTCTAATGGGAAACTAGTCAAAAAATAGAAAATTTTGAACTGTAAAGTCTAACTTTTTGCAAAATGAAATGTTATAATGAACTTGCACTGGTTAAGTTTGTTGTTCAATTTATTAACACAGTATACAACTGCAAGACAAAATTCAATTATAGGGTGTGATTCAATGTTTGAGCAATTTTAATTTTTCTGAATTTTACTTCAAAGTATTTTTGAAGTGAAACTTCCTATGCGACTTCCAACAAGGTTGCGTTAAACGTTTAACGCTACCGTTGTCATGGAAACTAGATTTCTCTTTACGTTCGTTGAGCGCACGAGGTAAGAGAAAAACATAGTGCGTAATATTGGCGTTAAAGAAAACAAAGCGATATTTTTTTTAAATTCGCCAAGAATACCTTACTGAAATTTAGAAATAAGCTGATTTCTTATTATATATATATTTTTTTAAATATATTTTTTATTATTAATATTTTTTAACTAAGCTAAAATTTTTGATACTCTACTTTAGATACTTATTTTTCTATGTTTTTTATTTTTGCCGGTTATTTTTTTATAAGTGAAACTTCTAATGCGACTTCCAACAAGGTTGCGTTAAACGTTTAACGCTATTATGGAGGGGGTATGAAAGCACTGTTGCGTTAAACGTTCAACGCTCCTGGGGAGGAGGAATAGAAAGAGACAGAGCGAAAGTGAATGCGTGGCACTCGAACGCATGCGCGTAGAAAACGATAATTAAAAGATGCGATCAATTGTGAATTGTAAGCAATGTTAATAAAGTTTGTCTTAAAGAAACAATATGATTTCACTAAAAATCAATTTCTACCCCTTCCTATTTTCATTTCCACATTACGAAGTTTCATTTCTTCCGCGCGGAGGGACTCCACGCACTATTTTATTTATTCTGAACTTTAGTTCTCTGTACTAAATTTGCTTCTTCTGATATGCTTCCGAATGAAAAACATTTCAAGATTTTTATTAACAAAGATTTTTTTAAAAAATAGAGAAATTTTTGATTGTGTATAAAATTGTGTCTTATCTCCATTTATCTTTCGAAAATTAAAATTAACCTTAACTTCTTTTCCTCCTACGTTAGATAATACATTTTCTTACTAAGTTATAAGCAACGCTTACATTGATTCATACATAATGAGCAAATGATTGATACATTAACAAATGTTAATCGTTTATTAATAAATTTCTTTCTCTAGTAATATGCAGCTCCAGGGGAGGGGGACTCCTTGTAATATGACGTCAAATCTACGGGGCTTTTCAGAACTTTTTTAAGCTTTAGAATATTAAAAAAATATATGATAAACTATGCTTGGCATTGGAATTAAATTTTACATTGAATAAGATTTTGTAACTTGAGGTAATATTACTTTTAAAACAACGTATAACTCGACAACTATAAAAAATTTCATTCGGTTTAAAATTTAACAGTGTATGTTATTGTTTTTTTAAACTCATTGATTTTCATTATTGAATAATAACTGTTTATTCTAAGAACATTTTTCATTCACTATGTCACCAATTTAGTAAATATAATTTTAAATAAAAAATGTGCAAATCAAACTACAATAAAAATAGGCATCCTGTTCAAATTTTTGGTTAATTGGATGAAAATTTGAAGTTATGGAGCTCATAGTTAGTAAATGAAATTAGGGGTTTTCAAAGGAGAAAAGCATTTCATTCTGGAATTTATTTCTCTCATTTTTCACGATTTTGGCGTTCCTAAGGGTGCATCCGGGGACAGATGCTCCTTTACTCCCCCTGTTAATGACGCCACTGATGCTATTGTAATATATTTTGTCATTTATGTAATAGTAATCTTATTTCTTAATGCTTGCTTCACTGTGTGTTGTAATAGCTAAAACTCTGGTTTCTTTTAGTATAATTTCTGCGTAATACTTAAAAAAAAAAAAAAAGATGGAGTTATCAATTAAAAATCAAAAGCTACGCAAATTCATTGATTTTTCTTTTAATTCAAAATCTGTTTTTTTTATTTCAAATATTTGGTATCCTCTAAACGAGGATATATCGTAAGAGGCCATGATTGATTAGTTATTGATTGTTTTGTCTCAAGATTGAGACCAAATATTTCCCATTAAGCGAAAATTGGTTGATGTTGAAGTTCAACAGCAAACCTTTTTGTTTACTTTCACTATCACTTCGCTCTTAAAAAGAGTATAGTTATCAAGCGAGTTAGTTGTGATAAAAGGAAAACAACTTTTTTTAGACAAATATCCTAAGTAATATTTTTAAAAAAAAATTCATGTTATTTTTTACACAAAAATCATATCACTTTCATTTATTTCATCACTTTATTTCAGTTGAAAAAGTTGCCGCATTCGGCGACCAGCTTTGTTACCTTAATAAATATTTGGTGATAGACGTTTGATAGAAATTTGACACTTCATTAAAAAAAAAAATTTAGGTTCTTATTAAACAAATCCTCGAGATAAGAAAATTTAAAAATAATAATAATAACAACCGACGTTGAACAGCCGACCTAATTCTGAGTATACAACTATTAATATTAAACTCCTTAGCCTTGTAATTTTGAAACCAACCGAGAAGACAAGAGAACTCGTGGATCAAGTATCGAGGGAAACTAGCCACCGTGGAGAATTTTTTGGAAGAAACTAACCCGCATTTGCGTTTAATGGAGAGGAAAACCTCTCACGCTTAGCCCGGTACTTTGACCCATGACCCGTTCTCTCACTGGTGATATTTTACGTCACCACTGAGATCGGTGAGAGCCGGGTGCAGAATTCATATCGACCAGCCATCGCTGAGATTCGAACCTGGACAAGATTTTTCAGGCAAGATAACGGCTAATCAGTTAGAATTTATCTTTAAACTGTAATTCCTAATTTCAAATTCAATGTAAATAAAATTTGTTAAACATTCTCATTCGTTGCCTTGCAAATAAATAATAAAATTGAGATGTCAGTAATACAAGCTTAAAGTTTTGTGTACCAATATTTTGATTTTTAAAATGACAGCTGCCAGAGAAGTAAAAATAACTTTTACCAGGGGTGGCCAACCTGCGGCTCGCGAGCCACATGCGGCTCTTTGAACGATTATTTGTGGCTCTAGATAAATGTCCCCAATTTCCCTTTTCATTTTTGTGCTTTTATATTTTAATATTTTTCTGCACCCATTTGAAATTAACATAATTGAAGGTGAGTTTTCCATTTCCAATAAAATTATGACCCAAAAAGCATCTGAAGAATTAGAATTAATAGAGATGCAAGGCGGTCAAGTTCTACAATTAAAATATAAGTCGAGGTCGATTACTGAATTTTGGAAATTTGTACCAGAATCGAAGTATCCTGAATTAAAAAAGGCTGCTTGTCTAATTATTTCAATATTCGGAACAACATATTTATGTGAATCATTTTATTCCACTTTAAAGTTCGTGAAATCCAAACACCGATCAGTATTAACTAGCCAGTATATCAAAGAATTACTGAGAAGTGCTGTCACCAATTATTCACCAAATTTTAAAGAATTGTCAAGAGAAGTAAAATAAATGTGTTTAATATTTAAATTCAATACACATATTTTGTACTTTTATTTATATGTTTTCAATAAATATAATTTCAGTAAAAAAAATTAATAACTTTTTTGCATACCTTTTAAATGGGTATTTAATTGCGGCTCCCGAAAAACTTCAAACTTTGAAAAATGGCTCGACTATTACAGAGCTTGGCCACCCCTAACTTATACTATGTTTAATTTCAGTGTATTTAACTACCATAATGACGATGATGCCTGAAAAGTATTTCTTTACTAATCAAAAATAAGTTATTTAGGTTCATTTTTGAATTTAATGACCATAAGATTTAATTGTAATTACCACAAATACAATAAATAAGCATATATTCACAATGTATTATATCATGTAAAAGTCTAATCAGAGCCTGACTGAGGCAGGGACAGTTGCCCCGGGGCCCCCACATCGAGTAGAAAGTTTATTTTACGTTTCCTTCTTTAATGAGCTTTTTGTAAACAAAATATCAGTACAATGTAAAATCCGGCAGTTTTATGTTATCTTCTTCTTTAATCTATCGTATGAACACAAAAAATCTATATTTCGTAAGTCCGTGGTTTTTCTAGGGCGTAATTCGGCTAAATTTTCGGAATTGCAATGTGTAAATTTGGCCAATCAAAAGCTTGTATTTTTACGTAAATGCGATATGTTTACAAAAATACGGGCTTTTGATTAGCCTAATTGAGCCATTATAATTGCGAAAATTTTGCTGAATTCCGTCCTAATGTCAGCAGGGATATGAATTTTTCGCAGCTTGATGACAATCAGAAAACTGCATATGGCATGATGGACAGGAAATTGTCAATCAATAAAATGGACAGAACGATATTTCGTCTGACCATTGGACTGGGAGAGGGGGGGGGGGACTTTATAGCCATTTTAGGTTCTAGTCGATTTTCTTGTTATGTTATCTATAATGAGGTGAAAAATTTAAATACCTCCATAAAGTTCGGTTCTTCATTACTGAAAAAGTGAAGCAGAGGGGGGGGGGCAAAGAAGTTTTTGCCCAGAACCCCAATTAGGCTAAGTCGGGCCCTGAGTCTAATAAATTTGTTTTCTTTTACAAATTTTTTACAAATTGTTATTCAATTGCAGCTCTCAAATTAAAACAGAACAAACAAACTTAAAAAAAAAGAAGTTAGTGAGCATATTTCGAAATTTTATGCATGGTCGTATGCTGCTTATTAGGAATATTATTATGGCAGATCCTAAATCTTATTGAATGTCTGATGAATTCTTCCCGCCAGACAAACCAATTTGATTTTCTTTTCCTAAAAAGTCAAGTCAAAAGTATGTAAATCATTACATCTTTTAAATGTGTGCGAAGTTTAACTACAGACGAAAATTATCTTGTTAGAAAATTTTAATCTGAATTAAACCACAAAATAACTACATATGTTTATAAAATTTTGTAAATACTGTTTCATAAAATCTGAATTTGTTGCTTATCTTTACTATGTAGCCACTACACTTTTTATCCTACAAATGTATTTGACTTTTAAAAAAAAATCTTACGACAGAAAAAAAAAATGTAATTTGGATTCACGTTCTTTTTATTTTTTTTTCTATTCTTTCTTTTTAATTATTTATATATAAACCTATGGTAGTGTGAGAAAATGCAATATAGACATGCTAACGTAATTTAATGTTTGTTATTAATACTATCCAGTGGAGTTGCTAACAACATTTCGAGTAAAATATCGCTTAATCACGGACAGTAGCCCTCCTGAATACTTCATGACCGTCTAAAATAATCACAAAACTTAAAATTAATACTCTTAATATAAACCTTTCATAATAATGAACAATATCAATCTTTAACATTTACTAGAAATCTATAATGAACTAGAATTATAACGAGATTAATCTTTAATGGACAAGATAATAACACTCTTTACTTTTTTTTTTATCCTTTAAGGTAATAAAAAGCAGACTACTTTCTTTTAATAATCAAGACTTCAAGTCGATGGTTTATTAAAAATTGAAGCATACAATTTAAACAGATTCATTATTCAAAAGCAAAATGTACTAACTGAAATTAAAAAAAATATGTCCTAACTGAATGCATGTCATTAACAACTAATTTGAAATCTCAAAAGCTAGTAAAATCATTATTTTAAATATGATTATGGTAATTAGTTTTTAGTAGATGAAATTTAATTTGACACGCACGCTTTTTATAGTACAAAGCTTAGAAAAGCAACAATGTTTTAATTTGTTCTTTAATTCACTGAAATCTTTAATAGATAGATTTGATGAATCTTTAATAACCTATATTTCATTCAGCGTACATTCCATGCGTTTAGCTTATAAAAACAGAAACATACTGTTTTTATATGCTTCCATGCGTTTAGCTTATAAAAACAGAAACATACTGTTTTTTCAATCCATAAAAAAAAACTTAAATTAACACGCAATTCCAATATTAATAATAACTAGGAGGCTTCGCCCCCTGCTCGCTGACGCTCGCCAACCCCCGAATCTGCTTTCGCAGTTCATTTCGGATTGTTTCGCAATCCAATGCTCGCTCATTGGATACGTTCTTAACGTCTAGCTTTTGTATACTTTTTTCAATACTGAAGTTCCGAAAACTTTTCACTGTAGAAAACTCTAAACCTGTACATTTCAATATTAATTTGAAATTGCAAACAGTTCACATATTTTTCTTAATCACACTATTCTAAATTTCAGTTGTTGAGAAAAGTAACTGTTGTAAGTTTTGTTTTAAAGTCTTTCCCACCAGAGTGTTAAAGCCATGTGTTGTAAAACAATATGAAATAGTAGTCTGCCACTGAACGCCGGATGTAAAGCATCGGCTTCGATGAAGAAAATTTTGTATTTTTAATTCTCTGAAAGGCGCCACCCTAATAATATGGAATTTGTAAAATAAATGCATATATTTTTGATTGTTGATGAAGCTCATCATTTTGTGTTTTCATCAGTGTTCAGAAGCAGAACAACTATAAGTTTTTTATTTTATCACAAAAATATAAAATGTATAAAAAACAAAGAAAAGAGTAAGAAAATGAATATAGTCATAGAACAAGTTAAAATTATAATATAGCATTTATCAGTTAAAATAAAACTTTTTGTTTAAGACATTGTTAACAATTCAAATTTCTCCGAGGCAATTCTAAACCTTAATTTTGTTCTAAATGTCAGTATTCAGACACACAACAGAAGTTTAATATGAAGTTGTAAAATGCAAATATATATATATATATATATATATATATATACACACACAGCGAGAGAGAGAGTTTCTCTAAAAACACAATTGTTAATTTGGGCATTTGGTTTTGCAATACTTATAGAATTGAGGATTTGTTACGTCAAGCGCTCAGGTATCTTAATTTTGATCTAGTTGAGCTTCTATGTCATTTTGATTTATGTTGCTAAGTTATCTTTCAAAAAATTCTATGGCTGGCAACAGCATTTTTATTTTTTAAGTTGTTTATTTTTATTTCTTTTAGAATTCGTTCTTTGCTTAACAACCTAACTTGAGAATTATTCATAAGTGAAATGAGAAATCAGATCAATGAAGAAAATAAATTGAGAGTCGAATATCAACAATTAATCGATAACTAGATTAAATTATCAATATTAAACTATACATTATCAATAGCAAACTATAAAGAAGCTTTATGGAGAATCGTATATCAATAAAGAATTTGTACTGAAATCGATTAACTAAATTGAGAGTCATATCAATGAAAAAACTAAATGGAAAATCATACACCAATAAAGGTATAACGAACTGGTGCAGTTGCCAACTTGCCTATGTAAGAAATGAGATGTCTCCGTTCATTGCGGATGAGTGATATACAGGGTGTTCCGTATTCACCGTTCTGAATATTCAATTGTGAATTCTTGTCAAGAATGAAATCAGAAAATCCGTTACTTGCAGAGGTATACGAATGCCCGTAGCAATCATCTCGATTATTAAAAATGTTCTCTTTTATTAAAAGTATTAACATTTAAACATGAAAGTAACTTTTAAAGATGAAAAATGTGTAAAAAAAAATCTATTGTTTTATGCAAAAGTAGAGAACAATTCTTAAATGTAATATTTATTTAGCCAGAAATCGATTTAAAGTATGTATACCAGATATAAAGTTAAGTTTCGGGTGAAAGACAAATAATAATTTTGATATTTTATCAAATACAATAAAAATGTATTAAAAAAAAACAGGATATTTAGTATTTTCTAATAAGTTTTGTATTTATAATGTGCAAATTCTATTGATATTCTGTCAATCAACTACAACAAAATGAATGAAAGAAAGAAATAATTCCTATCGTTTTCCAATGTTATAGAAAAATATAAAAAATAAAGTTTAAAATTAAAAAAAAATAGCTTATCTATGACGTGTAATAAAATAAATAGTAAATATAAATTTTAATACAAAATATTTTTAATACATAATATTTTTAACATCTTAAAAAGTAAAAAAAAAAGGTTTCAAACATGCCATATCCGTTGGATATAATCATTATAAAACAAAGTGGGAAGTTGCATGATACTTTCAGAATCACGTAACATTTCCTTTTTGAAAATAAAGGACAATTTAACATTTAAATTATACAAAATCGTAATCTATTTACCATCAATATCAATACATAGACAGAAAATACATTAACTTTCACCTAATTATAAATCTTAGAACAGACAAAAACAAATTCTGAAATCTATTTATTTCATATCGTATCATTATTATAAGTATATATTCAATCAACAACTTGAATAGCAATATTTTATATTAATTTTGAATCGAGAAGTTAAAAGTTTCAGTATAAAATTGCTTTCCGAGTTTTTGTTCGATATAGATGTTTTTTATGCTTATGTCTCTTGAAAAATCAGATATTGGCGGTGAAATAATATTATTCCATTAAGAGATTATGTCTGCCATAAAATACTTAGAATTAAAAAATCTATGTTTGAGTTCTTGGGGGAAAAAATTCCAACTTAATTTATTTTAGATGTTCTATCGCTTGATGTATCACATTAAATATAGTGACATGGTTGGGCAAGAAAGCGCTGGTACGCCATCCTGGAAAATATTTATTGATTCCACTCTTCTTTTTCCTAAATATCACTAATCAAATTTGATGAATGTTCTGTTATCTGAAAATAATACCTGTCAAATGTCATTTGAGATAACACTCTTGCTAAAGAACATTATTAACATCTTGAGAAAAAAATTGATAGCTGGTTATAGCTTAATTAAACTGGGAAACACTGGCACGCCAACCTGGAAAATGTTCATGGATTGATTCCAATCTTTTGCTCTTGGAAAGCACAGATCAAATTTGATGAGTGTTCTACCTTTTCCTGAAAATGATTCCTATCAAATATCTCTACTAAAAATGGTATGCAGACGAACACTGTGGAAACCGTAATAGAATTTTCTTCGCTAACATTTCGATATTATATTTTTGATTTTATTGTGAGATTTTTATTTATTGTTCTCATTGACTTAAAAAATATAATTTAGTTTTGTCGAAGATCTTATTTCATTTAGATGAGGATGCTTATTTTCTCTCATTGAAGTTTTTAAATGGTTATTAAAGCTGTTATGTATACTTAAAGACGATATTTAATTAAATTAATAAAATATTATTTTGCGTAATTGAAGCCCTTAGTTCGATGAACTTTATATAGTTTGAATTTTTTTATTTTATCAAACCTGTTAACATTGCATTGATCCAATATGCCAAATTTATTAAATACCAACAAGGAACTACATGAACGAAAAAAGAAAACTAAAGACCTCACTAGATTTATTTTTGTACTGTTTAAAATAAGCGTACTGTTGCCTATAACAGGAATCTCTGGAAGCAATTCAAGAAAAACGAAAATTTCAACAATTTGTATATTGTTTCACGTATTCGTTACGTTATCATGTATTTTGATATCTTTTTTATTCTTTGCAAAACAAAATGCTTCATCAATGAGACTGGGTAATACTATATCGGCCGCTGTAGTAATTGTATTTCGCAGCGCCATCTTGCACAAAATCCAATCTCTCAAAGACATCGCCAATGATCTATATAAGACCAATGCAATTCCAAGTATACGAGAGATGAAATACATACATCTATGGATAATTACAAGCCTATCAGTCCATGTTCTACATTTTATTTTAGCAGCAATTATATCATCCGATTCCTCGGATATTGAAAATAATATGATGAGTAATCCGTTCAAGAATGCATTTTTGAATATTGTTTTGGCCATTATAATATCCTTCAACTTTACGATATTTTTCATGTTGCCTATCAACACATTTATCGCATACTACATAATAGTCTGTCACCAGTTAAAGTCAACATTTGAAAGTTTTGAAAAACTGCTTTCTGTTGAAGAACTTTTAAATTTCGAAACCCTTGGAAAAAAATACATTAGTCTAAGATCGAGAATGATCCATATTGACGAAGAACTTTCTTCTTTAGTTTTTATTGAAATAGTTTCAAATGCTGCAATTATGTATAATTCGGTATCGAACTATCTCAACGTTGACAATTTTCAGCAATCGTCAGAAAAGTATGATTATGCGATTTCTTGGTTGGTTTTCACCTTCAGTTTTGTATCTTTTGTGTTCATATTGATGTCAGCAGCTTTAGTTTCAGAATCGTCTGCAAAAGTATATATTGCCGTTCAAAACTTGCCTTGTAATGGGCTTTTTCTCAATAAGCAAGTCTTTCTTTCTTCTATGCAGAAAGAAATTAATTTAACTGCTTGGAAAGTGGCTCCTATCAAAAGAAGTTTTATCATGGGTTCTTTGGGGGCTATTTTAACTTATATTGTTTTATTGGATGGATTCAATTTTCAGATATAAAATATTTATCCTTAAAAACAGCTGTCAATTTGTGTTTTTAAAAAATGTTTTTGAACATTCGTAACGTATTAACTAATTATAATTTTAATTGCCTAAAAAATGTTTTTACAGTATTATCCAAGAAATAAAGTATTTTAGTTGTGCTAACACTTTCGGAACGTTTTTTTTTTCGAAATGTTGTCAAGTTCCATTTTTGACATGATTATATTTGTAAGGAACAAATTCTTGAACTATGATTTGCAGAACAATTTCTCCATATGAAAATTACGGAAGAAATAAAAGCTGCCAATTAAAATATGAAAATATTTATTTACCCGAATAACATATACTTCAAAAGTGTGTTTGATTTTTTAAGTTATGAATTGTTTATTAGAAGTTATTAAACTTCGCTAAAAATATTCTAACCTTTGTTAAATGCTAGTGATAAAATATACGAATGAAAGTTGAATAATTTGATGTTTGATAAATTTATTCCATTTTTATTGTTTTTTTAAAAAGTAATTTTGTCATTAAGTCAACATTTCTTTTAAATTTCGCCGTTGTGAGCAAAAGGCAAAATTCCAGGTAACATCCCTAAAAGTATTTTATGACATCAAGAAAATAGGTTTTTCTACCTACTATTATCGCAAATATCGAGATTAGCTTACATATACCGCTCCTCCTTTCCGTCACATGCTGAGGGGATTATTTAGGCAGGTGTTGGTTTCAAAGTGAGTGTGATCTTACCTTTACGAAAGCAGTCTATTTATATTATTAGTCTATGGTATTAAACAATTTATAGAGTTTTTCGCGAAATTACAATTTGCACAGAATGCATACAATGACTATTTTTTGCTTTTCTCTTGGCTTCCTTTGAGTAAACTCTTTGATTAAAATTTTCTTCCCCGTAAAGGGTTAATTTAAGGCATAAGTGGTTAGCATCTGCATACTTTAATTTCAAGGCTATTACTTACCGCAGTGACGAATCACACCACTTTAAGAATGTTTTATTAAAAAAAAAATTTAAAAAGCAGATTTGAGTATAATACTTGCTTGAAAAATTACTCACTTTTCATCTGCTTCCTTTCAATAGTTTATTGGACATTCTTGCAACACATTTCTGGATAAACTTTATAAAAAATGAACATTAATACCTAGAAAATTAGCCGATACCATATAAACTCGATTTTTATAAGTTACGCGCTATATTTTAATAATTACTTTTTCGTACAACTCATAGAAAAGTTTTTGTTTTTCAATTTTTTTAAAAACTATTATATTTTATTCTTTTTCGACTTAGATAAAAAAATTTCTTTTTACTTTGAGATAAAAAATTTTCTTTTAAAAAATGCACCTTTTTTTCTTAAAAACGCATTTGAAAAGCATATAACTCTAAAAAAAAAAATTATAATAAAATTAAAAAATAAAAAATAAATATATAAAAATACGTGGTTTCAAGCAATTTTAAATAAGTTTATTCGATGAAAAAAATAAAGGATTAAAAAATTGAATAAATTAAAAATAAAATTAAAAAAATATTTATTTGCTTTTTTTTTTTTCAAGTTTTTTTTTTTTTTTACATGATTTATCTTAGTAGTTTAAAAATTTGTTCACTGTAAAATACCAAAAATTTTTAAAAAAATTTCCAAAAACTTTCTGAAAAATTTAAAAACCGTTTTTAGATTCTATTAATTTTAGCAATGATATTACTTAAGAAGAATAATTTATTCAAGTGCTCTTGAAACCATGATTTTCCAATTGCGTCATAAAATTTCCTCCATGTGGAATTCTTAAATGCAAATGAAATTCCATCACTGAAATTTAAATAATGCGTTGTTTTGCTTGTATAATTTAAAAAATATTATGAAAACACTTCTTTCATTAAATTTATTTTTTATATTGTCCTCAATGAAACTCCTTAGTGTAATTTTTATTTGTGAAATTATTCGAAAAATAATTAAATTAAAAATATCTTACATGCATTTGTTCTTGTAAAGACGCAGATCATATTTTCAAGGTAAACTACGCAATTATACCTCATTTATATTACTCGTCGTAACTGGTAGTTGAAATATAGGTAAATTAATAAATAGGAACACATGAGAATTAAACTTAGTCAATTTGCATATGAGAATGATAACAGTAACTTGGTTTAATGTTATTTACAAAAAATATTTACAATGGCAAATATTTTGTCCTTTTGGCTTAAATTTCTATGAAACTAGCTGAATATCCTTTTTTCGTACGGGGTGGAAAAAAACTAAATAATTGAATTAATCTTGATTAATAAACACTGCAAAATCATACACAAAACTGAAAGACGTGTACCGACGTAATTAACTAAATTAAAACAATTCAATTTTATTGTTTTATTTTTTGTTTAGTTTCCAAGTAGCTTTATTTCACCAAATTAAGCAAAATATGTTTTTAGAAGTTCATTTCTTCAAAATAAAGATTAATTATATTCAATATCATTTGGTATAATATTATCGCTAGAGGTCAACTCCTGGTCGTCAAAAAGACCATAATTAAGAACTTCAAAAAATTGTTCTTAATAATCATTTATTGTTATTTTATTTAATAATAGTCGAAAAACTTTTGCTGGTAAGGCATACAAATTTTTACACTTTTTTTAAGAATGTAATATTTTAATGTAAAATACAAAATTTGATCGAAATAAGTCGAATAGTTCTTGATAAATCCTATTCAAAAGTATTCGTATATTTAAAACTCCATTTCTCCATTCGATCAGATTTCGTTCAAATTTTATATTTCATCGAATGATATAACATTCTTTATATTGATGTGAGAATTAGTATGCCTTACAATTCAAACTTTTTTCGATTTTTAGTATTTCATTAAATAAAAAATAACAAATGATTATCAAAAATTATTTGAGCATGAATTGTCTTTGAATAAACAAATTTTATAATTGTGGACGAAAATTTAGCAATTCGCTTAAAAAGTTCTAACTATATGGCGAAATACACGAAAATAAAATAAACATTAAGGGATCCTAACTTTGGGCCGCTCTCCTGACTGAATTAGTATGACCATATTTCCATACACATTTAAATTAGGTTTTAATGATTATATATACACATTTTAATAAGGAAAAATATAAGTGAAATGCCTGATAACAACATGTTATAACAGCGAACTAATAACAACAAAGATTTCATAAATTTTTTTCAATGGATATCTGAATAAGTTTAGAAGAATCTTTACAAATTTAAACAATTGATTAAGTATGTTTATATTATGAAGAACAAAATTTAATCATGAGTAACTTTTGTATTATAAATTTTCAAAAGAAATATATCAAAATTTTGTTGGAATAATAATTTATTTTATATCTCATAATGGAAGGATGTTTATTTCTCCGTGGCCACACGCAAGTTTAATTAATCATTTTCTGTATAATTTCTTTATAAAATAAAATATGGTTTTAAGCTCTAGTCTTTGGGTCTATAGAGTGTTCTGTAATCACTGCCCGTAATGTAAATTTTTAGAATCCTCGTTAAAAAAAAAAAAAAATTATAAAACGATACACTTTAAAGTCAGAAATTAATATTTATGCCAGAAAAAAAATGAATTTTGTAATATGTCGAATAACTAGTGAAAGAGATGAGGGGAAAATATTAAAATTGGTAAAAATTAGAGGTGTTTGTAATTATTGTAACTCTTTGTTTCCATCTGACAATGAAACAAGTTCTGATAATTTTCAGTTATGCCTTCCTCATTAGTAAATTGTTTGATTTCTATTGTGTTTTCATTCTAACTTTATTTAAATATTTATTCGGTTTCTCTCAAAAAGAAAATCAGTTTATAATTTTCTAACTTCATTTATTATGCAATATCCTGTTTAATTTTGTTAAACATAAAAAAAAAAACTGCTCTTTTGTTTCAAATATTGGATAAAATTTGCTGGACACGTGTAGTAAGGAGTTAATATTTTACAAATGGAAATTGAAAATATGTATCAAGTTCTAGAAACTGTTTTAAATTTTCTTTTGGATACTAATTTAATTATGATTTTCCCAGTTTTGGCAAATCCCAAAGACGAATTTTCGTAGCACTAAAAAATGGCGTCAAAAAAGAACTTTTTTTTTTTTTTTCGTAAGCATTCTTTATTTTACGTTTTTCAGTTTCTAAATAATGATTTTTATTGAAAATTAAAATTTTTTTATAAAAATTGTTGTTAAAAAACTTTTTTTTACAAAATTGAATTTTATAAAATTATGAAGCTTATGTACTCTTATTGTTCATTTTAATTTTTGAAGTAATATGATTCTTAAAACTATGGAAAGTTTAAACAGGCCTTTCATGTTATATCATTAAATTTAGCAAAACTATTTCTCGGGCAGTAGGTTTTAACTCTTATAAGAATATACATATTTTTTTTTTTCTGTTTATGTACAAATATTTTTCCGATGTGCTTTGGATGTTCCCTCTCTAAAAAAAAAAAAAAAAAAAAAAAAAAAAAAAGAGATACTATTTTGTTTTCGCTTGCATAAGAAAGAATATCAAAAATTTTTCTTTTTTAAATTTAATAAGCCACAATAAAGAAGGAACGTTGCAATGCTACATGCTACATTAAAGACTTCTCTAAAGTAACTGAATGACTTCATATAGAAATCGCAGGTAATCGTCTCATACAACATCGCCCCCTATAGTTCGTTGCGATCGCGAATAATATGCATACGTATGAATAGATTTGGAAAAAAATATTTATCATTTCTTGAATATATTTCTTATAAATATTAATAAAAATACGTAGTAAACATATTTAAGCATATCTCTCATCATCGCAAATTTCTCAACATCTTATATATCATCTTAATCTTAAAACTAATTTTTAATCACCGGTCCGGAAGTGTTTCGCAGAACTATTTTCCAACTATTTAATTAAATGTCAAAATTTTTGAAAATCTTATTCTTTACCCTATTACGTTTATTATTTCTTCATTAATATACTAATCAATTTTTTTAGTACTTTAATTTAGGTTTTCTTTAAAGTAAAGCTAGCTATGAATAAAACCTTGTTAAGAAATTAAAAACATTCCGCTGCTTAAAATTATTTAATACAAAACAGCTGATTATTTACTAAGCATACTATTTTTTTCGAAAAAAGAATATAAATCATTGATTGTCTTTTTTTGTTTCTTGTGACTTCAACATAGATTATCTAAAATATTGTAGATGTTTTATAAGCCACTACAAAGAGTATAAAGATACCGAACACAAAAAGCTGTCGAATACGTAGCCAAAATTTTTAAGCGTCTTAAAATATCTCTGTATCTTAAATGTCGTCCTAACATCTTAGTTGTGATATTAAATTTTTAATTATCTGACCACGTGTGATTCACTGATTATTTCATTATATCTTTTACTCTTTCTTTATGATTCCATGTAGATTTTTTTCCGGATAATATAGGGTAAACTAACCAGTGAAGGAACACTTAAGCTTAGCTTGCCTTTAAAAAAATCATAAAAATTTCAAAATTTGTAATTTTAGCTAAATGGCAGTGCCAACATATTTGTTATTAAATGCCGAATTATGTAAAACAAATTTAGAGTACTTACATAATATTGTTTTAAGCTTTTAGTGGTTTAATAATAAGTAGTAAGATGACCATAGTGAAGGAACAGTTCTTACCAGTGAATGAACACTCAATTTTCCAGTGAATGAACACTTAATTTTAAGAATGTTAGATATTCTTTAAGAATTCATAGCCCATGCAAATGTATAAAATAAGGATTTTTTCTTGGTCTTATAACATCTAACCACAGTTAACGTGGAAAATTTTGCTTTTTTTCAGTCATGAAATGGAAAGTAAAATGGGGTTGAATACAGAATAAAAAAATGTTTTTAATTTTTTGTCTCACACTTTAATACGAGTCTAAATCATGAGTGTTTATCATTGTGTAATTCGATGATATTTTATTACTATTATTTTATAGCGCTTTGTTTAATATTTTCCCCATATTTTTTTAAGCTTTTTTTTAATCTTTTATAGTATTTTTTTTCTCCCTTCATCATACTTTCTTGCTTTAATTTTTTTCTCAGCTCTTTCAGTCTCTTTAAATTTTCGTCCTTTTTCTAGTTAGTTAATGCAAAAAGTAATTTATTTATTTTTATTTTTATTTGATTTTCCCCTTTTATTCCTATATTTGGCCAATGTAAATGTATATTCGAAATTTCTTCTGATTTTTCAGTACTATTTCTAGAATTTCACACTGGATAGTTGATGGGAAAAAGGTGTTTTGAAGTTTGAGGAAAATCCATTTCTCATTCTCTTATATCTAGTAGGTCTTCAGCAGTACTTACCATTTTCTGACTTTGATTACTAATGGAACGAATTGTTTTGCAACTTACAATGCCTCAAGAGGACTTATCTCAAAATCAGTTTTGAAGATAGTTGACGTTAGTTGTTTCAGCTTTAGTGCCAAAGTCTGACTTAACCAAATGTTCTTTTTGCAATAAATTCTTCCATATTTAGAAAAGCACAGGCTATTGGATATCTAGGAGATTAGACTCTTTTGTCAATGTTCCTTTAAAAATTTGCAACATATCTTGGTCATTGTTACTCGAAGTTCTCGTTCATCGAAATATGTGTTTTGTTGATAAGCTTTCTTGCTCATTATCTCTTTGTGTCTGTTTAGCATGCATTTGTTAAAGTCAACGTTTTCAACATAAAATGGAAAAATACCACATTTTATAAAAACATTTTAACTTCATCAGTTGATGCCTCAAAAGCTCATTAAAATGGGTTTCCAAAATTACCTCTACATATTGTTTTACGACTCTTTTTTCCAAATCTAGCGGAAGTTTCATTTTAGTTTTCAAAGCTCGAAATCCGTCTACATCACATGACTAAAACACAATTAGAATTAGGTAGAAAGCTAAACCAGAGAATTTTTTTTTATTTTTATAAACAAAACTTGCTCAGTTTCAAATTGATATGAGATTTATGCCCATCCAGAAGAAGTAAAATAAGGAATTTGATAAAATTTTTAATGAGCCATGGTTAGAAAGAAGCAATTGCAATATATTCGTAAAATGTTGCTGTGGTCATCGATTCACTTCATTAATCACTTTTTCCAATGAAATATATAGCTGGAACTGATTCTGTGATGCCTCGAGGAATTCTTCAGTATGGAAAAACTACCAATTGAGGTACTTTTTTTCCCACTAGCTTAAATGTTGGCCAAGACTGTTCTTTCTTTTTCATTCCTAGGAATTATAGAATATAAATCCTTATAATTTTTGGGGCTAAAAATTTTTCCCGTTTAAGGGCAGTATTAATTTCTTGTTTCGTTCGCATTGTAGATGCGATCACGTTCTAAGAGGATGTCAAGGCTACTTCCCTCCTTAAAAGATTCCTCGTAAGTTCTTTAAACCACTCTCGAATATCATTCTCAGTTTAAGAAAGGAGTTTTGTCTTTTGAAATTATCTTCGCATTGCACTGAATTATCAGTGGATGGCGACTTAAAAAAAGCTTCTCTCATTTTTCACCTGGATGGCTGTCTTTAAATTGATGTTTCCTACCCGTTTCCGTCATGACGTTAAAGAATAGGATAATAATTTAGCTAATTATTGGCACAAAAGTCAGCAAATAAATTTTCTATTTAAGTTTTTATTATTATATTTATTTAGTTTTCGATTAGTAAACATAGTTTAGGAAGTTATCTAGCGTATGATGGAACTAATCACTACATTTGTAAAGATAAATTATAAATAAATTATTATTATAATTCTTTCCATAAATTTAGCAATTAAATTAGCATTCTGAAATGAAATCATTTTAGTAATTATTCATACAACATTTAACAGAATTTTGGGTGTCCTCTATATCGCAGAACTAATAATTAGCTTAGAGCCATGTAAAATCATATTTCGCACCTACTGTTCATTCACTGGGAAATCTATTCCCAGTGAAGGAACATGCCTGTTCCTTCACTGGTTAGAAGTTGTTTTTTGTATTTTTAACATAGTAACTTTGTATGTGTAACATGACTAAAGGTACAAGAAAATTAAATTTTTTCTTTTATTTTCATTAACTTGGAAAAATCCCAGTAAAGAAACACTTGTTCATTCATTGGTTTTTCATCACTTGGTAATGCAGTTAATAAAAAACCCCTAATCTCAGTACTTGCTTATGCTATGATGCTTAAAATAAATAAAACGTAACTTCAATAACTTTATTTTGAATTATTTTTTCACAGTTAAAAAAATGGAACTATTATATGCAATTAATTGCACTTTAAACGGATACATACAAACACTGACCTTATAATTTTGTCATAGAAAGAAGGTGCTGAACAGATACTAACAAATTCAAAAAATTTTCCTGAGAAGACTATATGACCAGGCAACCTAATGCATTGTTAGATGACTTCCTATTGTTAGGTAGTAAGCTACTTTTACCAATCAATCTAAGTGAAAACGTTTAAAATCTTCTTTTAAAAAAATATTTATCAAGTGTTCATTCACAGGGGTATGTTCCTTCACTGGTTGGTTTACCCTACTAAACTATTTTGCTTAATTTTTTACTTGAGCACGATTCCCAAGATATTATTGTAGTATAATTTTTTATCAGGAAAAATGCCTTATTTTGTTAAGCAGGAAATACTAAAAATTGAAATTTGTAAGAAGATTCCGAAGCCGTGCCAATTTTAGAATCATCTGATTTTTTTTAAAAAAAATACAATAAAAAATACGCAATTTCCAAACTTATTTTGATTAAAAATAAAAATTTAAAAGAAAAACGTGGCAAGAAGACTAACATACTTTTTACAGAAACTGTGAAAACCAATTTTTCCTATATTTTGTCAATAGAGAATAAGAATGATTTTGCTCCAAGGGACCTACTCAATAATTCCCAGAATAAAATCTTTTTGAACGAAATATATTTCCTTGAAAATTAAAACGAGGAAAAAATTAACTTTTATTATTTATCTAAGCTTATTCCATTTATTTAATAATAGCGGTATCAAGGTTAAGGATATGCAATGGAAGCCCCGTTTATTATTATAAATGCATTAAATCATATATAGCTTGAAGAATTTATTTTAAGCAAATTATTTAATAATTTTAAGCAAATAAGGGTGTAAAAATAAACTCGATTAAAATACTCCGAAAGTATACCCTAAAATATATGTAGAATAAACTTTGGAATCGATAGATAAAATAAAATACCTTTTCAAACAACTTCGAGTAGAACGGAAACGCTAACTTGTTTGAAATAACAGTCCTTGTAACTATTTAATTTCGATTCCTGGTGGTAGGGGATATTCTATTTTCACAATCGAGTTTTGAAATTTCAATTGTAAACGTAATTTTTTTTATGTCATTAAAAATGTAAAGGCTTGCAACAAAAAATAATAATAATAATTGTACTGCATTGATTTTTTTACAAAGTAGTGAATTATTATGCTTTCAATTTAAGAACTTGTGCCTGTAACTTATGTGAAACTTATTTTAATATCGAGTGAAATAATCTAATATGTTGTTTTACTAAATAGATAATCCCAAGAAATTGAATCGAAAATATAAAAAATTCATTGATTTAAAAAATAATCGATGATAATAAAAATAGACATGTTTTGAGCATCCAACAATTAAGTCACAAGTTATTCAAGCCTGACAAGTCTTGAGAATAGGCGCTTGTATTTGAACGCTCGAAGCATGTCGACTTTTTAATTCTCTCTTCATATTTTTTGAAGCCATTTTAGTTTTTATCATCAGTTATACTGTTTTACATTAAAAAGAGAGTTTCGTATCAGATATATACATATAAGAAAACAAAAATAATCATAGTAGCAGTATTTATTTAAAAAATAAAGTATAAAACTTTTTAAAAAAATTACCCTATCTATCAGGGCTCGAAAAACCGTCCGTCCTCGGCGGCCAAAAATTCCCCGCGGACAACAATTTTCTCGAATCCGACGTCCGCGCGGACGGCCATTTTCCCGTTAAAGTTCGTGATACATTTTCAATTTTTGTTATCTTACAAGAGTCTATCGCCTCACTTCTATAATGACCCTCTAATCTAGAAATACAGCAACATACTGCGCTTGGTGGAATTGATGTTTTCTCTGTCTGGGAGTACTGCAGCGGTTGAAAGGAGCTTTTCAGTAATGAACTTACAAAAAAACACATTACGTACTGGTCTTAACAAGAAGCGTTAAACGCAATTATGAACATCTACCTAAATGGAAAATCCCTTTAAGATTTCTGAGCACAAACCTCTGTAAATCATTAGATTGATTGTGGAACTGGCAAATGTCATATTTGATTCGTTTAAAAAACGCAGTACCCTCGGAAAAATTTACACTCCAGATAGCTTGACCTTTGTCATTTAAATTATTTCATATAAGAAATTATTTCATAAAATAAATACTAGGTTAATATTAGTAACCTAGTATTTCTTTTATAACTGTATAATGTTATCCTAGTATTTGTAATCCTAATAACTACTAATTCATTGTGCAATTTATATGATATATGTTTGCAATAAATAAGAGAAAATTATATTTTTATTTATTTAGAAGTGACGGGTTAGTTTAAAAGGAAGACGAATACATTGTTGGACAAGCCGTCCTCGGGGACGGTTAAAATTTCCGAGTTTTTTCGAGCCCTGCTATCTATGATGTGTAATAAAATAAATAGTAAATATAAATTTTAATTCAAAATATTTTTAATATAAGTAGAAAAGTAGAAAAAAAAAGTTTTAAACATGCCATATCCATTGGTTATAACTATAATAAATCAGAGTGCGAAGGTGCATGATACTTTCAGAATCACGTAGCATTTCTTTTTAGAAAATGAAGGACAATTTAACATTGAAATTACACAAAATTGTTAACTATTTACAACAATATCACCACATAAAGAGAAAATACATTAACTAATCATTATTATAAATCTTAGAACACTCGAAAACAAATTCTGAAATCCATTTATTTTATATCATATCATTATTATAAGTATATATCCAATCAATAACTTGAATAGCAATATTGTAGATTAATTTTGAATTGAAAAGAAGTTAAAAGTTTCAGTATAAAATTATTTTCCGAGTTTTTGTTCGATATGAATATGTTTGAAGCCTATGTCTCTTACAAAATCAGATATAGGCAGTGAGATAATATTATTCCATTAATAGATTATGTCTAACTTAAGGTACTTAGAATTTTTAAAAAAAATTATTTTTAATTTCCTCGAGGAAAAAAATTCAAACTTAATCAATTTTAGAGGTTCAATCGATTTTCGATCGCTTGAGGCATGACATTAAATATAGTGGCTTAGTTGGACAAGGAAACACTGGTACGCCACCCTGGAAAATATTTATTGATTCAATCTTTTGTTTTCTCTTGAAAAGCTCTGATCAAATTTGATGGATATTCTATTGTCTGAAAATAATGCCTATCAAGTGTCATTTAAGATAATAACTCATGCTAAAGAACATTATTAACATCTTGAGAAAAAAAAAATTTATAGCTGGTTGTGGCTTAATTAAACTGGGAAACACTGGCACCCCAACTTGGAAAATGTTTATGGGTTGATTCCAATCTTTTGTTCCTGGAAACTACTGATCAAATTTGATGAGTGTTCTACCTTTTCCTGATAATGATTCCTATCAAATATCTCTTTTAAGAATCGTATGCAGAAGAACACTGTTGAAACCATAAGAAAACAATAATGGAACGTTCTCCGCAAACATTTCGATATTTTATTTTTGATTTTATTGTGCGAAGGTATAATAAAATGGTTAGTAAGGACTAAAAAAATATGTTTACATAGTCTAATATGTATGAAGCAGCTTAACAGAGTACAAACTGAATATGAAATGAAAACAAAATGACGCAATACTGTAAAGAAATACAAAAATTCAACTATTTCTGCAACAAAAAAAAATTGACTAAATTTATGTCAAACTGGAATAAGACTTTGTTTTCATCGACTTATCATTTAGTTCGGTCGAAGATCTTATTTTATTTAGATGAGGATGCTATTTTATTTCATTGAAATTTTTAAATGGTTATTGAAGCTTTTATGTATACTTAAAGATGATATTCAATTAAATTAATAAAATATTATTTTGTGTAATTGAAGCCCTTATATAGAACTTTATATAGATCTAATTTTTTTATTTGGTCAAACCTGTTAACATTGCCTTGACCCAATATGCCAAATTTATTAAATACCAACGAGGAACTACATGAACGGAAAAAGAAAACTAAAGACCTCACTAGATTTATTTTTGTACTGTTTAAAATGAGCGTATTGTTGCCTATAACAGGAATCTCTGGAAGCAATTCAAGAAAAACGAAAATTTCAACAATTTGTATATTGTTTCACGTATTCGTAACATTATCATGTATTTTGATATTTTTTTTATTCTTGGCACAACAAAATGCTTCATCAATGAGACTGGGTAATACTATATCGGCCGCTGTAGTAATTGTATTTCGCAGCGCCATCTTGCACAAAATCCAATCTCTCAAAGACATCGCCAATGATCTATATAAGACCAATGCAATTCCAAGTATACGAGAGATGAAATACATACATCTATGGATAATTACAAGCCTATCAGTCCATGTTCTACATTTTATTTTAGCAGCAATTATATCATCCGATTCCGCGGATATTGAAAATAATATGTTGAGTATTCCATTCAAAAATGCATTTTTGAATATTGTTTTGGCCATTATAATATCCTTCAACTTTACGATATTTTTCATATTGCCTATCACGACATTTATCGCATACTACATAGTAGTCTGTCACCAGTTAAAGTCAACATTTGAAAGTTTTGAAAAACTGCTTTCTGTTGAAGAACTTTTAAATTTCGAAACCCTTGGAAAAAAATACATTAGTCTAAGATCGAGAATGATCCATATTGACGAAGAACTTTCTTCTTTAGTTTTTATTGAAATAGTTTCAAATGCTGCAATTATGTATAATTCGGTATCGAACTATCTCAACGTTGACAATTTTCAGCAATCGTCAGAAAAGTATGATTATGCGATTTCTTGGTTGGTTTTCACCTTCAGTTTTGTATCTTTTGTGTTCATATTGATGTCAGCAGCTTTAGTTTCAGAATCGTCTGCAAAAGTATATATTGCCGTTCAAAACCTGCCTTGTAATGGGCTTTTTCTCAATAAGCAAGTCTTTCTTTCTTCTATGCAGAAAGAAATTAATTTAACTGCTTGGAAAGTGGCTCCTATCAAAAGAAGTTTTATCTTGGGTTCTTTGGGGGCTATTTTAACTTATATTGTTTTATTGGATGGATTCGATTTTCAGATATAAAATATTTATCCTTAAAAACAGCTGTCAATTTGTGTTTTTAAAAAATGTTTTTGAACTTTCGTAACGTATTAACTAATTATAATTTTAATGGCCTAAAAAATGTTTTTACAGTAATATCCAAGAAATAAAGTATTTTAGTTGTGTTAACACTTTCGGAACGTTTTCTTCGAAATGTTGTCAAGTTCCATTTTTGACATGATTATATTTGTAAGGAACAAATTCTTGAACTATGATTTGCAGAACAATTTCTCCATATGAAAATTACGGAAGAAATAAAAGCTGCCAATTAAAATATGAAGATATTTATTTACCCAAATAACATATACTTCAAAAGTGTGTTTGATTTTTTTAGTTATGAATTGTTTATTAGAAGTTATTAAACTTCGCTAAAAATATTCTAACCTTTGTTAAATGCTAGTGATAAAATATACGAATGAAAGTTGAATAATTTGATGTTTGATAAAATTATTCCATTTTTATTATTTTTTTAAAAAGTAATTTTGTCATTAAGTCAACGTTTCTTTTAAATTTCGTCGCTGTGAGCAAAAGGCGAAATTCCAGGTAACATCCCTAAAAGTATTTTATGACATCAAGAAAATAGGTTTTTCTACCTACTATTATCGCAAATATCGAGATTAGCTTACATATACCGCTCCTCCTTTCCGTCACATGCTGAGGGGATTATTTAGGTAGGTGTTGGTTTCAAAGTGAGCCTTTACGAAAGCAGTCTGTTTATATTATTAGTTTATGGTATTAAACAATTTATAGAGTTTTTCGCGAAATTACAATTTGTACAGAATGCATACAATGACTATTTTTTTGCTTTTCTCTTGGCTTCCTTTGAGTAAACTCTTTGATTAAAATTTTCTTCCCCGCAAAGTGTTAATTTAAGGCATATGTGGTTAGCATCTGCATACTTTAATTTCAAGGCTATTACTTACCGCAGTGACGAATCACACCACTTTAAGAATGTTTTATTAAGAAAAATTTTAAAAAGCAGATTTGTGTATAATACTTGCTTGAAAAATTACTCACTTTTCATCTGCTTCCTTTCAATAGTTTATTGGACATTCTTGCAACACATTTCTGGATAAACTTTATAAAAAATAAACATTAATACCTAAAAAATTAGCCGATACCATATAAACTCGATTTTTATAAGTTACGCGCTATATTTTAATAATTACTTTTTCGTACAACTCATAGAAAAGTTTTTGTTTTTCAATTTTTTTAAAAACTATTATATTTTATTCTTTTTTGAATTAGATAAAAAAAATTTCTTTTTACATATGAAATAAAAAATTTTCTTTTAAAAAATGCACCTTTTTTCCTAAAAACGCAATTGAAAAGCATATAACTCTTAAAAAAAATAATAATAAAATTAAGAAATAAATATATAAAAATACGTGGTTTCAAGCAATTTTAAATAAGTTGATTCGATGAAAAAAATAAAGGATTAAAAAATTGAATAAATAAAAAATAAAATTAAATAAATATTGATTTTCTTTTTTTTTCAAGTTTTTTTTTTTTTTTTTTTTTTTTACATGATTTATCTTAGTAGTTTAAAAATTTGTTCACTGTAAAATACCAAAAATTTTTAAAAAAATTTCCAAAAACTTTCTGAAAAATTTAAAAACCGTTTTTAGATTCTATTAATTTTAGCAATGATATTACTTAAGAAAAATAATTTATTCAAGTGTTCTTGAAACCATGATTTTCCAATTGCGTCATTATATTTCCTCTATGTGGAATTCTTAAATGCAAATGAAATTCCATCACTGAAATTTAAATAATGCGTTGTTTTGCTTGTATAATTTAAAAAATAATATGCAAACATTTCTTTCGTTAAATTTATTTTTTATATTGTCCTCAATGAAACTCCTTAGTGTAATTTTTATTTGTGAAATTATTCGAAAAATAATTTAATTAAAAATATCTTACATGCATATTTTCTTGTAAAGACGCAGATCATATTTTCAAGGTAAACTACGCAATTATACCTCATTTATATTACTCGTCGTAACTGGTTATTGAAATATAGGCAAATTAATAAATAGGAACACATGAGAATTAAACTTAGTCAATTTGCATATGAGAATGATAACAGTAACTTGGTTTAATGTTGTTTACAATTTTTTTTTTACAATGACAAACATTTTGTCCTCTTGGCTTAAATTTGTGTGAAACTAGCTGAATATCCATTTTTCGTACAGGATGGAAAAAAACTAAATAATTGAATAAATCTTGATTAATAAACGCTACAAAATCATACACAAAACTGAAAAACATGTACCGACGTAATTAAGTTAAAACAATTCCATTTTATTGTTTTATTTTTTGTTTAATTTCCAAGTAGCTTTATTTCACCAGATTAAGCAAAATATGTTTTTAGAAGTTCATTCCTTGAAAATAAAGATTAATTATATTCAATATCATTTGGTATAATATTATCGCTAGAGGTCAACTCCTGGTCGTCAAAAAGACCATAATTAAGAACTTCAAAAAATTGTTCTTAATAATCATTTATTGTTATTTTATTTAATAATAGTCGAAAAACTTTTGCTGGTAAGGCATAAAAATTTTTACACTTTTTTTAAGAATGTAACTTTTTAATGTAAAATACAAAATTTGATCGAAATCGGTCGAATAGTTCTTGATAAATCGAATTCAAAAGTATTCGTATATTTAAAACTCCATTCGATCAGACTTCGTTCAAATTTTATATTTCGTCGAATGATATTACATTCCTTAAAATGATGAAAGAATTAGTATGCCTTACAATTCAAACTTTTTTCGATTTTTAGTATATCATTAAATAAAAAATAACAAATGATTATCAAAAATTTTTTGAGCATGAATTGTCTTTGAATAAACAAATTTTATAATTGTGGGCAAAAATTTAGCAATTCGCTTAAAAAGTTCCAACTATATGGCGAAATACACGAAAATAAAATAAACATTAAGGGGTCCAAACTTTTGATCGCTCTGCTGACCAAATTATTGAGACCACATTTCCATACACATTTAAATAAGGTTTTAATGACACACATTTTAAAAAGAAAAAATATAAGTGAAATGCCTGATAACAACATGAATAAATGTTAAAACAGCGAACTAATAATGACAAAGATTTCATAAATTTTTTTCAATGGATATCTGAATAAGTTTAGAAAAATCTTTACAAATTTAAACAATAGATTAAGTATGGATCTCATAGAGTGTTTTCTTATTGAAAATGTAAACATTTTCGGTCCACAAGGGTAACCAAAAAAAAAGTGAGACTTCTAGTTTATTCTGGACAAAAAAGTAATAAAAATAAGATAAAATGCAGAAATTATAAATAATTAATTTATAAAATCTTATAAGCATTAATTAAGCAATGAAAATTCTCCCTTTATTTTTTTAAATAAAAATGGGACAAAAAATGTTTATTGCATTGCAAAAATGCATTATTTATTTCGAAGAAAATCAGATCTTTGATTCATTAAACTATACCAAAGTTTAGATCTATTTTTATACGTTTACTGTCATCTGATATTTAAACAGCAAACTTCCTTTTTGTGAGGTATTATCATAAGATATGTCACGAACTTATCTTTCTTTGGAATTTGGAGCATTTCTTTACTTTTCTTTCTTTTTTTTAATCACAAGTTAGTTTCACATTTGTATTTCCGATAGTCCTGGTAATATTACTTTTCTAACATACAGGCAATTGTGGCAAATAATATTTACTTTAGAGGGAGCGGGGAGGTTGTTTTCCACATCTACTTGTTATTTTATTTTTTTGGGGAGGGGGCAGTTAAAATCTATGCGTCGATGCCCGGGCTTTGGGCATGAAGTTTCGCGGAAATATAGCCAACGCTTTATTTATGCGCGGAACTATAGGCCTGGACCTTGAGCACAATGTGTGAAGAATCACTTAAATCACCATACATATGTACTGTAACTAAAATATTTAACAAGATTCTGATTCTAATATTTGACGACATTAACATTTGCCTTTAAAAGTTTATAAAAAAAGATATTTGATAAATAAACGAAAAATACAATTAAGGAATCCCTTAGATCAGTATTTCCCAAACTTATGATTTTTGTGTACCCTTTCTAAATTTTTCATAACGCTGTGTACCACTAATAAGAAAAATGAATATTTTTTTACTATAAAAAATGCGCAAAAGTGAAAAATCATAACTGGCTGCTAACACAACTAATTATTAACTGTTAACATTGCAAAAAATAGCCATTTTTTTTGTTGTTATTTTAGTTTATTTACGTCGCACTAGAGCTGCACAGTGGGCTATTGGCGACGGTCTGGGAAACATCCCTGAGGATGATCCGAAGACATGCCATCACAATTTTGATCCTCTGCAGAGGGGATGGCACCCCTGCTTCGGTAGCCCAACGACCTGAACGCGAAGTCGAGCACTTCACGGTAGAACAGTTTAACGAGGACCAATACCGCACACCCTCGGTCCCTACGCAGACTGATCCAAGTGGAGACCCACCCGCACACTGACCGCAGTCAGTGATGCTTGACTTCGGTGATCTGCTGGGAACTGTGTCTTAACGATCAGTCCATTGCGGGACGCAAAAAATAGCCAATAAAAAATACGTAAACGTAAATTTTCATGGCTAGCAATAGCATGGTTGTTTTTAAATAAACTTTTTTTTGAAATTTTCGTTTGTTGCAAGATATTTCGCATAAGAACGCGTACCCCCACTGAACCATTCCCGCCACACTTTGGGAAACACTGCCTTAGATGACAGCACAATATTCAGACATATCTTTATGTCTAAATGAAAATCGTATTTTTTACCCAAACTCCTTTAAAAGATAATCTATTGAAAAGTTTTAAAATGTGGCTTATCTTGACACTAGCCTCTTAAATTTAAGGAGAGAAGTTCTCTAAAGAATATACAGATACTCTAAATAATAATTCATATCGAAGAACTGTGCAATTACATTATATAAAAATGAAAACTAAAAGTAATAACACATTATTCCGATTTGGAAGAAAGATTATTGAATGATAATTCCGATTTGAGTAAAGTCAACAAACAATGTTTCAAGTGTTCAATGGGTTCTTTATCAAGACAAAAGTTAACGGCGGTTAAAAGTTTTTAAAAAAAGGAATTTACCATGCATGATCATTTTCTTTTGTCCTAATCTAAAGTTTAGAACACAGGAAATATTAGCACATTTCAAATATTTTTGATTCTATAAAGCAATTGTGCATAATTATCTCAAAAATCACTATCTTGAATTTAGTGTACTTTCAGAACATTTGCATAATGTTTGTGAAATGGAGTTTTGAAAAAAAGTCTTTTGGGTAATATCATAATTTATGAAAAATGGATTTTACAAATGTAAGTTTTCAAATTTAAAAATTAACGATTGTTGTACTCTTACATTAATAACAGTTTTTAAATCTTATCTTTGTCTATTAAAAGAGTAATAAAATCGAATTCCCAGCCATAGAATTTTATTTAACTTAGCTTTTTAATTTACTACAATGCAATGTCAAAAGCATAATTTTTAATGTGCTATTTGGTGTGTATTGTTAATTTAAAATACATCTACAAAAACAAGTTAAACACCACTGACAAATCTAATTTTTTTTTACTAATATCAACGCATGAAAACCTGTTCCAGTTTATTGTTATTTATAGTAGTGTTCCAAATAAAGTAATAGTAGATGTTATGTTTAAAATGAATTTTGTCTGCAGACTTTAGTACAACTATATGATCACTCAAGGAATACAAATTATGTTATAATATATAAATTCGAAAAATAATAAAAATTATGAAAAGAATTTTACTTACGTCATCGGTTATACTTTTCAATTTTTATACTTAAACAAAATTATCACTAAATTTATAATAAAAATTCAGCTACTGTTAAAGAAATTTTTAAAACAGATTATAACGAGAACTTAATGTGTCTTTAATCATCAACTTTATTGAAAAATTCAACGGAAAGATGTTTTTCTTAATTATCGTAAATACGTAATTTGAAATTTGGATAGCTTACTTACAATATGTTGATGGCATAGAAACCCTTCGTCGGACTTGTAGTTTAATTCAAAATCCGACCGTAAGCTTTAGTCATGTTAAAATGTAAGACTATGGTGATCTTGAAATTAAGGTCCCTTAACGAGTCATAGGTTCGTTTCGTAAAGTCACTGAAGTAAGTACTTTATTTTACGTCGCACTAGAGCTGCGCAATTGGCTATTGGACAACAGTCTGGGAAACATCCCTGAGGATGATCCGAATACATGGGATGACTCCTCTACCTTGGTAGTTCGCGAAGTCGAGCACTTTACGGTAGACCAGTTAAACGAGGTCCGATACCACGCAGACCTCGGTTGCTACGCAGGCTGATGCAAGTGGTCACTCACCCGCTTACTGACCGCAGCCAGTGATGCTTGACTTTGGCGTTCTACTGGGAGTCCCTGAAGTCAATGAAGAAACTTCCATGATTACAATTACTTAATTTAAGTCAAAAGACAGGTAGTCTAAAAGATTCGTGTTTCAATATCACTTATAAGCCTTAGAGATTGTAAACTATAAAAGTAGGACCAAATTCAAAAACGGGAAGCGTAAATGGATCGTGTCAGAGAGAGCGAGTACGTAATTCAAGTAGACTAAATTGAAAGATATGCAGGTGACTTCGTCTTTTTGTTCCGCGCGTGATGCAGGAAATTATATAATATATTTGCCAAGCCCGGGATAGCCTGGTCGGTAGGGCGCTGGGCCCATATCCAAGAGGTCGTGGGTTCGATCCTCGCCGGCCGAAGACTCCCCGTGTAGTAAATGGTGACTGATGCACGTTAAATCTGTCGAGTCTCAAAGTCCTCCATGTTCCCAAAACAAATCAATACCTCTGGGGGTACTGATCCAGGAGTTTCCTTGTCTTCTGGATTGGTTCAAAATTACAAGGCTACGGAGTTGAGCATTAGTAGTCGTAAACCCATGAAATTGGGTCGGCCGTTCAACGACGGTTATGAAATAAAATAAAATATATTTGTCAGGGCCGGGATAGCCTGGTTAGTGGAGCACTGGGCCCTTCTCCAAGAGTTCGTGGGTTCGATCTCAGCCGGCCGAAGACTCCCCGTGTAGTAAATGGTGACTGATGCACGTTAAATCTGTTGAGTCGCTAAGTCCTCCATGTTCCCATAACGAATCAATTCCTCTGGGGGTACTGATCCAGGAGTTTCCGTGTTTTCTGGATTGGTTCAAAATGACAAGTCTACGAAGTTGAACATTTGTAGTCGTAAAACCCAAAAAATTGGGTTGGCTGTTCAACGACGGATATAAAAAAATAAATATATTTGTCAAAAAATATTTTCTAGATATGTACGTCTAAAATATTATAACACGATGCAAAGGGGAATGCATAAAAAAATAATTTTATTCGAATTCATAAAAAATAGTGTAAAATTATAACTTATGCTCACCCTATTGACGTGGAATTATCATTAAAAAGTATGCCTGTCTCGAAGCGACTTTAGACTCTGAGAAAATGCAGTTGCTTATTACAATTGCTTAATTCACCAAATTAGAAGACAAGCAGTATAAATGATTCGTACCTCAAAAACACCGATGAACTGCAGAGAGAGAAATTGTTGTAAGTTCTTAAAATAGGGAGGTTGGTAGGTACTTTATTTAAGTAACACTAGAGCTGCACAACGGGCTATTAGCGACGGTAAGGGATGATCCGAAAGCATGCCATCGCAATTTCGATCCTTTGCAGAAGGGATGGTTCCTCTGTTTTGATACCCAGACGACCTTTGCATGAAGTCGAGCACTTTACGGTAGAACAGTTTAACGAGGACCGATACCGTGCACCCTTGGTCCCCTCGCAGGCTCATCAAAGTGTTGCCACCCACCAGCTTACTGACCGCAGCTAGTGATGCTTGACTTCGGTGTTCTACTGAGAACCGTGTCTTTACAATCAGTCCACAGCGGGACCTTAAAATAAGCTTCATACCTAGATCATGCGTTGAAATTGCGTAAAGCCTCAGAGATAATAAGTGATTTATTCAAGGAGAACTAAATTAAAAAACGGGCAGTATAAATGATTTGTGTCTCGAAGTCATTACTGAACTTCAGAAATAGTGAGTAATATTAAAAATAGACTCAATTTATGCAAACATGCTGTATGCATGGATCATGACTTGAAGTTTTGTTAGATTCGCAGAGATTGCAAGAGATTTATTCAAGTGAGACGAAGGGGCCTCCCTGGCCGAGCGGTATCGCCCGCCAAACGCTCTGTCAACCGTGGAGGTGGCGGGTTCGAATCCCGTCGTGACCCTGGATGTATTCTTTGTGCTATCTGTGTCTTTTTACTTGACGAAGGTTTATAAGCCTTAAATGAGCACACAAGCCTGCAAATGTATGTTATACAAATAAATAACTGTGCTACCGTAAAGTGCTCGACTTCGCGTGCAGGTCGTTGGGCTACCGAAGCAGGGATGCCATTCCCTCTGCAGAGGATCAAAATTGTGATGGCATGTCTTCGGATCTTCCTCAGGGATGTTTCCCAGACCGTCGCCAATAGCCCATTGTGCAGCTCTAGTGTGACGTAAATAAACTACAAATAAATAAATAAATAAGTGAGACGAAATTAAATGACAGGCATTATAAATGATTGCAGACGCGACAAGGAGAGGGTTGGAAAAAAACGAGATTTACAGTGTGAATCAAACTCAGATATTAACTTTTCATGAACCTGCTTAGTACATGATAAACACAAAATAATAAAGGCAGTCAAAAGAATAAAACGGTTGTCTAAGCTTACAACTTAGAATGGTATTGGCTTGTAGTTCTACTTCCGTGACTACAAGGCGAGTGGGTTTGAATCTCGCCATAGCCATGAATGAAACCTTGTGCTGCTGTTCTCTAATTTGAGCGACCTGTTCTTTTCATTGACTAAGATTTATACGCCTTTTTTTGTATAGAGTTGCCCAAGCTAGTGGCTGAACTACATCGTTGGGTGGAATAAATCAATCTATCGTTGTAATTTTGTGGTTGTGAGTGCAACTAGCTGTTTGCACTATTTCTATTGGTTGCTATCTAGCTGTGGACAGGTAAGTGCAGTGCTTAGACATTAGGAGAAAATATGAGGCACCACTCAACCTTTAAAACCGTATATAAAATTTAAAACGAACTCGTCTTCTCGTAATGTGCTGCTATCTAGTGACAATGATAAAAATAAAAGTTTTTCACTATTCCGTTCAAAAGCAAAATGTACAAAACTCGCTTTGTATGGTATTCACGAGTCATTACAATAAAAATTTTATAGTATAATAGGTAGGTAAGCATTTCATTTACGTCGCACTAGAGCTGGCCAATGGACTATAGGCGATGGTCTGGGAAACAGGCCTGAGGATGATCCGAAGACATACCATCACAACTTTGATCCTCTGCAGAGGGAAGGGCTCTCCCGATTTAGTAGTCCGACGACCTGTACACGAAGTCGAGCCCTTAACGGTAGAACAGTTTAGCCATGACCGATACCATCCACCCTCGGTCCCAACGTAGGCTGATCAAAGTGGTCATCCATCCGCGTACTGACCGCAGCTAGTAATGCTGTTCTGCTGGGACTTTTTTTTTTGAAAAAAAAGAGAGAAGTTTTCCATTATCTTATAATTTTAATGAATATAATAAACATCGCGTTGCTTAATTATTATATTATCGTTTTTGTTTCTAAAAACAGTCCTCAATTTATTAAGCTTCTTAACCTGAATAAATATGCTCCTTCTCTGGGGAACACGCCCCACACCTTGAGAATCCCTGGTTAACGAATTTCATAAGTTCTCTTACAGGACAAAATTATTGTTTTTATATAATAATGGCGAAATTATTGTAATTATTGGCAACAATTCTTAATTTTGCCTTATTAGGTCTCCCTAAATAAACAATGCTTAAATAACTTTCCTCCAAATTAAAAAAAAAAATCTAATTTTTTTTATGATTGACCAATTTTTTCTGACATTTAAAGGAATATTTCGTTCATTTTTATTTTTGACTTCTACGAAGGTATATATTAACATTAATTAGTAATGAATTTAATTCTTCTAATCAACAAAGTAAAACACCACAAGTACGGCATTAGTAACACATTAAAAAAAAGTACCAGTCTCAATGTCTTCTATATCAACTCAAAATGAATTGATATAGAAATATTACAGAACAAATCAAGTTTTATCAAGAATATCTCGATTAGTTCTGTAAACTTCTATATTTTTTTTAATCTGTTGCCTGGCACCAATAATGTTTTATTTAGCAAAGCGGCTAATTTAATAATATTTTTTTAAAACTATACACGTGGATGAAGCTTAGATTTTAATGATCTAAAGATCTGGACATTATTTCTTTGCTAAATTTGCAAATGACATGTAATTGTTAAATGAATGATCCCTAAAAACTAAAGCGGAAAGATATACTTAATGATGTAAAAATTTATGAAAATCATGAAGATGGTAATAAATGCCGACATATTTCGAGCACTCAAAAATAGGCATCCATTCTCAAGAGTCGCCAGCTGTGAACGAGAAAACAAATGTGGCTTTAAATAGTAACGTTTATTTTACGTTTTCTGTTTAAAATCACATTTGTTTCCTCATTCACGCCTGGTAAGTCTTGAGAAAGAATGTCTATATTAGAGCACTCAAAACATGGCGACTTTATATATAAAATGACTACCATCTTCATAATTTTGGAAGCAAGGGAAGTTTTAAATCATCATGTATATAATTGTATTAAAATGCGCATAGTACGAGAAGTTGAAATGCAATTTTCATGAAAATTTGAAATAATTGTTAAAAGCGTAAATGACAAAACACCAAAAAAGAAAAAAAAATTATATTGATGTCTACACAGATTTTTTCATATGTATATGTTAAAACAGAGTTATAAAAAATTTAAATTTCATTTTGAAAAAAAAAAAAAGAAAGAAAGAAAAACTCAATAAATTTTTTTTATATAAAATGTAACTAAATATATCATAAAAAAAAGAGGAAAACGTCTTTTAATGCACATAAATAAATATGTTTTAAAATGAGAAGATTACAGAAAAATATTGAATTCCCTTTTAAGAATCTTAATTTTGCTCTGAAAGAGAAGAATTGTCCAAAAATTCAAATATCGTCAAAATCATGTCTCTTTGATAACTCTGTTTCAGTGCAAAGATAGCCCAGAACGTTCTTTAAATAAGCCATATTTTGCCTTTATACTTTTTTTTTTTTTTATATTCAATTTATAATATAGGTTTTCAACTGTATGACATCTAGGTAGAAATTATGTGATTAATTGATAGCCTAATGGTGATATTTATAAGAAAATAATTATCTTGAAATAATCCAATTAATCTAGATATTTCAAAAGAAAGAAACAAATAAATAAATAAATAAAAACGCCATAAGCACCTGTTATCAGTTTCTTCTCGCTTGCAACTTTTACTATCCAAGTAATGATAAAAAAAGCAACAAAAAGAATGTCATAAAAACGCTTATTGTATACTCTCGCCAAACAAGAACGCTACGTATGCTAATTGCTTCTCACATCTCCAAGAAATCAGACAAAAAAGAAAATGATAATTATAAACATCCGGATTCAGTTTTGGTGGGTTTTTTTTTACAGCAGAATACATCTGGCAGTCGGAAATGTCTGCTGTTCTTAGTTGAGTTTTCTCGTTCTCCACCTCGTGGTGCTTCGATAACAAAAATTATTGATTTTCCCCATTTTCTTGTTGGATACTCCGTCCTTCTCTGACCTTCTGCTAACCCTCATTCTTCGTAAGGGTTTTACCATGAATGGTAAACATCGCAGGTTAGTTTTTAATTATTTGTTGTAATTTTCAATCTTTAATTTTTTAGGGTAGAAATACTATAGTTACGATTTTATTCAAGAGAACTGAATTAGAAGGAGAAACGCAATTCTAAACGTCGGCTATTGGCGATGTTTTGAATTACTTGTAGTTATGTTTGTAAGAAGAAATATTTTAAGCTTTTTAAGAACAAATATTTTTATAATTGTATTTATTTTTGCATTGGAATAATTTTAAATATGTTCTAAAAGTTTGAAAACACGAAAAGTCTTTGGAAAGTGTTTTTATTTGTGTTGCCATTATTTGAAATGAGAATTTGTTGTTGCCAGTATCTTTTCTGTAAAGTTTTTGAGAAACGTTATTATTAGGAATTTAAACCATTAAATATTGAAAGAACTATATGTGTTTTAAAACGTTATTAATTATCAAAGCATTGATTTAGAGTTACTAAACTATTTTGTCCGAATGTAAAACGATTATTAGATATAAGAATCCGACACATTTTTGAACTAATTTAAAAATAATTTCTTTATATCTTTATTTTCTGTATTTCGAGATATTCTTTTAATATCAATACTAGCAATAATTAGCATAATTACATTTCTTTCATAAGTGTAAATATCATTGTATGTTAGAACATTATAAATTGAATAGAGAAATGTCATAGCTAAAATAACAGTAATGCTTAAATATTGTTTGTTGGCGAAAAATTAAAAGTCTGATTTACTGATTAAGTCTTAATGAATAAAAAATAGCTTAAGAAGTTAAAAATACCAGTATTTCTCTTCTTTTCTCTCTAATATGCATATTGTATTTTTTGTACTTGTAGTAATACTTTATTTTCGTCGCACTAGAACTGCATGATGATCTATAGGCAATTGCCATTGTGATCCTCTGCAGAGGGGATGGATATCTTGGTTTAGTTACCCGGAGTCGAGCCCTTTACGGTCGAACAATTTAATAAGGTCCATACAGCGCTCCCTCGGTCCCTGCGCAGGCAGATCTAAGTTGTCACACACTCGATCACTGACAACTAAGAGAGATATTGACTTCTACTGGAAGCCATATGTCATCAGTCTTCTGCGGAATGTGTTTTTTTAGAAGATGCACCTTGTTTTTTTCTTTAATAATTTTTTTTAGAATAATTTGCTTTTTGAACCTGGTACTTAGTACCTTCTTTAATAACTAAAACACATCAGCCATTTAAACCAAAGGCACAGTAATAGTAATACTAGCCGAAACTTTCAAACAATTTAATTGCGTAATTTTAATTTTCTTAATCATCAAATTATAAATAAGAGAGTCTTAGTGGTTCAGGGGATAGAACGTTCACCTTCCAATGAGGTGAGCCGGGTTCGAATCAGAGCGATGACTGTTCGATACGAATCCCGCACCCGCCTCGTACCAACCACAGTGCTGACGTAAAATATTCTCAGTGGTAGACGGATTATGGGTTAGAGTCCCCTACGCGTCAGGCTAACTATGGAAGTTCTTTTTCCTCTCCATGCAACGCAAATGCGGGTTAGTTCCATCAAAAATCCCTTCTCGAGGGCAAATTTCTAACAATTCTTGATATAGGAGTTCTCTTGTCTTCTGGATTAGGTTCAAAATTACAAGGCTATGGCGAACATTAGTAGTCGTAAACCCAAAATTGGCTGTCCAACGACGGTTATTTAAAAAAAAATTCTAAATAACTTGAAATGATTATAAGAAAATTAAAACTTTATTATTCATGGATTAATTATTGCATAAATTACTCTACTTTTTAAATTTATTTTCTACTATAAATTTTCATCCAATTTAAGTAGTGTTTTACTTATTCCATTCAATTTAAAAAAAGTAAAACTGAAATATGATATTTAAACTAATACGAAGCAAATTAATACACAGTATCCACTTTATAAATTTTTTCGGGATCATAATTTTCAGTAAAAATTTTATTTATTCGATTTAAGTTACGAAAAATGGTTCTGTTTGATAGAATTTTAGTTTTCTTAAAGTGTTTCGTTACCTTAAAAGACGAATTCGATGAAATTTTTCGGAAATGAGAATTATTACTTAAGACAAATATAAGTTCTAACTTCAATGCATTTTCTAATGTTTTGATTACTTTCACTCTTAAGATTGAGATTTACATCAAAGCCAAGAAGCTTTTCTTGAATCTAAATGGACATCTTTTTTGTGATATTCTTTTAAAGATAGACTGAAATCTTTATCATACATATAACTTGATTATACTTTTGTTTGAGAAGTTTTTATTTAATGTGGAATGTATGTTTTCAATGATTGAAGTAATGCAAAATAATACTGCCCTAACTTATAGCTATTTTATTTTAAAGCTTAGCTTTTAGTCTATTTTTAAGACTCTGCAATTGCAAGTATAAGAGTAAAATTAATGCACAATTAAGTGCCCAAAAATTACTCTTATATTACCAGAAAAAAATCAGGTCATATAGAAAAATATTTTAATTTACTTAAACGATGTTTATTGTATGTATTTCTAAAACTACTTTTTAAACCTTTCTGCATTTTAGCGACCCAAAATGTCTTAAATAAAAAAAAGAAATAGATCGTGTGCTCAAGTCATTGATTCATTTTCAATTGAAATGTATCATACTGTTTTAATTGGCAAGTTTAATCACAGAAAAAAACTTTTCGAAATGCATAGTGTTTAAGTTTCAATATTTGATTATTCTCTTAAAAGTACATAAAATTTTTTTTTTCAGAAAATGATCATGGGCTGCAATATCAGAAAATCGCTCATGGGCTGCAATAGCGGCACAACTCAAAAAATCATGTTTTGAGATAAGTGGGTTTAAGTTTTCATTGCTAATGTAAATGTATAAGAAATGCTTTAGTTTGCTTAAACGAAGATTACCTTCAAGTTGAATTATGAGTTGTGCTTAGTTGTGTCACTATTGTAGCCCGTGAGCGATATCAAAAGTCGTCTGCGTCATTTTGTGTTAGTAAACAAACATGTTAAGTTTGATGTTTTCACTTTGATTATTTTAGTTTAAAGAATTAATTTCAAAATTTAGATTTATGAGCTTTTAAGCGCATTTCTGAAAAAGAGATTAAAAAAATATATAAATAAATGAAAAAAATAATAACTATTTTCGCAACAGTCCACTGTGGATCAGGGGGGGGGGGGTCATTGAGGTTTAGACACAAAAGTGTAATTTCGTGAGCAGCGGCATGATGGGACCATTATGGACAGGATTACGCACTGACCAGCTTTACTCCCGAGACAAGTTGATGCCAATCGATCTCTAGTTTGGTTGAACGTAAAACCAACTCCGAAGATGAAAAATGTACAGCCAGCAGATAATAGAAAAATACAGGCAGCAGAAAAAAGGACAAAAAGTTAACACTTAGTATGACTTCTGATCTAATAACCGGACTTTCACGTACTAAGTGCCAATCTTAATGGTTCAAAGAGTTCACCTCAAATATGCCAAATAATAGAGCTAATTATTTACTAAATTACGAAATCAGACATTTTTTCTTTGAATGAACATACATTTTTTCGGTGGATTTCGATTCTTTGTGGGTATTCACAATCTGAAAACTATGGTTCCGATAATTTATAGTTGAGAGAGCAATCGAATGCTTGCTGTTAGTTTCCCTTTTTGCGTATTCCGTTAAATATCAGAAACTTTACAAGCGAATCGAAAAATCTTGTACGTATTCACTTGTGCAAAGAAAACTCTATGCCAGAAATTATTTTTATATTTATTTATAATTTTTTTTATCATTTAATTCAATATTCGTCTAAAAAATTTTTTAATTGTGAGGTATACGAATGTTCAAATAATTCTAAACTATTTAATTTTAAAGAACTAAATATCTAACTTGAAAAATCGGTGGAAAATTTCTTAGATATAAATTTTTTAAAAAGTCGTATTTTTAAATTTTTTTTTTCAAATTCAACCATTTGACCGATTTCGTAGCTAAGTTTTTTTTAAATTAATTCATCGTCAGAACTAATTAATTAGCTTATTTATGTGCACCCTTTAGCCATAAAGGTTTGTTTTTAGTACGTGAAAATCTTATCATTAGAACAAACTTTACCAAGGTGACATCTTTTTTTCCTTTATTTATATTTATTTATTTAGCTTTTTGTACAAAAGAAGTGAGGAAGAACGCTAGAAAGATTGCTTGCTTATTTTTATAAATATAATTTATGATGCAATGCGCATAATTAGAAATTTTTACATTCATATTATATCCACAGAATATTCTAACAAACTTTAACACTGTCCTCATATGATTGGTATTTTGTATTATATTTCGTATTCAATAATTAATTGATCTTGTAGAAGAACGTTTTTAAATCAGTAACAAATGTTGAAAGCAAGTTAATAGGAAAAAAAAAATTATAATGTTTTTCAAAACGGCATTTATTTGGGGGAAAAAAAGTTAAAACATCCTCATAAGAAATTAATAAAACTGTTTAGGTTTATGAATTAATAATACTGTTTTCAAATTTACTTTATCATATTTCTCTTATCAAAACTGTAAAAAAAGTTAATAAACTTGTTCAAAAATTATTTTAAAAAAAAATATATATATATAATGCTAGTTTTGTTTTGTTTTCCAGAAAAACTGGTTGCGTGGATTTACAGAATCCTCATATAGAAGAACTAGGAGTAGACTATCTTTATCACATTTCTCTTGATACTCAGACTCATAATTTGCCAGAAATGTTTTCAGACGTAAAGGTTTGTGTGTGTGAATACATATATATTACCGCAGTCAGATAGTTATTATTGTAAAAATTAAGACTAATTTAACATATATTGACGCTTTGATGCAGAATTTTTATTACTCCTATTTTTCATACTCTTATCATTATTTTGTATTAATTTAGGTCAAAATAAGTCAGGAAAAATAGATTTAGCATTTTAATAATTGATGGTTATGAAATATAGCATGAAACTTCGGTGTCTTTTGCGTTAAAGGTAAAATCTTTCAAACACGGCTCACTTCCAAACAAAATTTTTTTAAATTTGCACTTATTTGCAGTTATTTAGAACTAAAATAAACAGATATTCAGCATTGAAATTTCTTTTATTTACAAAATCAGTTGATAAATTTTTGAATATGAATGAGAAAAAAAATTTCAACTACTCTTTTTGGATTTTACATTTTAATACAAATATAATTTCGATAATCTAATAGAATTTTTAGTAATTGTTAGACTGTTTTTTATAATTAAAAAATACCTAATATAATAACAAACGTAATTATATATATATATATATATATATAATATTAAAAAAAGGTAAATATGGCTTATCAGTGTATTTCCCCAAGCTTCGTTACAAGCCCATGCGGAAAAAAAAAGAATTTTTTTTTTTTTTTTGCTTTGCATGGACTCGTTGCAAACTAGTTAAACACCCTTTTTTTGTATGGTGTTATTTGAAACACTTATCCAAGGAGAAAAATTATATTATTTTTTCCCGCATTCCTTCTAATCATGAACTACTTTTAGAATTTAAATTTTGAGCTAAAGTTTCCCAGAGTCGCTTCCTGTCCAAATTAGACCATCCGGGTACAAATGGTTTTGAAGAGAGATTCACAGACAGACGGATTCACAAACTTTTCCTTTTATTTTAGTTGATAACACAGTAAATACACTGCTGCACAATTGCTAAGGACGGGCCAGAAATGGCTGCATAAAGCATATGAAAAATTAAGCGTTGGTAAATGCTAAGTGAAATAAAAGAATATCAGAATTCTAGGGCATTAAAAAAAATTATTGTGCTCTGAAACCCAGAAGTTTTTAAATATGTTTGAGAAACAAAATAGTCGTTTTGTGCTGAAAACGTAAAAATGAAAAAAAAAAAAAATGCAACTACTATTTGTAAGCATTCTAGAGTAAAATGTCAGTAGAGAAATTGACTACCGTAGTGGGCGATGAATATTCTCGGACGTCATAGCATCCATGTCTCAACAATAGCTGCATGCTCAACAATAGCTGCATGCTCAACAACAGCTCCTCTGTAGCTGTTGGGGCAATTTGTTCCATTCCTCTGACAGTGGACGGATGAGGGTGTCCTTGTTAAATGCAGGGCGTTCTCGATCAGCAACACTCCTCCCCAAATCATCCCACACAATTTCAATGAGATTTAGATTTGGAGAAAGTGCTGGCCATGCACAGCGTTTAATATCCTCGCTCTGAAGACGCTCCTCGACATTGACGGTTCGATGACATGTTGCGCTGTCGTCTATAAGAACAAATTTATCGCCGATAGCACCACAGAACAACAAGAGGCAGCAGAATATCCTTAATGTAGCGTTTGTCAGATCCCAGTCATAATCCCGATTGGAAGCATATGGAGGCGTTTACGGCCATTTATTATAATGCCAGCTCATACCATAACACTACATGTAGAATATCGGTCCCTTTCCTGTATGTTTGCTCGACTATACGCAGTACCAATCTCGCGCCAGATCATTTGGCGTCGACAACCAGAGTAGGAACTGAATCGATCTCATCTTAGAATAGTATGCAAACCTAATCTTCTTCAATCGAGCTGTGATGCAGAGGACACCATACAAACGGGCGCTACAGTGACGTCTGGACAATGGTATGCTCACAACAGGTCAGTGGGCATATGGTCCTCCTGATTTTAAGCATCTGGCTACAGTTTTCGGCAAATTCACTAGCCAGTAGCAGAATGAAACTGATTTGCCACCTGACTGGCTGTATTGCTCCGGTTCCAAATCCTTGAAACAACGCTGTGGCTGACGTTGAACTCTTTGGTCTCATCTGTTGTTTTTCGGTCTATCAGCAACCGAAATATTTCGGTTGCTGATAATACGGTCACGCGTAAAATCATCTAAATGACGTCAGAAAGATATATAGGAAATTGCAAGGTCCTCAATTGATTGTCTCCCGTTAAAATTTGCTTTTGAACAACAACGCTCGATAAACGTCAAATCTTTTAAATCTCAACGCTGTCATGTGACAAACCAGTTCGACAACACAAAACTTGCATACATAAAACACGTCTGTATCTCGCATTTATGCTATTTTTCACATTTTGTTACCTTCAATTTTGTAGTCGTTATCGTAGCTTTTATCATCCGTCCTTAGCAATTGTCCAGCATTATTTATTTTGTTATGACCATATTATTGATGAACTTTACACCATGTTTTTTTTTATTTCAGTTTGTATGTACAGGGGGTACTCCTAGAAGGATGGAAAAGTTTGCACATTATGTACAGAGAGAATTAGGCATAAAATTACCCACTGGAGCAGCCTTGTATGATATAAGTGCTCGTTCTTACAGATATTCCATGTATAAAATCGGACCTGTGATATCAGTTAGTGTGAGTGCCATCTTTGCTTATTTTACTGAATCTTCACATTTCATCTCATGAAATGCTTGATGAAGTTATTTATTATTGCAGCATGGTATGGGCATTCCATCTTTATCTATACTTTTACACGAGCTCATCAAGTTGATACATCACGCTCATTGTGAAGATGTCACCTTCTTGCGTCTCGGAACTTGCGGGGGCATAGGTAAGAAACCTCAATGCAGAAATCTCGGAGGGATGCAAAATTTCAATGCAAAACTATCACAGAGGTTTATTAATTCCCTCAAGGACACAGACGTGCGATTACATGATCACATCGGACTCCAGTCTTACCTCTTTTTATTTATTTATTTTTTTAGCGTTTAACTCAGTTTGGCAGTCACTGATTCATCGGATCTGATATGACTCATTGAGATAAGGACATGGCAAGATAATATTCGACTCCATATGGAGGGCACAGAACATAATATACAATGAAGGCTCGATCTATACACTGCCCTTTTACCAACTTTACAACGGTTCGCAGTTTCTTGTGGGTTACTATCCGATAACACCAGTCTAATATACGTGAATAATAACAATAAATGGAAAAGAGGCTAGGTACCCTATTTAGAATGGCTCAAATCACCAGAACTTATTAATTAAAAGATAGAGCTGGTAACTCAATTACTTCAATTTTTAAATTTATTTCCATGCAACTAAGACATTCGACAAAGACGGACCAATGTTTCTTAAAACTGAAGTCTTTGTCACACATACTTCAAAAAGTTTTTTTTTTTTTTCCTTTTGGTCACTACAAGCGCCATAACAGTGGGGCATAGGTCAACTAAATATCGCTTTTGATTTACGTTATTCATATTGGATTCTATTCATCGAAATTTTATCTGGTGAGAATTTAAATGATTCCTGATAGCGGGTGGAGGGTTTTAGTGAGCATAATACAGAATTCTATATAGAGTTAGTCTAAAACATTAAAAAAAATCAATCAAGGTAATTTAAAAAGCATCTTATTTTACATTTGTTTATAAAAATATGTTTATGTTTTTAAAAATATTTCAAGTAACTTTCTTCTTAAACTTATATTTATGGCCGTAAACATGGGCAGATTGATGTAAAAAAATTATTATGCGCGGGGCAAATGCAATTAAAAAGTTCTTTGATTAATATTTTTATAAATTTATGACTCGTTTTATGAAACTTAGTACTTAATCAAGACATCCTAAAATTTTAGGACAATGTTTTTAAAAAAATTAATATACCCGTGGCGTACATAGTTAATGAAAACTTAAAGAGAAAAATATAGCCAAGTGAACCCATTTTGAGAGAAAATAAGACCTTGAAAATCCCTTTTTATTTCAAAGGCATTGCCCTAATTTATAACGTCTGAACTCGGATCCCTGTTTACAAAGTATAAGCAACACAACAGCATATCTTCCCTTGCATTTTTCTTTTCTAAAGATTGAAATTAAATTTTTTTTTTACCAAATATGCAAAACATTCGAATGTAATTATAATGATAGTTATTTATATTTTATTAATTTTTGGCTGCTAACATTTAGCTTTTTTCAAACATTTTCTTTTTTCAAGGTAAGAATAATTTGAAAAGAGTTTCCGGATTGCACCGTATGGAGGTAGTTTGCCCAGAAATATTTGTTTATTTATTTGTTTACCAAACTTTGCAACTCTATTACGTTATTACCTAATAATTAACATAATTATATAAACAATGGAATACAAAAAAAAAATGATTTTCATTGAAACTTTAAAAAAAATTTCTAATTCATAAGAAAATTGTGTGCAATTCCTCGTAAATATTCTTGATAATTTGAACGTTTAACTCCACATTTAATAATTTTTAAATACTTTGTAACAAGTTAAAATTCCTGATTTTCTTTGACAGGAAATAATAAATAGATAATATAATAAACTAAAAAATATATATATTTAGAACCGGTGAAACATAACTGTAATAAAAAAGAAATGGAGGAAATGTTTATATCCAATATGTCCACTAGGGTGACATTCGTCAATTCTGGCATATTAGGGCAAATTTGTGGGCCACTCTTTTAGGGGCACCATATTAGGTAGGGCAACGTTGCTCCCACAGTAAGGACAGATAGTGCAGAGAATGAAAGAACATCCATGCCTTGTCCATGATACGAACCCAGAACCTTTCTGATTCAAGGCTTTTCTTAACATCTAATTTTTTTTCTTACCATCTTTATAAATCACATTATTAAGAAATTTTATTTTATTAATTAATAGCAATCGTACATTTCAGAGTTAAAATCACTCAATAATTTTTTCTAAACATTTTATGTTGTGTAATAATTAATAAAGCTAAACACATTCATCGCTAACATTTTTTTAAAATAAATATATATATGTTTAAGGTTTACCTGGTGGCACCTTAGTAATTACATCTGAAGCCGTAGATGGATTGCTTGATCCTTATTTAAAACTGGTAATGCTATATTTTTAATCATTTCCCTTTTTATTTTTAAATATAACTCTTTAATAGAAAAGTGAAAGATTCTCATATTTAACATTTTTATTTTTGCTGATATTGTTTTAAAAATGTTTTCAACTTGAATTTTTTCAGCATATCCTTGGAAGAGTTGTAAAGAGACCTGCAGTTATAGATAAGGATTTGGTTCAAGAATTAAAAGAAATCGCAGACTCGGAACTCAACGAGTGTAGCACGGTTGTGGGCAAAACAATGTGTACAGATGACTTTTACGAAGGTATAGCTTTACATTTTATCTTGTTTCGAAATATGCTTAAAATTAATGTTTTTAGGCCATTCCTATGTATCTCAGGCGTTTTGATATCCTTCAATTTGCATTATTAGCGATTGATCTTAATAAAACTGACAATTTCATAATTATGTGATTTTGGAAGACTATTACTGCATTTAGTAACAAAATTACGCTTGCGGACACGCAATGATTGTTCGGATACTCTATTAACTCCCCGATGCATAATTCCCATGGGAAAGCATCTAAAAAGGCAATTTTGATATAGAGACGATCAAGACTTGATTAGCCCAGGGGTTAAAGAGGTCGCTGCCTATAGCCCCACATTATAATGGCCTTTCAATGTCATTGCATAAAATTTCAATTTATTTTTTATTCTAATTTAATTTTTAGATTAAAAGTTACTAGTATTTTAACAGTTGTTTTATAGAAATTTGTGCCTTATTGATTTATGGAAATTATCTAAATCATATTAAATAAATAAAACCAAGAAACCGATGTGGTAAGATATTATACCTGATTAAAAACTTCATTTACTTCAAAAATATATAAATAGCAAATAACAGTCGACATGCTTCAAAAATGGGAACCTATTTCGCTCGAAACTTATAGACTGTTATTTGCTATTTGTTGAAGCGATTGAAGTTTTTAATCAGGTAATATTTAAATCATTATCTATTGTGCTGATTGAAAATATCTTCAGTAGTAGACGGACCAAGAGTTAGAGTCCTCTTGCCTTCAGGCTAACGGTGGGAGGTTTTCGTGGTTTTCCTCTCCACGTAAAGCAAATGCGTGTTAGTTCTATCAAAAATGCATCTACTTGAAATAAGTAAATGTCTTACTTGATTAAAAAAAAAACTCATTCGCTTCAAAAATGCTTAAGAAAAAATGAAATAAGAATCGACATGTTTCAGCGCTTTAAAAATAGGCGCTCGTTTTCACGGCTTGCCAGACGTGAATGAGAAGAAACAAAAGAGATTTGAAAACGTAAAGTTGCCAACGAAAAATGAAAAAATAAAGTTGTGAAACAAAACTTGAAAAAACTTTTCTCGTCTATTTTTGGACCAAATGAAGTTTTTAATCAGGTAATATCTTCCCGCGCTTCAGTTTCTTGGGATTATTTATTTGTTTTACTTAAGTAAATGTGTCCGTTTCTTCTTCCAATTTTTTCATATTATTTTTTTTTTAATTTATAAAATTTGTTTTTATATTTATTAGTATCTAATTAATCTTGAACAAAGTCTGTCAGATTTTACTTCCGATTCTTTTGTCGTACTTTTGCAAAACACACAACAACAAAAAAAAAAAGTATGAACATTGTTATTTATCTCAATGCTATTCATACTTCTTTTAAGCACCTTTTTAGAAAATTACTTGGGTAAGTAAGAAATATATAACCTTTACGTAAAAATGAAGAAATAATATACTGAATATACTGAATCGCCATCTTGGCCCAGAAACACGGGAAATTTTTATGGTAAAGAAATTTTCCCAAATAAACACATTTCATTTGTGCATGCATACAGTATGCCCTCGATTTTTTTTTTATAGCAAAACGTCACAAACTGCTCTACTTTCTAAAGGTATAGTTGTATTTTCTGTCCTTGTTTACATTCTAACAATTTCCAAAACAAATTCTGTATTGTTGAAGCACACCTCCCCTAAGTCATCTTTAGTAAAAAAATGGCGTTTGAGACAAAAACATATAAATAAGGTACACACTTTCGTCAATTGAAATTTTTTTTGAGGTTTATTTGTGCAAATCGCAATTTTCAAAATCTCCGCTTCATCGTAACATTAATTGAAATCAAAATCTTAGCGAGTGATTATGCTCTGCTGTTGATTTTAAGTATTAACAAAATTAATACATCTGAATCACGTGGTTTAATTATTTAAATCATAATTACTGAATATTTTCTTCTTCTTTATGCAGGTCAAGGGAGATTAGATGGTGCCTTTTGCGATTATACTATGGAAGATAAAATGAACTTCTTGAACGAAATTCATTCAAAAGGAATCACGAATATTGAGATGGAATCACTTGCTTTTGCGGCAATTTGCCAGCATGCCGGAGTTAAAGGTGAATGATATTTTCATTATTCTATTTTAAGTTTCTTTCCAATGATACGTATGCGTTATCAATTTAACTTATTCATTTATATTTTATCAAGATAACTTATTCCATTTACTAACCCTATCGTGACAGTTTTACATTCTATTTTGACTCAGTATTGTACAAAATATTGTAATAACTAAATTAGTTGTTCTTTCATATAGCACACCGTTTATAAAAATCGCAAAGTGTCAGCTGTTCTACTTTTTTATCGTTTGCATTATTTTTAAATGAATGAGTAAAAATTCAAGTTTTACGTAACTTGGAACAACATTTATGTGATGCAATGAATAAAATTGAAAAGAAATGCTGACATACAGATTATAATTTATGTCGTTTATCAAAAAAATCTCTATAAGCTAAAGGTAATGATGAAGTTTGCTCCAGAAATTTAACATCAGTTATAGCAAGACTTAAAACCAATGACTTCAGAGCAATCAAGATTCTCCCAGACAAAACCAGGACAGTTGTTCCTTACAGAAACTGCTCAGATGCCATGTTAACACCACGGCACATTTTCGAGTGCCCAGCACTCTTAACGAATGTTCTGAAATTGGGAATGGTGCCACTTGAGGACAATCTAAGATCTGTTCTCTATAGTCAACAGGCACCGAAGTTAGCGGCCTCAATCGTACAGAATTTCGATGTTCTTTGAAAATCCATGGACACGAAAACAACATCAACAATGATGCTGTTTTAGAACCATCTCTCTATAAAATCTTTCTATAACCATAACAGGAACTGTGTGCACACTAATTGACTAAGAATATTTTTACATTTTTTGTAGTTTTTGCTAATTTTTGTTAATATAGTCGTATTGTCTTCTACAGGTGCTGTAGTGTGTGTAACTCTTCTAGATCGACTTCATGGTGATCAAATTGACACTTGTAAAGAAACTCTGGAATATTGGCAAGAACTACCACAGAAATTGGCTCTTGCGTTCATAAAAAAGCGTATGAGTTTGACTTAGTTTAAATGTGTTATTTTGTTCCTGCTATGATTATTCTAATTTTGTTCTTCTGTGGTAATGAAACATGGTTGTTTAAAAACGGTTTAATAAAAAGTGAATGTAGGCAACATGCATTTTACATTTTAACATTTTTTAATGTTGCATGTGATATTAAAAATTGGTTTAAATACTTCTTAAAAAAATATTATTCTCATATATCATTTCTTAAATGTATTCATTTGCCTCTAATATGTATTGCTTTTATTAAAGAATTTCTTTATTTTAAGATTACTTTTTAAACGGAGAATAAAAGCAATTAATGTACTCTTTAAACTATTTTCTTGTTCATATTTTGAGATAGATTGTTCTCTGAAAGGGCTATTATATTGTTTAAAATTGTTAAAGCATTTACGATTTAACCTTCAAAACAGTTTTTTTTAAAATTCTTCTTCTTCTAAAAATATTCACAGGAAGAATTTAAAAAGAGCTTTAATTTTGAAGTAATTGTATAGAAATCACTTCAAATACTTCTTTTTAATTATTTTCTTAAATAAGCATCTCCATTCTTTAAAAATTCAGATCAAATTTTTTAGTTCCTAACATAGTTCTTTAGTTTGTTTCTTTCAAATTTGAGGGAAACATCAGATAAAATCTAATAGAAATGTAGATAGGAACATATTCTTAAAGTATTAAAATTAATTATTTCTGTACTGTAGAACATTTATGCAAATGAGCTTATATATTAAGTGTAAAATAAAAATTAAATTATTTTCATGTGATATAAGTTATAAAAAAATTTACAACTATTTGACATTCCACGTACTAGATATTCCATATATATGTTAACCATATTGAAATATACTTAAAAAGTTGTGAATTTGCGGAAAATGTATTTTTTCCTATTTTTTTTCTACTTATTTGAATTTTAAGAATATTTATACTTCAGAAATGTATTAATAAAAATTTATGTCAATGAAATCTTTGTGAACATTCCTTTATTACATTTAGTTAATTCTTAAAAGAGATATTACGTTTCTATTTCTTTCGTTTCGCTATTGATATTTATTATATAGAAATATTTGTTATTTCTTAAACTTTTTAGAACCGAAGACCCCTTTTATGTAGTGAAAGATTTTTTGCTGCCTTACATTCGCTATTTATTGGTTTTCACTCGTAATTAAGAATACAATTCAAACGAAAATCATAATGTGGGTTTTCAAAATACTCTTTGTAAATCAATTCAATGCTTAATCAATTGAGCTTCTTAGAAAATTAAAAATTTTTACTTGTAAAGAAACATTAAAGAAAAAAAAGCTTTGCCGAGGAAAAGAAATTTAGCCAGAATTATTCCCCCGCCGAATTTGACGAAGAAAAAAAAAACACTATATTTTTGTTTTTAAGTATAAGAAATATTTGTTTGAACCAGAAACTATGAAGTTAAATTTCCTAAAGAGATAAAAAAAAAAAAATAATTCAGCAATCAAGCAGTCAGCGAGCCATTCATTTTTTTCACAAATTAATTTTTTACAGTGCAGAAAAATTATTATGTGTTTTTAGTGAGCCTAAAATTTAAGAGAAGGACCCCATTTTTAATCACGACAAATAGTTTTATAAACTCTTACACGGAATAGCCTTCTTAAATATCTAATGCGCTCGATTAACCGATACCTTAGTCATGTAGACGTAGATTAACCGATACCTTAGTCATGTAGACGTAGATTAACCGATACCTTAGTCATGTAGACGTAGATTAACCGATACCTTAGTCATGTAGACGTAGATTAACCGACACCTTAGTCATGTAGACGTAGATTAACCGATACCTTAGTCATACCATAACTCTAAATCCAATATCTGTAAAGTGTTATGAATGATTTTGTTTTATACTCAAGGCCTTTCCTTATTTTATTTAACACGTTTACGATGAGTGTTAATTAGGTTTCTTTGCTATTACAGAACTTAGTTTCATTCTCTGACTTTGCAAAACTGAGTCTTTTAGGTCATTGTTACAAATTTATGCAATATATGAAATAATGGGTTGATTCGATTGTCATGCTATACTTATTACAGTTTATTTAGCTAATTATTTCTGTTAAAATCTCTATCCGTTTGATTTATCCAGATCACTGATAAATAATTGTTCGTTGCATTGTTTAAATAAATAGATAAAAATGTTTGCAGAGTTCGTAGAGTAATTACTTCGATTTTAATTAACTTACTGGAGAAAAAATAATTGATTCGTTATAACCGTAACATATTTAAACTAAAAAAGGTCTTTTGACTTAGATTATAAGTTGTGAGGTTGCGATTTAAAAATTAAAACAGTTGCTAAGACGGAAAAATATTTACTTTCATTACGAATCTTCAAACTTCAGTCGCACTTTTTCGTAAAACCATAATTTTTATCTTATTTCATTGGTACTACCTAAATTATTCACGAGATTTACCATTTTGTTTTTATTAGATGGTTAATCATCGCACTTTTTTGCATTCTTACTAGGCATTTTTATAACGTTACTTTTTAAATTTCAAAAATTAAGTTTTAAAACTTTAAAAAAGTCAAAGAAGTGTAAAAATATTTTGCTATATTTTATAGAATGCATTCTTTTAATAGAGCATATAAAATTACATAAAAAATTTCGGTGAGATGAAGTCAAAAATTATAATTTTCCTACGAATGCTATAAAAATTTGGAGAGTTACATGGCTTGGTCATAATTAAATATACACTGCTGGCCACCGTAAATGCAACACCCTGAAGGAAGGAAGCAAATAACATGAAATTTACAACATGCATTAGCAGAGGTAAGATATGCAAATGATTATAATTTTAGCGCAGACGCACATTACGCGCGTTCAAAGCGCTATTTAAGGCTTGGAGATTTCGACGACTTCAAGTTCGGCAATTGTGTTTTCTTGTGGTTTTTTCAAAAAGCGATCAATTATTCCTTGTAGAAAACAGCGATCATCTTTTGATCAAGTATCCGAGTTCGACAGAGGAAGGATAGTGGCCTACCGAGATTGTGGATTGTCTTTCAGGGAAATCAGTAGTGTTGGACGAAACCAAACTACAACTGTAATGCGGATATGTGATTGTTGGATGCAGGAGGGTACGACGGACCAACGTGTTCGATTGCATCCACCTCAGTGCACCACTTCACGTGATGACACACGAATTGTGCGTATGGCAGTGACTGATCGCTCAGTCACATCACAAACCATAGCACAGCACATTCAGTCTGCAACGCATCATCCAGTGTCTGCTCGTACCATTCGAGGACGTTTACAGCAGAGTGGTCTGTCCACAAGACGTCCATTGCTTCGTTTACCCTTGACGCAGAACCATAGACGTCTCCGCCGCCAATGGTGCGATGAAAGAAGGATGTGAACGACAGAATGGAATGAAATTGTCTTTACTGACGAGTCACGCTTCTGTCTGCAACACCACGATGGTCGCATTTGAGTCTGGAGACACCGTGGAGAGAGGATATTGAACAGCTGTGTTATGCACCGCCACACTGGTCCTGCACCGGGTATTACGGTATGGGGCGGTATTGTATATCACTCTCGCATTCCTCCAGTACGCATTGCCGGTACTTTAAACAGCCAGCGCTACATCTCCGAGGTGCTGGAGTCAGTCGTTACTTTCAGAGCTTGCCCATGGCCATATTTCAACAGGATAATGCGCGACCACACGTGGAGCGCATTGTCCAAGGATTCTTCGTCAATCGCCAGATTGAATTGCTTCCCTGGACAGCTCGCTCTCCGGATCTTTCACCGATAGAAAACATGTGGTCTATGATTGCTCAACGATTGACCCAGATTACATCCCCAGCTGCCACACCAGATCAACTTTGGCAACGTGTGGAAGCTGCTTGGTTTGCTGTACCCCAAGAACACATCCAGTCTCTTTGAATCAATGCCGAGGCTTGTGGCAGCGGTGATCTCCAACAATGGCAGCTACTCTGGCTATTGATTTTGGTAGGAACCACACTTCACAGAAATCTATAAATTTAATCATTTGATACTTGGTCAACATGTTCTCTACAAAATAAATTTTGTTGTGGTATCTCTTGTCTTTCTTGGTGTTGCAATTTGGGTGACCAGCAGTGTCACCCAAAGAATTAGAATTTCCATTCTAATTCTAGAACGAGTAAAAAAGCGAACAAAATTATTTTTGAAGCGCGGGAAAATGGTGACCCTTTATTGACAAAATGTGTACAGCGCCCCGTTGTAGTAAGGAGCCTAACCATTAATTTTACGATGATCTAACCGTTTTCTTTATTAATTAAATATCTTTAAATTAATTATTTTCATTAATTAATTTTAATTAAATTTATGAGATTCTTTTAAATTGCTTGTTATTTATTTATTTATTTTTAAATTCATAAAATGCTTGAGCGTTTATTCGATGAAGTATGTCGAGTGTTATAAAGGCAAAGAATGTACATTTTTTTCTTTAATTTATTTATATTTTGAATATAATGCATATTTATATGGTTGATTTACATCATCACTACTTTTAAAGAAATATAAAAATAAATAAGTATAGATACTACTATTTGAATTATATTCGATAAATTATAAATATAGATTTTTGTTCATATTTTACCATTAAAAGATAACAAAATTTTGATGAATTTATCAAAGATCATAATTAGTTGAAAAGTATGTAAACAGATACGAAATTATAAATTGTCGAGTATCTTTTATTCAGACCCACAACATGAACCAACCATTTCCTATTATTGTTGTTTAGAGGGCTCTGTTGCAAGTAGGTCTAAAAGAAAATTTGGAAAAATTGTAATGACGTCACAGTTAATAGTCCTTAAAGGTCTCCTTTAAACAGAAAAGTGCTCCCATGTTAACCTGTTATATGAACGCAATTTCCTCAATAATTAATTAACTAATAATTATTTTGGAATACTTTTGTTTCATTTTATTCATTAAATTAGTAAGTTTTACATTTTAAGGGTGGAATTGTTTTTTTAAACTTCTGCAGTGTTCAAAACTTTTAAAATTCAAGTATTAAAAATACTTTAATAAAATACATTTCAATAAATAAAATGACACAAAAATATTACTTAGTAAATTAATAGATTAGTAAATATCGTTCTCAAAATTTTACGGACGTTAACAAGGAAATAGAATCTCTTTTTTTTGTCTGAATAGGACCCTTAAGGCTGTTCTTTGAAAGTTGTCGTCATATGAATTGAAGTTTTTTTGCAAGTAATATGCTATTTTTAAAACTGCTATAAGTCTGTATGACATGATTGATTTAATGTCATATTTAGCCTATGTTTAACCAGCGCTCTCTATGCTAAATTCGAAAATGGCGCAAAACGTCACAATGAAAAAAGTCGTTGTTGTTTGTCATAATGAAAAGCGTTCGTAATTTAAATTTTAATGTTTAAAATTTTACTCTAACACTACATTATATTGGCTTATACGAATTTGCAAAACTTGAGAATTATTCATAGATTTTGATATGTTTCATCTAGGTCTAAAAATCTTACCAAATTGGCAATTATTAAAAGTATTTAAGCAAAGATAAGCCTTTACAACACCATGGTATTTGTTGAAGATTGACGATTGTTTTCAAGGAACAGAATTTGAATTACTGTTGAAGTCATATTTGTCCGGGTTGGCAAGGGCATGAAATTGGGACATGTTGTGTTGGTGGTTTGCGTTTGTTTTTTTATTGAGAATTTGTGGAACAATTTTTTTACTTCCTTTTAGTTAAACTTTCTTATGTTTTTCTCACAAGGTGAGATTTGTTTTGTTAATTTTGTTAAATGAGATTTGTTTTGTCAAATTAAACATTAAAATTTTATTTGTTTTGTTTCGCAATATTTTTCCTTTTGTTTTGGTAACTACAACATTTTTAACTACAACAGTATTTTTAGTTTAAAGTTTTAGCGTTGCCTAAAAGCGAAAAGCAATTGATTTATATTTCTTTATTATTTATTTTTCCTGGCAAAAGAAAATCAAAAAAACAGTTTTAATCGTTCATGGTGTTAAATGTTATATAATTCTTTACAGAAAATTATTACTTCTGCAAAAGCTCAAATTTTGAAAAACCTTTTTCGAACACTATTTTAATTCTTATGGTAGTTCGCACAATTGGAAAAAAAATAGATTTGTTTTTGAAAAACTCAAAACTATCCTTTAAATGCATTGAATCTCATAACATTTAAGAACACATAGAATATGGAATAGAAAAACAATAAATTGGTTCTCGATCACACTTGTTAAGTGAAAGTACTTGATTTCTCAGCATCTGGTTCACTTCTAAATAGTGCAGCTGTGGACCATCTCAGATTACGTCGCATTTGACAGCTCAATAGCTTTACCAGAACAGAGCTTTTCCATGTCAGGATGAAAACAGGCTCGAAAATTAGTGTATAAAAGAGGAATGTCTTAGAGTATATTCCAGTCTTGTAAGTTTTCCACTTTTGTGTCCTTATAAATGTCTTGAATATTAAAAAAAAGCTTGAATATTAAAAACTCTATTATGCAAAAATCATCATATATGAGATAAAATTAACTTAAAACTTGATTAGCTTAAATTTATAAATCAAGTTGATCGTAAAATGTAACGCTACAAAGCCAAACCTGTTGGTACTTACAAAAGTTGCGAAGTTAAATTGTTAACCCTAGATCAGTGTTTGACTTTTGTGTATCCTTTCTAAATTTTTCGTAACGCTGTGTACCACTAATAAGAAAATGAATGTATTTTTTACCATTAAAAAATTGCACAAAAGTTAAAAATCACAAGTGGTTGTTGACACCACTAATTATTAATTGTTAACTCTGCAAAAAATTACAAACAGAAAAATACGTAATCGTAAGTTTTCATGGCTAGCTTTGCTTTAAAATAAGATTTTTTGAAATTTTCGTTTGTTGCAAGACATTTTGCATAATAACGCGTCCCCCCGCTAAACTGTTCCTGTACCCCTGGGGATACGCGTACCACACTTTGGGAAACACTGGCCTAGATCAACGGTTCATATTTCGTTCGGCTGTGGAACTCTAAATGATCGGGTTCTTTTTGGCGGAGCCCCAGCATTCTAAATAAAGTTCATCAACAGAATATACTAACCAAAAAAGAAAAAAAACTACTAATTATTTGGAAAATATTTAATGTGAGGAATGAAGTATTTTTTAGTATAAATTTATTCTTGGTGCATGCATATGCTGAAAATGTATCAAATAAGTTGAATTATGGCTTTCAAAAAAGAACTATTATAAACATTGAGAATAGTTACCAGAGAAACGTAGTTCTTTGTCCTTGGTTTTTGTTATTTTATTTTGAATTGAAAAGCTTGATGAGAAATATTTATGAAAATTATTATAAATGCATATCTTTTTCATAACTTATTCAATATATTGTCACTAAAACAATTTTTTTTTCAAAATTTGGCTACTTTTTAACAAACTCTCTGGGATATTTTAAAACGAAATGCATTTTAGATACTAAGATTTTTTTCCTAATTTAGGGTTAAACAATAATTTATATTTTTTTAAAAAAAATAAGGTGTATATTGTCACGAAACGGATGAAATTTCATTTCTCGCTTTGGCAACAAAAAGCTAAAATGAAAAATTAGAAACGAACAGATCATATAAACGACACCCTCTTCTACTATGTTTTTGTTTTTAACTAAGCTTATTAATTTGCGTATATAACAGAGTAATTCGAATTTTATTTTTAATGATGCTTTATAATTAATGAGAGAGAGAGAGAAAGATGAGTTTTAGGAGCAAAAGATAGGTCAAATAATCATATTTTTTTAATTTTCCAACCTTTTTCTTTGGTCTTTATGCATTTTACGAGTATATGTTAGGATGAAGAATTTGCCTCCCATATCCACGCATGTGACTTATGACGTCCATGCCAGCTAATCTGGATCAACAAAATGGCGAATTGAAGTTGAGCAAAGTTTCTCTACATAAATTAGAATGTTAATTTACAATAAGTTAATTAAAGGTAGAGCCGTATCGCACACTAAATTAGTTGAAATATAATTCTCTCTCGTTTACTTCTTTTACTTAACTTGGATTTATTATTTGTTTATGTATTTTATTGTAACCGTGATATATTTTTGTTTTGTGTACCTGGCAACTTCGATGCATAATTAGTTTGTTTATGCTCCACATGAGTTCATACCTGTCTTTGAGTTAAGTCTCTGTGTAAATATATATAGTGAAATAATTAAAATCTTTGAGCAAGAATCCATGTGAAAGAATTTAGAATGTGTCACTGAAGATAATTGATACTTGCCGGGCTTAGCTTACTCGAAATAGAATGGAAAAAACAGTTGCTAACGTAAACAAATGCCACGTTTCAACAACCAATAAGGATCGAGATACCCACACCATGTCACTTGCAGGCATCCCATTGCTTATTAGAAAATCGTTTACTAAAACTAAAACATCTTTGTACTGTAAAGTTTATGCCCAAATAACTCCCTCAGTAGTACTTCTTAGTGTTACTTAGCAGTACTTCGTGCTCATTTTTGAGCCTTATGCTAGCCCGAAATTGTATAACTACGCATATGTCCAGCTATATAGTTTTCCTATTAATATCGTATGTTTCTCTTCTAGCAAGAGTAATATACTCCATAACTTTCAAACGATTTCAAATTATTATTTTACATGCTTAAAATCAGGTATATGTTTAAAAGTATAGATCAAATTTAACCCCCCCCCTCCCCAGAAAAATCATTAAATGAGACGGTTTTTAAAGGTAAAAGCTTATATAAAGCTTATTAAAACGAGAAAAAGCATATAAACGAATATTAAACATATACAAGAAAAGCATATATATTAAACGGGTCGCATTCATTTAATCGACAATCACTTCATCGACAGGCCATTTCATCGACACCACTTCATCGACAGGCTATTTCATCGAATAGGTCATTTCGTCGACAGGCCGTTTCATCGACAGGGTTGTTTCGTCGACAGGCCATTTCATCGACAGGGTCATTTCATCGACAAGTCATTTCGTCGACAGGGTCATTTCGTCGACAGGGTCATTTCGTCGACAGGGTCATTTCATCGACAGGGTCATTTCGTCGACAAGTCATTCCGTCGACAGGGTCATTTCATCGACAGGGTCATTTCGTCGACAAGTCATTTCGTCGACAGGGTCGTTTCGTCGACAGGGTCATTTCCTCGAAAGGGTCATTTTGTCGACAAGTCATTTCGTCGACAAGGTCATTTCGTCGTCAGGGTCGTTTCGTCGACAGGGTCATTTCGTCGACAGCGCTGTTTCATCGACATCACTTCTACAAATCATTTAATTGACAAAGTCATTTCATCGTAAGGGTATTTCGTCGACAATTTTATTTCGTTAATAGGGTTGTTTCGTCGACAGGGTCATTTCGTCGACAAGTCATTTCGACTTGTCGACAAAACGACCCTGTCGACGAAATGACCCTGTCGACGAAATGACTTGTCGACGAAATGACCCTGTCGACGAAATGACCCTGTCGATGAAATGACCCTGTCGACGAAATGACTTGTCGACGAAATGACCCTGTCGACGAAATGACCCTGTCGACGAAACAGCCCTGTTGGCAAATAGACTTGACGATAATTTTAACCTGTCGATAAAAATTAGCCTGTCGACGAAATGACCCTGTCGACGAAACGACCCTATTAACGAAATAAAATTGTCGGCGAAATAACCTCACGATGAAATGACCCCGTCGACAAAACGACCCTGTTGACGAAACGACCCTGTCGACGAAATGATCCCGTCGACGAAACGACCCTGTCGACGAAATGACCCTGTCGATGAAATGACCCTGTCGACGAAATGACTTGTCGATGAAATGACCCTGTCGATGAAATGACCCTGTCGATGAAATGACTTGTCGACGAAATGACCCTGTCGACGAAATGACTTGTCGACGAAATGACCCTGTCGACGAAATGACCCTGTCGACGAAATGACCCAGTCGACGAAATGACTTGTCGACGAAATGACCCTGTCGACGAAATGACTTGTCGACGAAATGACTTGTCGACGAAATGACCCTGTCGATGAAATGGCCTGTCGACGAAACAACCCTGTTGATGAAACGGCCAGTCGACGAAATGACCTAGTTGATGAAATGGCCTGTCGATGAAGTGGTGTCGATGAAATGGCCTGTCGATGAAGTGATTGTCGATGAAACGAACCAGACCCATATTAAACGTTATATTAAACGAATGAAGCTTATACATAAGCAACAGCTTCTTTCTTGTGTTTATATTTTCTAAAACTGATCAACTGATAAAACTGCTTATGGTAATAGCTTATGGTAATAGCTTCTTAAAAGTTTAAAATATAAATATTCCATCAGCTATCGAACACGCCTTTACTCGGAAGAAAGCAGCACATTATGTAATGAACAAAAATAAAATCCTTTGAATTTACTATGTTATAAAAACTGCATTATTTTATAAATATATTTCTTTTTTAAATTCGACTACAAATTTTTCCATTGTATTAGAACTTGTAGGAGCAAAGTTTCATTCTTTGTTTGTAATTGTTTTCATTGACGTTGCATTAGTTTGTTTAGAAAATCATGCACAAAATAGAGTTACTGCTATCTAACTTCGTTAGAGAGTTACGGCATACGGGTAATATTTTTTGTTAGGTTGATAAAAATTTTGAATTATAAAATCTAAATTTGAACGAAATTGGTTGAATAGTTGTCGAGAAATCTAATTTGAAATATACGACTTTTTAAAATTGTACAACTCAGAAACTTTCTTTAAAACGATAAAAAAATTTCGATGCAAAATATATTTTTTAAAAATGGTGTAAAATTTGTACACTTGACAATCCAAAATTTCTCGAGTCTTATTAAAAAAATTATTAAAAGCAATAAATAACTACGAATTTTACATGAAAATAATTTTGTATAAATGAATTTTACAACTGTGAGCAAAAAAAAATTTTTTTTCGATTTGCTTAAAAAGTTCTAAAGAGATAGAGAAATGCGCAAAAAATTAAAACATCATTAAAGCGTCCAAACTAGTTCGTAAACTTAGTGATATTTGCAAAGGTTTTTTTTTTTTTTTTTTTTTTTTTTAAAGCATATATTGAATGGAAGAAAAAAAATAACGGCATATGTATGTTCTTATTTTTTAATTCATTTTTTAGCATTCTTTATTTTATTTGAGATAACATTATTTAAAAAAATTTAGGTTCTTGATCCCAAGTATGAGTTTCCTCAAATTTTCTAACGCATCCGGTATGAATAAATAGTTTAGATAGCATTTAACAGACAAATTACGTGACTTTATAAAGGCATCTGAAATAAGCAAAACCGCTATAGGTATCGTTTTAAATACTTATTTATTTTTGTTTTTTTTAAAATGAAAAAAGAATTTTAAAACGTGCTTATTTAACGTAGAAAAGTCTTCGGCAAAAAAAGAAAAAAAAATGAAGTTTTAAACCACATCATTTAGAAGAAGAAAAAAATACAAGAAACAAACATACATTTAAAGCTTTGCGCAATTTATTGTTTTTTTATTTTCCCTTTTTTTTTTTTTTGTTATTTGTGTTGCTGTATGTGCGGTCGGTTGTATAGCGATGCGTGTAAAAAGTAAGTAAAATTTTTATGAAAGGAATGTAATTAAACAAAATTCACGGCACCCCACGATGATTATAATAGGTGGTGGGAATAAATTAATGCAAAGATATGGAAATATTACATAAACTTCGGGGAAAATTCCGAAATTCGAACTATCCTTACTCTGAAAAGTTCCTCCATCGACCACTAAGGCAGCGCTACTTAGACCCCAGTCGGTTTAGCCTAGCTACATTCGCACATTTTTCATTACATCACTTTTGCTCATTAAATCACATTGAGCTGTGGTGGCTAAGGGGATAGAGCGCTCGCCTACCAATGAGGTGAACCGAGTTCGAATCCGGCGAAGTCTGATATTTTCAAATTCCGCTCCCAACTTAAAATATCCTCTGTGGTAGACAGATCATGGCAACCTGACGTAAGACTAACCGTGGAAGGTCTTCGTGGTTTTCCTCTCCATATAACGCAAACGTGGGTTAGTTCCATCAAAAAGTCCTCCACGAAGGTAAATTTCTCCCAATACTTGAGCTAGGAGTTACTCCTTGTCTTCTGGATTGGGTTCAAAATTACAAGGCTACAGAGTTGAACATTGGCAGCCGTAAACTGAAAATTCGATCGGCTGTTCAACATTGGTTATAAAATATTAAAACACATTTATTTATCGTATCATAATTAGTTACATTCGCTTATTACACCGAGTAAGGCTGAAATTCACGAATTCGTTACTAAATGTTTTAAATCCTATTTAGCAAAAAACGTAACATTTTTAGTCACATAAAAGGAATACCTGATTCTGGTCAAAGATAATATATTAAAGAGAAGTCACGTGATTTTATGAAGAGCTATGAATATTTTAACATTTACAGAGTTATGCTTCAGCGATCTAACCAGTTCTCTTCTTTTATTTAGGTAGTCATGAAATACGTTATAGTTTTGATAACATTGGGTACAATTTCTGTTGCATGTGGTTCTGTTAAACAAGAAATAGAAGGTAAGTACGCTTATTATTAAGTGTTTAAGAGAAATCGGTAACAAATCAAAAACAATTTAACTGTCAAAAAATTGAATTGTGTCATTATAATTTGCAATTGAAAGTATCGTATTATAAAAATATACTTCACTTTGCAAAACTTCAATTTACTTTATTAGAACTTTTTGTCAAATAATTATCCCGTAAATACTAAGAATTTTTTTTTTTTTTCGCATTGAATTTATATTAACCGAGAAATAATGTTTCGCCATAAATGTAAATGGTAATTCACCATACGCAGTAGATGGATTATGCTAAGAGGGAAGGATATGGGCGAATCTCAGGAATCATTAACTTATATGTCTTCAAACTTTTCTTATATACGTCAAACCGTAACCATCGAAAGTTGGGGAAAAAAAGGTATACAATCCAATTCTACGAGTTTTATGTTAGTGATATTCCAAAAGCTTATTTAAAGTAGAACAAACTTGTATCATTAGTTTAACTTGTAACTCGCAGAATTGGATTGTATACCTTTTTTTTTTTCAATTTTCCTATGTTACGGTTTGTGCCAAAATTTGGCTACAAACTTTAAGTGTTTGCAAACGTCAATATTCACGAAAAATATCATTCAAGAAAATATGATAGTACAGCTGAGCTACTAAATTATGTTTTTAGTGATTTTCAGTTTTTTTTTTAAACAGAATACATATTGAAAAAAAAATCACTCTAAGCGACACTCATGAAAAGTTGTCAAATGTAGGATTGAAGTAAGAAATGAAAGCCAAAAGCAATTTACTCGCAATCAAAACTGTACGTATCTTAAAGTTAGTAATGCATAGTTATTCCTGCAATTTTATTAGAATTAATTTTCGCTTATTATGTTATATATTTATACGAAAAGTTTGAAGACATATAGGTCAATGATTCCTGAGATTCGCCCATATATATATATATATATATATATATATATATATATATATAATAACAGAGCTTCATCTCTGTTATCAGTGGTGTATTTAGCTTTAATAATGCAGTCGTAAGCCATGTTACACACAAAAAATCTTTATTAATGGTAGTAGGCTGGTATCGATAACAGTCCACATCCACTCTCCGCAAGGGAGGGGGTGGACAAGACTTTGGACAATTCCGGAACAAGTTATTAGGATCAGATCATGATGAAAAAAGCCATGCGAAAAGCATTGCTCTCGCTTTTATACTAACACAGATTTGAGTAAACAGGCACAGTCGTTGGCATTCTTGTATCCTTACGCATTAAGGAAAATCATTTCATGCTTCCTTATATGGAAGTAAAAGGGGGAGAGATTCTAAAAATAACTCAGTCGTATGTTATTAGCCTTGACTTCCCAAAATAGAATCTCTCTACGCTTATTCTTTAACAAAGATATTTTATTAAAACGAAAGAGATTTAATTCTTTTATTAATACAAAAGTATTATAATTTTTGTATTACATCCCCCCCAAAAAAGATTTTTGGCAAGCCAATAGAAATCATAATAAAATTTAGAATTCCCTGAACTTTTAAAATTTATGTTGGTACGACTGTTCCTTTTCACTACTACAAATAACATTTTTTCAATTATCTGTAAAAAAACAACTATATACAATGATAACAATAAAAACATGATAATACACTTTATCTGTTTAGGCAACTAAACAGAAAGAAAAATGAAACATATTTTTATAACTAATCTACTAAATATTTCAAAAATTTTTCACACAAAAATATACATAATTTTTATGGAAACGAACTGGACAACAAGTGTCTTTAATCAGAATTTAAGATTCTGTATGGTTAAAGGGGTTATTTACTTTATGAAAATCTGTATTCCCCGTTAAAATGGAGGAAAACAGAATTTCATGAAGCACAGTGATATTGAGAGATCCAGACGGGTCAATCCAAAAATATTTTATAATACTTTTCTCAACTTGTAGAGAAAAAAAAAGTTCAACTTTCATCGCCCTCACATCCAATTGATGTTGAGATAAATATCTCCACGCGCGATTCGGATCTCCCAAAAAAAAATATAGGGTGTACTTCTTCCATTGAAGAAAGTAACATATTTTGTTTTGTTTTGTACACTATTCATGATTTAATTTAAACATTTGTGGGTTGTTATATTTCCTAAGGTTTGATACATGAACTATTTCAAAATTTTGTTTGCTTAAACAATTCTTTTTATTTCCTATTTTTTTTCGTCGATGTTAACCTGATAATGTATGCACCCATTACTTAGTTCTATTTTCGAATCATTTGAAATGTTTGGCCTTTCTTTCTTTTTCCTTTTTTTCTTGTTATTAACTTCTTGGTCATTCTTTCTTTTTCCTATTTTTCCTGTTCTTTTTATTATTAACTTCTTGGTCATTCTTTCTTTTTCCTATTTTTCCTGTTCTTTTTATTTTTGTTACCCTTCACATTATTTTTTTTTTTCAAAATGTTTACTTTTACTGAAACATCTTAAACTTTTTTCAAAATGTTTACTTTTGTTGAAACATCTTAAACTTCTATTTTTTTTTTCAAAATGTTTACTTTTTTTGAAACATCTTAAACTTCCATTTTTTCAAAATGTTTACTTTTTTTGAAACATCTTAAAACTATTTTTTTTTTCCACAATTTTTGACCTTAACATTATGAGAATTCTGTTGTCTAATGTGCAAGGATAAGTTGTCATTGTTAGATTTAGCAGAGATGATCAGTCTCTTACCAACTTGAGTAACAACTGGCCCGACACAATCAAAAAACAAACAAAAATCTTTGCAAGTTTGCAACCCTACTAAAGCATACAGTAACTCAGTATCAAGTATAAAAAACTTAGCTGAGTTAACAATTTCGCCTATCGTAATAAGGGGAAACTCACAAATTTTGTTAAGTGTGAAATGTCTTTTTGTTTGGGTAACATTTAATTTTTTACATTTTTAATAGGAATATTTAGTTTTGACCAAGTCCGAAAAAGAAAAAGCCTTACAAATTTCTTTTAGTTTTGTTTTTGTTTGAAAAGCTGAAAAATTTTGAATTTTGTTTGCCGTCACAAATTTAATTGACGTTTGAAACACATTTATTTCCCTCAAAAACATCTTAAATGCATAAAAATACACTATTATATAATAATTTTTTTTTTAAAAATCAAGGTAAACATACGAAATGCAATCAATTCTTAAATATATTTCTCTATTAAATTTCATAATAAGAAATTTAGAGCACTTTCATATCCAATATCAATAAAATATTTAATCATAAGAATGAGAGAGAAAAATAAGAGGATAAAAAAAAAATATATGTATCTGAATGAAATCCTTTCCATTTGCTACACTTTTCCTTGGCCTTCATGATTGTGAAGAGAAGAAATAAACAAATTTTTCATTGCACTTCATGAATATTCATGATTAAGCTTCGCACACATTCACTTTTGTTTTCCTTTTTCACTCTTTTTTTTTCACATAAGTCTTCGGGACTTCACACACGCGTGCACATATCACTGGTGTTCACAGCAGCTTTTTAATGAAAGGAACTTTTAATAAAGAAGCAAAAAGCTTCTCTCTAAATTTAATATAAATCGCGCACATTCACTTTTGTTTTCACAATTTGAGCACTACGGAATTTTAGGGTCATCGGTCATTTCCAGATTGGACACTGTAGGGTCATCTCGATCAACACTATGGGTTTCAGAGAGGCATGTGACGAGCTCGAGCCAACGTCAGCATTCTCACAGCGATGAGGTGTACAGGTATTTAAAGATGGAGTGGTGAAAACAGACCTGCTTCCTTCATTTGTTTTTCACCGCGGACTAGGCACTTCTTTCTTTCGTCCTTCGTCCCCCGGGATGAGGTTTTATCAACGTTGTAGTCAGCCGGAAAATAGATAACAATGGTTTCCTCAGCAAGTAACATCCTGCCGGCTTATAATAACAGAGCTAAACTTGTAATATAAGGGCTTAAATAATGCAGTCGTAAGCCATGTTACACTCAAAAAATCTTTATTAATGGTAGTAGGCTGGTATCGATAACACTTCACATCCACACTCCGCAAGGGAGGGGGTGGACAAGACTTCCGACAATTCTGGAACAAATTACCAGGATCACAACATGATGGAAAAGCCATGCGAAAAGCATTGCTCTCGCTTTTATACTAACACAGATTTGAGTAAACAGGCACAGTCGTTGGCATTCTTGTATCCTTACGCATTAAGGAAAATCATTTCATGCTTCCTTATATGGAAGTAAAAGGGGGAGAGATTCTAAAAATAACTCAATCGTATGTTTATCAGCCTTGACTTCCCAAAATAGAATCTCTCTACGCTTATTCTTTAACAAAGACATTTTATTAAAACGAAAGAGATTTAATTCTTTTATTAATACAAAAGTATTATAATTTTTGTTAATGGTGGTAGGCTGGTATCGATAACAGTCCACATCCACTCTCCGCAAGGGAGGGGGTGGACAAGACTTTGGACAATTCCGGAACAAGTTATTAGGATCAGATCATGATGAAAAAGGCCATGCGAAAAGCATTGCTCTCGCTTTTATACTAACACAGATTTGAGTAAACAGGCACAGTCGTTGGCATTCTTGTATCCTTACGCATTAAGGAAAATCATTTCATGCTTCCTTATATGGAAGTAAAAGGGGGAGAGATTCTAAAAATAACTCAGTCGTATGTTATTAGCCTTGACTTCCCAAAATAGAATCTCTCTACGCTTATTCTTTAACAAAGATATTTTATTAAAACGAAAGAGATTTAATTCTTTTATTAATACAAAAGTATTATAATTTTTGTATTACATATATATATATATATATATATATATATATATATATATATATATATATATATATATATATATATATATATATATATATATATATATATATATTACAAAAAAGACTAATTTTATATTTTAGGAATTTTTTTCCACTTCTGTTTGGCTTATTTATATTTAACCTAACAAATATTTTAAATAGACTTTAAAGTTTATTTCAGAATGTACAGTGTACAGTGCGCAAAATTAAAAAAATTGAACGGATCATCCTGAATAACTTTTGATATAATGATCGAATCCTCAAGTTCTAGGACTCAATCTTAATGATTGAAAGAGACGATCTCAAATAAGCTTATTACTTAAAGCAGACTATATTTTAAGTTACGAAATCAGTCCCCAAAACGTACTTTCTTTGAATAAACATATCCTCTTTTTCTTCAGATTCGGGTTTTTGACCCCCTAAGTAATGTGGGTAGCCGCATTTGAGGATATATGGTCTCAATAACTTGTTTAGGAAAGCGATAAAATTTTTTTAATCTATCGATGAATCGAATTTTAAATAAACAACTTTTTTAATTTTCGATTCGACCAATTTTTATTTTGCTATTTTGTATTTTGCTTATTTTTTGAAATTTTGTATTTTGCTATTTGCAATTGTATTCTTTAAAATATTGCAAGAAATTGTATATCTTTTAATTTATAATTTTTTTTTCATATTATTAAGTAAAATGATAAAAAAAATAATAAATATTTACTAAAAGTTAGATCTTGCGTGGAGTTATCTTTGAGTACGAATTTTTTTTTTTTGAGTGCAAATGTTCCTGCGAAACATCAAATGTCATGTTATGTCATTAATTTAAAAACAACTTTTCTGACTGAACAAAAAGAAAAAAAGATGTTTCACAACTATCACTTTTTAAAAAGAAATGAAAAAAAGCTTGTTTTGAAACTAAAAAATTTAAACAAACTATTAAATTTAATTTTGATTCAAATTTAATTTTTTGAAATATTTACATGTTTTGATTAATTTGAAACATTTTCAAATGCTGGGATGCATACAATGAAAAATATTTACGAACAAGATATCTTTAGAACAGCCAGTTTTAAATTAGTGTACAGAAACAATGAATAAAACGAGAACGTAACTGTAAATAACGTTACAAAATTCAGGGACAAAAGAATAATATTTAGGAAATGGAACCGGCAAACTCGATCGTAATTAAATTATCTTTGACAAAAGTCATGTCTAAGTTTCAAAAGTGGGTGTTATATACGTGAGAGGGGGGGGGAGGGTCACGGTTAATGGAAGACTAAATCTAAACATTTATAGACATTCTATTGTTGTATCTTATTTTTTAGTAAAAATTCATTATGAAATTTAACATGAAACTTGTATGAACACTCTGTTGGTGATTCGCAGGAACATGTAAATTGAAATTATTGATATAAAACATACTATTAAAAGTAATATATTTTGAGTTTTAATATCCTTCTAAAATGCTTCATCCTATTAGTGTCTTCCTGAATTACAGTAAAATTGTCATTTAAATCAGCTAGATCGATATTATAAGCTTAACCTATTACTATACCTTTAACCAACAAAAATTTGCAAAATGTAAATCATTAATTATTTAGAATAAATACGTGAATTTTCGGTTCAGCAAATCTCAACAAACATTGCCAACATAGAAGTTCTTCTTGTTTGCAAAACTATACTATCCAAACGAACTGCTATTATTCAATTGAAATCGCAAGGGGGGGGGGGGGAATAAGAGATAACCGTGTTTCAGGAACATCTGAGCAACGGGAAGAAAGTAACCGTAAAAACACAGTTCCCAGTAGAGAACCGAAGTCAAGCATCACTGGCTGCTGTCAGTAAGCGGATGAGTGACCATTTAGATCAGCCTGCATAGGGACCAAGGGTGCGCGGTGTCGCACATCGTTCCGACACCTAAAATTACAAGGCTACGGAGAAACATTTGTGAACATTTGTAGTCGTAAACCCAAAAATTGGGTTAGCTTTTCAATGACGGTTGTTAAAATTTGACAATGTGACTATTTTAATATCTTTATGAAATTGTTTATATTGTCAAATTATGAAAAATTAAAAAATCTGATTAGTATTTATAACAGAGTAATATTTAAAATAGTTTAGAGTACTTTTTTACACTTATTATTTTTTAAATAGATTATTTATGCATGTAATAAACTACCTAAATTCTATATTTGCTTATTTCAGAAATACTTGCTGAACCTAATGAGGAATACTATGACTCACATAGGTATTTATACAATATTGATAGTATGCTGAATTACAAAAAAAAATATGTATGAATTGTGCTCTTTATGATTTTTAAAATAATTCGAACAAACAAAATTGAGTTTCAAAACATTTTCTATAACTTTTACTTGAAAATACCACTCTCATAATTTCTCTGTTATCATAATTTTCAATTTGCGAAATATTTACGTAATTATTCATCCAATTATAAATATTGTACTACATGAGAATGCTACTAAGAAATAATTATCTCTGAAGAATATAGATTGAAATTCTGCAAGAAATGATTGATTTATTCCTCTTAAACGATTGAAACTTGACACAAAGCTCCACAAAGCTCCTATTTTTTATTTTTTTAAATTCTCTTATCCAGAGTATTTTTTGCAAATTTGAAACTTGACGCAAAGCTCCGTAAAGCTCCTGTTTCTTTAAAATTCTCCTATCCAGAATATTTTTTGCAAATTTGAAACTTGACGCAAAACTTCGTAAAGCTCCTATTTTTTTTTTTTTTTAAATTCTCCTATCCAGAGTACTTTTTGCAAATTTGAAACTTGACGCAAAACTTCGTAAAGCTCCTATTATTTTTTTTTTTTTAAATTCTCCTATCCAGAATATTTTTTAAAAATTTGAAACTTAACACAAAGCTCCGTAAAGCTCCTATTTTTTAATTTTTTTAAAATTCTCCTATCCAGAGTATTTTTTGCAAATTTGAAACTTGACACAGAGCTCCTTAAAGCTCCTATTTTATTTTATTTTTTTAAATTCTCCTATCCATAGTATTTTTTGCAAATTTGAAACTTGACGCAAATCTCATTTATTTGACGAAAAAACTTCGAAAAGCAATGTTAAAATGTGAGTTTTCCGATTTTTTTAATCGGATAATCCTCAAAATGATATGAGTAACGATAAATTCGCTGGTGGAACCATGACTCAGGGATAAAGTATTCGCCTTCCAATGAGGTGAACCGAGTTAGAATCCCAGCGATGGCTGGTTGATACGAATTCAGCATCCGATTTGCATCAACTACAATGCTGACGTAAAATATCCTCAGTGGTAGACGGATCATGGATAAGACTCTCCTTGCGGTCAGGTTAGCCGTGGGTGGTTTTCGTGGTTTTCCTCTCCATGAAACGCAAATGGATTTAGCACCCTCAAAAAGTCCTCCACGAAGGCAAATTTCTCCCATTACTTAATCCAGGAGTTCCCTTGTCTTCTGGATTGGGTTTAAAATTACGAGGCTACGGAGTTGAACATTGGTAGTCGAAAACTCAAAACATTAGGTCGACTGTTAAATGACGGTTATAAAAAAATATATAAAAAATTCTCTGGCAGAAAATTATACTGATAGCAGTCAGAAAACAATTAAACCTTGCATTATCATCTAATACTGAGCTCTTATAAATTATTCTCTCTCTGGGATCAAAATTTCGATTCTAAGATTCGAACCGCATTGCACACACGTAATCAAGTTAATAAGTAGCAAAATCATTTTATTTTTCAAAAAATATTATATCTGTTATTTATGTTTACTATTAAAAATTCTTTTTAGAGAGAAATGTATTGAACTAAAAGAGGAATGCACAAACAACAAAGATGCCTGCTGTCAAAATGGTTTTTCTGATATTACATGCAAATGCTATGCATTGACAAAGGACTCAGACAACCATAAGAATCTCAAAGAACAAGAGCTTCAAAAATGTTGGTGCGAAAGGACCGGGACATTTCTACAAAAAACTGGAGATTTGATATCGGACATTTATAAATATGTCGTACGTTGAAATGACAATAACTTATAAAACAGAAAAAGGAAGATCATTAATAACTGCAGAATTCTGATGGGATTCAAGTGTAAATATTCTTAAATGTTATTGTTGATTGATAAAAATAAACCAAAATAAAGAATGCGTGCTGATACCAAAGAGAATTTTATTTATTTTATTAACGAATTTTATAGCAACAAAAAATGTAAATAAATGACCAAACACTTAAATAACACTTAGAGAAGAAATTTTTTGTTGCATTTATACTAATACTTGATCTTTTCTAATTCAGAGTTCGGAATTTCAAATCTGAAATTAGTTTTGCTCCTAAAGCTACAGAATTTTTCTAAACTGACATTTTTAATCCATTTTTTTTTTTTTAATCAAAATGTACTAGTCTAAAAACGTCATATATAACAGGGAGTCGAGTAAATTTTGCGAAAAACTATACCATAAAGATTAAAATTGTATTGGAACCCAACCGGGACATGTCATCATCGTTGCGTTTCCCTATTATAGCCTATTCAGAAGCACACGAAGAAACAGTTCATAAAAGGAAAGCAATCAAAGCAGCGTACGACAACATTTCTGGACATGGGTTATTATCAGGGCTAAAGATAATAGAATGGCTAGTTCACTCCGCTCTTAGAGCTGAAGCTACGATTTCCCTCCTCATGACGTCACTCCTCAGATCTCGGTGATCGCAAGCAAAGATATTATGATAACTTTGCATCTTCTCTTTGTAAAAATAAGTTAGACTTTTTTTGGTTATTAGCTTTCAAACTTTACGTAATTAACATATTATTTCCGTTCATAAACATAGTTCAAAAAGTCTTTCTTGGCCATTATTTTAAAAAAATACCATTTTAAACTTATAAAAATATTTTACTAGTTGGCGAAAATGACACTATAAATACTTTATTTTAAAAAGTTCAGTTTTAACTTTAATTATTAAGAAAAATGAAAGCATATATCGACACTTTTTTATCTACATATTCTTTTATAGCAATAAGTTGAGTTAAATTTAGAATCCCTGATTTTAAAATATACCGTTAATAGCAATTTGTTCATACTTAATCATTAGGAAACATCGACCTTAAACGCTAATTTCTGAAACAAAATAATAATTTAGGTTCACAATGACATTAGAAATTTTACAGTTGTTCATAGATATTTAAATTTAAGATAATATAATTTTTTATTTTTTTTGTTTTTTTTTTTTAAATCGTAAAATTAAAAAATATGTTATGAAATTAGGAGAATTTCAACTATACACTATATATTTTATTTATAGTTTTTACTTACGTTTTAATTTTCTTTGACTTTATCTATTTTTTAATTTCTTTTTGAAGTAACGAGGCGGTTTCTATTTAGATAACGAATTTTTATAAAAGTTCTTAACGATAGAAAAAACGCATTGCTGTTTTATATTATATTGCGAGCTGTGTCATTTCGGAATCCATTCTTTACATAGTTGTTCATTTACTTTAGGGAACACGCGGAAAATAATATTTTTTCCTTTTGTTTTTCTATCAGAATTATTGCAAGTTGCAATCGCGCAAACTGGCATTTCGTTAATAGTTTTAAATTTTTGTAAATTCATTGCAAAAACTGAAGAAAGTCATTATAGAAAATAACAAATGTATTAGAATATGTCACAAAAAGAAATGCTCTAATATTAGTTAGAGCTAATAAGGCCGAACGCTCTGTTCTTGAAGTAAAAGTTCGAGCTTTGCGCCAAAGTGACGTCACTAGAGAAAATCGGATGATTGGCGCGGCGAGAGTTTCTTCAAAGGAGTAAACCAGCCCTTCTCTTTAGACCTGGGTTATTATGCAATTTTAATCCTGATGATGTGCCCTAACTCCCCTGGGAGCCGCGATGGCTCAGGGGATAGAGCGTTCGCCTTCCAATGAGGCGAACCGGGTTCGAATCCCAGTCGATACGAATTCCGCATCCGGCTTGCACTGACCACAGTGCTGACGTGAAATATCCTCAGTGGTAGACGGATCATGGGTTAGAGTCCCCTTGCCGTCAGGCTAACCGTGGGAGGTTCTCGTGGTCTTCCTCTCCATGTAACGCAAATGCGGGCTAGCTCCATCAAAAAGTCCTCCACGAAGGCAAATTTCTCCCAATACTCGATCCAGGAGTTCCCTTGTCTTCTGGATTGGGTTCAAAATTACAAGGCTACGGAGTTGAACATTAGTAGCCGTAAACCCATTAAGTTGGGTCGGCTGTTCAACGACGGTTATAAAATAAAATAACTCCCCTGGAAGTAAGTCCCTACATTTATGTGACCCCCAAATACATATAAAATTTTTAAACTTGTATATTTAGACAAAAAACAGACTAAAAATTTCTGTTTAGAAAGAAAAAAAATTGTAGCTTAGAAAAAGAAATCTGTTATAGATTTGAAATCAGCGATGAGAAAGTATCTAAAAATTCTCAAAAAAATCTCATACAATAGAAAACTAAAATAAAAAATTGTTCCCCGATGTCATTCATTCAATAGTCCGATTTCAACTACTACTTTTAACAAGTGAAATATACACTACCCTACATTAATTGAAAAGATACTTTCAATTTTTAAATTTTTTTAAGAAATAATTAGAAAATTATTTTGCAACTTTAGAAATGTTTAGGTCATGCGATTTCTCATACTTTTAGTAAAGTTTAAAACTTTCAGAGGCTTGAGAGACCGATGATTACGAACCAAAACAAGTATTTTTTAACACCCTATGTCAGAAAATAAGCAATATGCTTGTAACTATTATCGATTACTTTGGTTGTTATTTACGAAAATTGCATAAAATTTCGTAAATCTAGCTTAAATATTTATAGAGATATGGACATTTTTATTTTAAAAAAACTAACCCTTTTGCTTTAATGTTTTTTACTATAAATTTAAAGATTCTCACTAAAGTTTAAACGAAATTTTTGCAGAAATTTTTAATTAATTACAGAATTATTAATTTTAAATTTAAAAAAAAAAATTCGTTAAAAATTGTGTAAGATATGAGCATTTAAATGAATTCTTTCATAGTGCGCATGCCCGAAATAAAGAATTATAATTTTGTAGTGAATCGTATTTGGTAACTAAAGAAAAAAAGTACAATTTGAATATCTTGAGATTTAAGAAGTTTCTAGCAATTTTCTAAGTAGTTTTTATACCTTTTAAAAGAAAGCTTTTAATAAGGGGTATTCAACAAATTTTATTTTGTATTATTTGACAAAATTTAACAAATATAATAATACCTTACAATAATCGTTTGCCCGTACACACATATGTGATGGTATAAGAAAAAAAAATATACATACTATTATAAGGAATCATCCCCCGCAATGCTGGTGTAATTTTTTTTAAACCTTTTTAATAGTGCAAAATAAAATTTGTAGAAGCTCCTATCATACATAGCTTTTTTTTTAAAAAAAAAAAGTGCAAAAACTACTTAAAAAATTGCTAGAAACTCTTAAAATGTTCAAGATATTCGAATCAGATTATTTTCATTAGTTACAAAATATACAGTAAATATACAGTACAAAATTCAGAAGAAATTTTTTTTTTTTTTCCGCGCATGCGCAGTATAAGAGAACTACTATAAATGCTCATATCTTGCCCAAGTTTTAAGTGAATTTTTTTCAACTTTTAAAATTATAATTTTGTTATTAATTAAAAATTGTTTCAAAAAATTTGTTTAATTTCATTGAAGATATTTAAAGTTATAACTAAAAAGGTGAGATAATTTTTTTTAAATAAAAATGCCCATATCTCCTAAAATATTTAAGCTAAGTTAACGAAATTCCATGCAGTTATTACAAATAACAACCAAAGTAATCGACGCAAGTTATAATCTTATTGCAATATTTTGTCGCATAAAGTGTTCAAAAATACTTGGGTCAAACTGTCAGTTTCTATAACTTGTTTATCTATTCCAAATAAATTTGACAGAGAAACTATCATTTTCGCCATTGATAATTAATTGCAGTGGTAGGTACTACCAGTATTATGATAATAGGTGTTATGGAAATAAGTGCTTAGTACAGTTATACAACTCTTTCGAACGGATAAGAAATAAAAAGCATTACTAATAGCAACGAAAAAGTATTAGTGGTAATGATAGTATTATTTACATTTTAATGAGATTTCACAACTCTCTGCTGTGAATTTCTTTTATTTTATTTTATAACCATCATTAAATAGCCGACGCAATACTGAGCTTGCGGCTATCAATGTTCCACTCACTAGTCTCGTAGTTTTGGACCCAATACAAAAGACGAGGGAAATTCTGTATCGAGCAGTGGAATAAACTGTACTTCGAGGAGGACATTTTTATGGAACTAACCCGCAATTACGTTACACGCAGAGAAAAACCTCGAAAACCTAGCATGGTTAGCTCGGCAGCAAGTGTCTAACCCATGATCCGTCCACCACTGAGAATATTTTACGTCAGCACTATAGTCGGTGCGATCCAGGAACAGAATTCGTATCAATCAGCCGCCACCGGTATTCGAACCTGGATCGGGGGGCGAATGCTCTATCCTCTGAGCCACCGCAGCTCATGCAGTGAATTTAGGCGATAATTGGTTGTTTAAGTTACTTTATAATGTGAACTATGCTTTTGATTAGAGAAATCGTGTTTTCGATATGACCACATATAAAACTTGATTATACTGTTTAGAATTATGATACCGCTTCAGGATATCACTATTTTACTTTTATATTTCTGACTTAAAAATATGCACTAAAATCAACAGAGGAATTTTATTTATCATCAACAACTTTCTTCCCTCTAAGTTTTCTGTGTGTAAATAATAACATATATTATTATGTCCCATATACTTGCTGGTAACTCTTTACAATAGAGTTCCCCTTATTTTAAGCGATTTCGTGATCTGATTAATATATATATATATATATATATATATATATATATATATATATATATATATATATATATATATATATATATATATATATATATATATTCGTCAAGAAATTAACGACGTTCGGACGAATTAATAGTTCGGAAGATTTAAATAAAATATTTAATTGGCGGTTTGCAACTAATCACAGTTGTTGTGTCCAATCACGTGGTGCAACGTGACGTGTTGACTTCACAGCTTTAAAGCTTGGGTTTATTATCACGCTGAGTAAATGTTTGGAATATATTAAATTGAGTACTTATACTTCAAGAAGAAGATCAAAGATACCAACACATGTGATCTATGACGTCAGTGCCAGCTAATCTTTATCAACAAAATGGCATTGAGCTGTATCTCTACATAAGTTAGAATGTTAATTAACGTGAAGTTAATTAAATACAACGCCGTATTGCACATCGAATTTGCTGAAATAAAATCCTCTCTTGTCTTCGTCTTTTACTTAACTTAGATTTTTTATCTGTTTACATATTTTATTGTAAACTTGTTACAGTTTTGTTTTGTGTACCTGACCATTTCGATGCAAAATTAGTTTTTTTTAATGTTCTACATGGCTTCGTGCTTGTCTTTGTGTTGGGTAAGAAAGAAATATTTCGTGAAAAACTTTAGATATTTGTGAAGGAATATAGAATGTGTTACTTATAAGAATTGTTACTTTACGGGCTTGGCTTACTCAAAATAGAATGGAAAAATTATCGTTTTGCTAATTATCGTATTGCTTAGATAATATTTTGGTGTTTGGTGTAGTTAGTAAAGTACCAATCACTACTTTTGGCGAACGAATTAACAAACGGCCGAAAAAAACAGCCAAACTATTATTGACGCCACTTATGCTTAATTAAATGTAGTATTAAATACTTCTGCTATTATAAGTACTGTTTCTTCGTTTTTCTTAAACCAAGTCGAATGAAAATAAAATATTGACAAACACTAACGCAAGTGACACTTAGCTACTAGTATTTTTTTTGTCATAACAAATAGACAAGATGAAAAATAAATTAAATAAATTTGGAACTTTAGAAACTGATTTAGAACTTTAGAAACATACATTGTATATCTATCTCCTTATGAACAAATAAATCTTGATTGCTTAAATCTTGATTGAAACAGTTTTTTTTCCGTCATTTTTTTAAATGTACTGAAACACATTTTTTTCTCGTTCTGAAGTGCCACAATAGCTGAAAGAAACATTTGTATTAAAACAAAATCAAACCCGTAATATTGTGAAAAAGAAATGTGTCATCTGTGATTGATTTACACATGTGCACACAAAGTCAAATACAGATTTTCTTTGGATTTTTTTTTTCGTTAGAATTTGAGAAAAAGAAATATATATCACCCAAATTGCTAAAAAAAAAAAAGTCATTTAGTCTAAAGTTTTCTGATTTCAAAAAGACTAGTAAGTGCTTAAACCAATTTTTGTTACATTTTGTTTTACTTTTATACCAACGAATTTATATATAATGAAAAAAAGAAATATTTTGCTCTGTCCATACGTTTTAATAATTGTAAATTATAATATAAAGCTTTAATAAAGTTCAAAAGTTAGATTTTTTCTCTCCTCTCGAAATGCAAAATTAACGCGATCAAGTGATATTAAAAAAGAAATTAATGGCTCTTTAGTTCAAAAGAAAATATTGTGTCTACAACTGATAAAAGCTCTTGAATATTCACTATACTGATCATACGAGTTTTATTTTTAGTGCACTGTTATACTCAGCTATCAATAGAGAAACTCTAATTAAAAGTATGAATTTGTTAATTAGACATGATATTTTCAATTAAATAATAAGAAGCTTAAAATTAATATAGCCCCTAAAAAATTAAGTATCTGAAATAAGTATAAATGATTTGGTCGAAGTAACATATGTTCTTTTTCACATTTCATTCATGCACTTTTTAATCAACACATCATAATTTTTTCACAAATTGTAATTTGTTAAATCATGTAGAATTTGAAAACTAAAACTAATTTAGATTTTTAATTCTATAAAACTTTTAAACTTGATGAAGGTTTTGAAAGCAGTATTCCTTTAACAGTCATTATAAATTACAATGATAAGATATTAAAATGGCAAACTCCCGAACTTATATTTATGATTAGAAATTGAATTATTTCGTTCTTGTATAATTAACTACTTTTACGCAGACTTAATATAAAAATTAGTATAATAATGGTGGATGGGAAAAATGTGAATTTCTAACACCACTGTTTCAAAAACTGCTTAAAATTTCTACGAAAAATAAAAGTTTGTAATTTGTAGGTTTAAAATTCCAAAAAAAATAAATAAATAAAAATACTAATAATAAAAAAAAAAAAAAACTTTGTTTCAAGAATTGTATTGTCATTTTAAAGTTTTAAGGTGCATAAGAATTTTTTTTTTAATGAAAGTTTTAAAAAATCTCATTTTCTCACTTCAAACATACATTGAAATCAATTTCAACTTCTTGTGATAGTTGTGCTAGAAATTAGCATTTTCTTCTTCATCAAACATTTGCTAAATGGAAGATGTAGTGATCTCAATTTATTTTGTAGTCTGAGTCTTTAAAACTATTGACAAAAGTGTTCCGTAAAAACCATACTTAACGCATTCTCTTATAATCCTAATTAAAAAGAACAGCCTGTATACAAATGACGCTTTTTTATAACAAAGTATTGCTATAAAATGAGTTTTGCATACAGAGTGGGCAATATATTGTATAATAACACTTCAAGCAATGTAAAAATCCTTGGTCCAAAATCATGGTAAACTCAATGCTGACACCTTTTGCACTATTTTATTTATTTGCTTGCTTCTTAAGCTTTGTACAGTTTGCACCATGTTGCTTCCAGGACAACAATAACTGTCCCTATGCGAGATCTACAAGAATTAGCTTAGTGGCAACGGGATAAATTGAATGAACTGCTCTACTATGAGCCTAGAGACCTGTTCCCTATTGCGAACCTTTGGGACAAATTGGACCACAGAATTAAGGGGTTCAACAATCTTCCAAAAATTCTAAGAGAAATTAGATGTCATCTTCATTCCAAGTGGAAGAAAATATTGATCCGTATTTAAGAGCTAGTAAAAAGAATACTTAAGAGGATTGAGGCTATAATTTCCTGTCATGAAGGTTTTTACCAATTATTGAATATAAATAAAGCGTCTTTTTCTTTGGAAGTAGATTAAAATGAGTTTTTCTTTGATTTGTGTTTCCTTCTCTAACGGTTGTTACTTCACATAATTCGACAATCCAACTCGAATGTTTCTGTTATTTTTTGATCTAACGCTCTTAAGATTCCAAATGCGTTGAATCCATTTTATACAGACATTGTTAATTTCTTTTTCTTATTGCAGTTATTATGCATCTATTAAAATTTATTATTTTTAAGCAAAAAAAAAATTTTTTTTCTTTTGCATCTTCTTTATAAAGATTGATTTACCCAATATAAGAAATCTTTTCTAACATCGAGCACTGACGTCAGTATCCAATTTTCGCCCAAAGAATCTGTGGTGTACCTCACAACATGATAGCGTTTTCGTCTTGAAAATAACATAGGTTCAGCTCATAAATCTGCCATACCATGGGAAGCAGACTGTCATGCAAAATATTGTACTAGGTGACGGTATTGAGCTTATCATAAATTTTGACCAGGAAACCCAGTCTATACCAGAAAAAAATCAACGAAGAAACAATCCCAGATTCAATCGCTTATTTGCAAAGGGTGTCCAAACAGTTCTTGGTATAGTGTAGTGTGCGAAAAAAAAATACTCTAATTTTTAATCTAATGGTTAGATTTTAACTTACTAAGACTTAGACTTAATGGTTCATGTGGGTGACCTCAAATATACTAATTAATTTCTGCAGATAATATTTTTTAAGTTACGAAATCAAATAAAATGCGTTCTTTCTCTGAATAAACATACCTTTTTTTCCGACGAATTTGAATTCCCTACCCCCAAGATATAGGAGGTAGCCACAGTTTGCGAAGTATCACCCCAATAGTTTGGTCAAAAGACCTGCTCGAAGTTTGGACATCCTCAATATTAATTTTACTTATTTTGTATTTCACTATATCTCGAGTATTTTTTAAGCAATTTGTCAGATTTTTGCACACAATTATAAAAATCGTTTATCCAAACATAATTCCACGCAAAAAATGACTTTTAATAATTATTTTTGTTATTTAATAATAGTTGAAAAAATTTGAATTGTAAGGTATACAGTATTTTGCATCATTTTAAAGAATGCAATTTTACATGGTAAAACACAAAATTTGAACAAAATCGGTCAAATAGTTGCTGGGAAATTAAATTTTTTAAGAAAATCGTATATTTAAAATTTGATTTCTCGAGACCAATTTTGTTCAAATTTTTTGTTTTGCCATATAGAATTGCTTTCTTAAAAATGATGGAAAATATTGTATACTTTATAATTAAAATAATTTTATTATTAAATAAAACAGTAAAAAACAATAAAAATTTCTTGCATATAAATAATCTTTGGATAAACGAATTTTATAATTGTTTACAAAACTTATAAATTAGCTCAAAAAGTTCTCGTGATATAGCGAAATACGCAAAAAGTAAAATTAGCATTAAAGAAACCATACCGTTCTTCTAGCTAAACTATTGAATCCGTATTTCCCGAATTGCGTTTATGCCCCCATATATTAACCATAAAAAAATCTAAATCTATCAAAATAATGGTATGTTTATTCAAAGAAATTACATTTTTGAATCTGATTTCGTAACTTAAAATATCGTCTGCAGAAATTAATTAGCATCTTTGAGGTCACCCCTCAAACTATCAAATTTGAGTCCCAGTACGTGAAAATCCGATCAAGAAATTAAAAAAAAATTTTTTAGGGTACTAATTCAAATGCATTTAGGGTTTCGTTTATTTTTTTTTCTCGCTGCCTATTATTTATGTATTATAGTATATTGTTATACATGATTCAGTATTTTTGCCTCTTAAGACAACTTATTTTATCTGCGTCAAAATTTTAGCAAACTCTGTTAAAATATGATTTTAGAGGTATGGATTAAAATTTATAAGTAGATGTATTTTTAACTGAAGTTTTAAGTATTGTTTAATAAAGCCAATATTGTATTCCATTATTTTAGATGACAAAGGAAATGAAATTAGTAGTCATAGCAGTCACTTGTTTAATTAGCATTACCTATGCTTCCGTAGTTAAAAATTATACAGGTAAGACTGGATTTCGGCAATCTATAAAAAATTCCACAAATTTTTTTAAATAATATATGCAATGCATCTCCTTTTATAATTTTAGATTTTTCTCAAATTTCTGGATTTGAACTGGATGGAAGCGAAAGGTTTGTAACAACATGGTTTTTAGCTGTTTTTTCTTTCTTTCCTTCCTTATATGTTCATACACTCCAACATTTGAGATTTTTGCGCTATATATATATATATATACTATTTTTGTGTAGTGGTAAATATAAATATATTTTAATATTTTAATTCATTAAATAATACATAACTTTCGTTGCCTCTAGTTATAATACTTTCTAAAAATACGGAAAGTCCATAGCAGTTGGCGTGAATGGATATTTTTAAAAAAGAAAATTTTTAATAAAATATTCATTTTGTTAATAAAATACATAATTATTATAATTTTATGGAAGTGTTTGCTAATCTTGACAAAGGGAACGACTACTGAGATTTGAAAAGTAATCAATTGTATTTGCAAGTAGAATTTAAACTTAAGAATATAACAATAAAAAGATGATAATATAACGATATTATTATATTGTATAGATTGTTTAATTCTTAATATTGTATAGAGAATATAAAAACAATAAGACGAAGATTAAGAGTATAACATCAATGAGAAAAAATAAATGATAACCAATTTCACTTGTTAGCAGTATATAACGATAAGTTTATATTGCACAACAGTTGAAATTGAAGTAGTTTCTGTTTCTTTTGAGTCTTTCATTTTTTTAAAAAAATTAGCTATAAATTTTAAGATTTATGTCTGGAAACATCTAATCTCTCTCCTATTTCTTCTTTATTGTATTTATTCATTTTTTTTTTTTTGTTTCTTTTGAAATCATTTCCTAAACGAGCTTATAAAATAAAGATCTCGAGAGTAATAAATATATTTTTTATGCTGATTATTTTTAAAAAATTTATGAAAAAAGTTTCGATAACTTTCAAACAAATTGAAGATTAGTAGCACTTCAGCGTGCAGTAGACTTTTAATAGTTGAAAATTATTTAATCTTAATTTTTTTATTCTACCGCATTTCTAGAACATTTTTCACCTCATCTTCGTAATTTCAAGTTTTAAAGCTTTTGCACAAGAAAATAAACAAAAATAAGAAAAAAATTTACAAAAATAATTAAAATCGCAATGACTTGTTAGCATATTGAAACTGCAAAAAAATCTTTTGATAAATTCATAAACAAAAAATGGCACATCAAATTTATTTGTCGTTGTTTTATTCCTGTGACGTGCAGAGCAGCCCTCACGGTATTTTTTGCAACGATTTTATGTTATTATTATTTTACATAGTTTTTACAACAGTTAATAATTCTCAAACTAATTACTGAAAGTTAAATTTAAAACTAACTAAATAATTGTTATAAATTTTAATTGTTTGTATTTTTTTGACAAAAATTTACATTCTTTAGGGATGATAACTGCGTACATTTAGGTGGAGTTTGCCGGAGCAGAGACGATTGCTGCACACATACTACAAAATTTTCTCACGTTGAATGCGTCTGTCGGATGGCTACAAGACGGGGCAAACCTATCAAGACAAGGAAATCAAGACCATGCCATTGCGGGAGAAAAGGACCATTTTGGGAAAGATGGGCTGATGATATTAATGATCTCGGATAATATAGGTGGTGAAGTATGACAACCATGTTATGAATATGACATTTTGTATGCTTGAATAAATGTCTTTAGTTCAGAAAAACAAAAGCATTGTTTTATTAGCATCCACAGTTCTTAAATATGTTACTGGTTCGTAGAGTGAACCCCAGAGTTTTGAGCCGAGTTTTTTTTCTTTTTTTTTTTCTAAGGGTTTTTATTTTATTTTTTATAACCGTCGTTGAGCAGCCGACAAAATTTTTAAGATTATGATTACCTTTGTTCAACTCCATAGCCTTGTAATTTTGAACCCGATTCAGAAGACAAAGGAACTCCTGGAACAAGTATTGGGAAAAATTTGCTTTCGTGGAGGACTTTTTGGCAGAACTAACTCGCAATTTCGCTACATTGAGAGATAAACTCCCACGGTTAGCCTGACGGTAAGTGGGTAACCTGTGATCCGTCTACCACCGAGGACATTTTAAGTTAGCACTGTGGTCGGTGCGAGCCAGATGCAGAATTTGTATTTGCTTCGAACCCGGGTGACCTCGTTTGGTGGCGAATGCTCTATCTCCACACAACCACAGCCCTTTCCTAATGGTTTTACAACGACGGTTATCGTCGTTGAACAGCCGGCCCAATTTTTTCGGGCTTACGACTACTGTTACAATGTTCAACTCCGTAGCCTTGTAATTTTGAACCTAATCAAGAAGACAAGGGAGCTCCTGGATCAAGTATTGGGAGAAATTTGTCTTCGTGGAGGACTTTCTGATGGAACTAAGCCGCATTTGCTTTACACGGAAAGGAAGACCACGAGAACCTCCCACGGTTAGCCTGACGACAAGGGGACTCTAACCCATGATCCGTCTACCACTGAGGATATTTCACGTCAGCACTGTGATCGGTGCAAACCGGATGCCAAATTCGTATCCACCAGCCATCGCCGGGATCGAACCCTGTTCACCTCATTGAAAGGCGAACGCTCTATCCCCTGAACCATCGCGGCTCTTCTTAATGGTTTGATTTGGTTGGTTATTATTTGTTGACACAATAGTCAACAATTATTAATCACCTATTCTACGAAAGGTGTTTTTTTTTTAATTCTTTCGACAAAGAAAATAACATAGTTATAATTTAAATGTCTTTTATTCGTAGAAAATATCATATAGATATCTTGCAGTAAGGAATTATGTAGACTTTAAAAAGACAAATATCTTAAATATTTAAAAAAAATAATAATAAACTATTTTTAAAAATCACCAATTTAGCGAGATTTTCAACTTTGAAGAAAGTTAGTAAATATCAAAACGTAGTTCTCAATTTTCTCAAATTTTTTGACCCATCGTTGGAGTAATTTTTCAAGCATTAAAAAAATTAAATCACAAACGCTTTTAAAAAATCAAATCAGAAACGCTTTTAAAAGATTTTTAAAATTTTCTCATAACTCCGACTGTAATTTATTTATTATAACATTTTTCGCCATTTTTCCTGAGTCCTGAAGAAATTAAGTTGCTGTTTTTTCAAAGTGGCTTAGTCAAATCAAACAAGTTTTGTGTTTAATTTGCAGTTTAGTTTATAATTAGAAGTTATTAATTAGAATATCTATAGAAAGATTTCTACTCCTGCAGATTACACCTGAATAAACAATTAAAAATTCTGGCAAGCGTAAAACCCTAACACTGTTTTTACATAGCTCAAATTTGCTGCGAACATATTTATACAGTTCAAAATGTAAATGCAATGTCTGGCAAATTATTCCTTTTTAAAACTTGATTTCACGATCCTATGGTTAAATTTAACCAAAAATATGGTTTGATTAAGATTCGAGATATCCCTGATAATAATATAATAACTGATAAATAATATATTATGATTCCACTTTTGTTTTTAGAGTATACGTAAATACCCAGTCATTAATAAAGATCGAAAGTTAATTGTTTTTTTTCCATGGCGAAATAAAAGACGATGGAAGAAAACATTTTCGAATGCAGTAATGCATTCTCGTAAATTATTTAATAGTTTTGTTTATAATTCTCGAGTCCTGAAAAAAAAAAAAGCAGAAATCAAGTTCATCTTTCTAATTGGGTAAAAGAATAAAAGTCATTTTATAAATAAATCATTACTTAAGAAGTAATAGACTTCAAGTAAATAAGAGCAAAAGCAATTAACTAGCATTGAAGCGTTTAGAGAAATGACCACAAATTTATATAGATTGACTTTAAGAGCAAAAAATATTTTCAAACGATCACTAATTTGTTTTTTCCATGACAGCGTAACGGTTACGCGCGGGTCCAATGTCCTAAAACCGAGCCGCGCGCTTCTCTTTTTAGTTAATCAGTGAAGCTGAACACTTGATATACGATCACCAAAACGGACAATAAGTGGTCACTAAATGAAAGTTCTTCATCATTGATTTCTCGGTTTAAAAAATGAAATAAATAGAATTATCTAAACTGTAAAAATATTAAGTGAGTATAGTTTCGGATTCACGGGGTAACTTAAAAACTAAACCCGAGACATATATATCAGTAAAAAATATAAAATTATTCCCCCATTAAAAGTAAGGCATTCCCACAACATCCTATTGTGGTCCAAGAGGGCCATGGAGGTTATAAGATTCCTCAATTTCGTAACCAATAGCTTAATGGTGGCAAGGTGATCATCAATTACATTTACTTCTCAAACAAGTTGGAACCTATCAATCTGAAGCTATCTAGGCTTCAGTCTTCCAGCAGAGATCGAACCCTAGTTTTTCATGAAGATAGCTTAGTGATTTAACCACTAAGCCATCGGATCTCATTTATTTTACCATGTTAGAGTTAGATGTTATTCAATATTAAAAAATAATTGCAGTTGAATCAATTATCTCCTACTTTCCTAAATAAGATTCTTGCACGGAAAAATACAATCCAAACATTTAAAAAAAAAAAAAAAAAAAAAAAAAAACTGAAATAAACTAAAACAATAATGAAATAAAATGAAAAGTTTTAAAAAAAAATTTTGCGAAAACTGCACCGCTTTTTAATTGAAAATTTTCTTTCTAGAAAATTGTTTATAATAATATAACTTTGGGGATAAATATCTACTTTTATCTATCCACTTTTGTATATAATGTGTATTTAAATATTCAATTTAAATTTAATCAGTGTAAGTTCATCCGATTATGAGTATATATATATATATATACATATATATATATATACATATATATATACATATATATATACATATATATATATATATACATATATATACATATATATATATATATATATATATATATATATATATATATATATATATATATATATATATATATATATATTCGGCCTACTATATTGGTGACTTAACTCTTTAATGAAAAAAGAAATTACACCAATAAAATTAATATTTATAAAACTCTGACATAAACTAATGCTCAGTTTCGTTACGTGCAATAATTCATTACTCATATTTCATGGTTAACTTTCATCCTATCGAAAGTCATGGTCAACTGCGACTGCTCTTCTTAAAGGAATTGTAAGCCTATTGACAATAACTTTACAGTCGATTACTTTTCAAGCGAAATGTAATATTTGTATGGAAAAATATTCAAGGAAGAAATGAGCCGTCATGCAAAAGTAAGATTTCATGCCTGAGGCAAATATGTTTGTGTGGTTGATAATAACGTGTGATTGGAACAAACGGTAAAAATAGCGAAAGGTAAAACATACTGGAAGTAACCAAATGTGAGACAATAAAAAAAATATCTAGTCAGGCGATATATTTTCTAATTTGCTAAATATTACAAACTGTTAATTAGGGTCGCTTTGGTCTTAAATTTATCCATCCCATTCGACTCTCAAAATAACATTGTTAAAATTGAATCTCGTATCGCCGTGCAACATCCTCCCCGCCCTGGTCGACCTCCAGGGGGATGACCAGCTGCACGGGACGGGAAATTGTCCCTCCATTTACTCGCAGTATGCATGTACGGGCTTTGTTGTCACGGCCTAAAATCACCGACTCGATGCGCGCCTTCCTCCAAGTGTGCCGAGGTCTGACGTCTTCCTGCAACAAGACCACATCTCCGACCCGGATTTCAGTTTTTTTTGGTGGATTCTTCACATGGTGAAATGTTCTCAAATCCATCAAATACTCCCTCTGCCATCTTTTCCAAAAGGAGTCCATTAAATGTTGACGACTTCTCCATATGCGTGTTAAATCAGAGTCTGAACTCGATGGGCCGGATGGGATAGTTGTGAGTCGTTTTCCTATCAGAAAGTGAGAGGGTGTCAGTGCTTCGTCCGGATCGTCCGTAATACCATATTCATGGACAATTGGTCTGCTGTTCACGGCGGCTTCGATATCGCATAGAACCGTGACCAGACTGGTAGTGTCTAGGCAAGCTTTACCAAGGGTCTTCCGCAGACACTGTTTGATAGTACCAATCATTCTCTCCCAAAATCAACATCACCTTTTATTTTTAACATAGTTAATGCTCCTTGCACTTCTTGTGATAAGAACTCCATCATTTTCGTAATGTTTCCTTCAGCCAATTTTTCTCTTTGGGCATGAATGATCCACTGTTTGCAAATGTCATCTGGAAACGCTCGTAGTATTTTTGGAGCTAGTACACGACCGTAACTGTCAATGTCTTCACCAAGTGCGCGTAAGGCCTGCAGTCTTCTATTACATTCAATGTAGGTTTCATTTAGGGCTGTTGCCGATGAGTTGCGTACTGGTGTTAGATTCTCCAGAAAGTCCAAATGTGCTTGGATAATTCTATTTTTGTCCCCATATCTATCCATTAGGAGCTTTTTAGTGGTTTCATATGTGGCAGCAACAATACTGATACCATCAACTAAGCGTCTAGGTTCGTCTTGCAAATAACCTCTTAAGAACACATGTTTGTCAATAGTTGAAAGGTTTGGATTGGAGTCGACAGAAGACTGGAATTGTTCCCAAAAACTTTGCCAATTTTCAATTTCACCGCCAAATGGTTCTAACTTAATCGTCGGTAGTTTCACTGTGTACGTTGAGCTAACGGGTGTTATCTGACCAGCAAGTGATGGATTAGTAACCGAATTAGTCGCCAAATTGACATTTTCATTGCCCAAATTAAGATTATAGCTGGCGTTAATAGTTGGCGTTAATTTATTTTGGATGTTTTTTCGGGCTTTAAAAATTGCGCGCTCAGCATTTTCTGTATAAGTTTCACATTGGGTAACGTAATTTTCATATTCGTCATCCGTAAGAAGAACATGGATTTCATTATCAACCGTTTTCATTTCATTTAAGATAGTTGTTAAACGACTTACCGCATATTCCATATCGTCATTCGAAGTTACTTCTGTTATGTTGTTGATCTCAGTTGAGAAACGAGTTATGTTACCTCGAATAGTTCTTCGTTTCCGCTTCAATTGCGACACTTTTTCTTCTTTCGTCGCCATTTTTCTGGTAGTTCGCAATAGTAAAAGTTTAGTAAAAATAATTTGTAATAGAAAACTTTGTAATAGTAAAAATAACTTGCCAGTATTTTGTCGTAGTTCTAAGTCGCTGATTCGTGTGAGTATTTCGGCACCAGATGTTAATTCGCGTAAAAGTAATTAAGTTTCTATCTCAGTATATTTAGAAAAAGAACATCATCTGCCTTTATTTACAAAACGACTACATAAAAGTGTTGCCATGCAGAGACAACTAAGTTCTTTTATTTAATCTCGTATCGCCGTGCAACAGCTTTTGACCATTTCTTTCATTTATTCATTGAAAACAGGTGTGTTAGTTGAAAAGTTGCTCTTCCAGTTGCAATAGTGAGCAGATAGGTATGTAAGTGTAGTAATAACAGAATAAATTTTAAAGTGTACAAATGATTTTGTTTTGTTAAAGTTTTCAAATTACATGTCTTCGTGTTCTGATATTTTAAGAAATTATTTTTATTGAACACTTCACATGCATAACTAACGAAATAATTTTTAAAAAAAGTTAGTTAAATAGTAGAATTATGTATATGTAACAAATTGAAGTTCATTCAGGTTTAAACACATTTCTTAAGATATTCATTTGGTTATTTGCTAAATAAAATTTTTAAGTCAAGTAAAAAAAAAAAAAAAATTAAATATATCGCAACATGATATAGGAAATGAAAAAGTAAACAATGACCCGCCCCCTCTATAAGTTGACCACTTGTCTAAGTTGACCACTAAGACAATGCACCACAAGTGGTCAACTTACACAAGTTTTACTGTATAGCAATAAGTGACATTGTAGTTAATTTAGGAACACCAACATTAATAAAATAAGATAAGAATTTTAAAAGCTGCGTTTATCTAATAGATTTAAAGGAGAAAATTTTATTTTCGACTGATAAAAAGTCCGTCATTTATTTAAGTTTATTTCGTAAGTTGATCTATGTTTTCCGTTGAAGATTTGAAAAGTAGTTGTTAAATTCTTTTCAATTCATTATCTTTTTAATAGTTTTATCTTGGTATGTTTTTTTACGTCAGTGAGTGGTTGAAATTTCGATTGGCGATACATTTTACGCGTGCCATTAAGGAAATTTTTTTTTATACCTTTACAATTTTTCCCTTAATGGCATTATTGCATTGTCATTAAGCGCAAAGCTGTACATAATTAATCACAAAAAACTGAAGCGATGAAATATTATTTGGTAAGAAAAACTTCATTGACTTAAAAAAACAAACAACCTACATGTTTAACAAGTCTAGCAAGAATGAGGTCCTATTTTTGTGCGCTTGCAACATGCCGACTTTTATTTCCATCTGCATACAGAGCTCTAGTTGACATTCAAGCACTCTAGGTAGTCAGAAATATTTAGAAATAGTTATTGACGCGATAAATTCTTTTTGACAATTAAAACCTTACTTGTTGCAGTTAGGAAACGATATTGTAGCAATTAATTCAACTTTTAGAGACCAGAAAACGATTCACAATTATACTGTCATCCGTAGCACCAGTAAAAACGTTTGCTCCCTAGCTGGTCGGAAAGAGGTCAAAATTTCAGTTGACGATAATTTTCCCTTAGTGATAGATAGTGGTTTTGAGCACAAGGCTCTAGTAAAGATTTGAGTGCTCTAGTTAAGCGGAAAGTATTCAAAAATTCAAATACAAGATTCTATTGTCACAGACTCGAAATCGAGTTAGTATAAAGGTAATATAAAATCTACATTAATTGCAGGAAGCAGATTGTATAATAAACATTCCAATTAAAACAAATTTTTAAAATATTGTAGAGAAAATTAATATTCAACACCCATAGCTGATCTTAGTTTGATTTTAAACTCAAAATTGTGAGTGGTTTTTGGAATGCAATTTAAAAATTTCTTCCATGAAGTTCTTTAAAACGAAAATTCTTTTCTTTTGTCAAACTGTTTACAACATAGCGATATAGTTGTAAACGTAACAAATACAGACATACGTATGTCTTTTATAACAGAAAAAATTTAAAACTTAAATATGTTTCTCAAGATAATTTTAAAAAAATGAAAAACAGCAAAAGTTCTAGGTTTGCTTTAATGTTTAACTTAAATTTCACTTAAGATTTCATATAGTTGGAATTTAAATATGTTATGAAATACCAAATAGTTCTTAAGCAATAGTGAAAATGTGAATATAAGCAATAAGATTTGATTATTGTAGTGAAACTCAATATTTGTTGCAATTTCTACCGATAATTTTTAAGTTCTGGACTTCGACTAATTCAATCAATATCTCAACATATAACAAACATAAACAAAAAACCTAAAAGAGTAACAAACATATATCATCAAGTGTAGAAACTCAAGTGTTAATTCAATGACAAACAATAATAAATCATAAAAATAAAATTTTATATTTTATGCAGTAAACCGCGTAATGAGTAGCCGATTTTTTTCGGCTTTAAAAGTATTCGTAATTCGCTCGGCTGTTAGTCACAAAACATTTACAGTAAATTTAAATCATTAAATAAAATAATTACTACAATAATTAGAAAGACAAAATAATTAGTATGCATATTTTTGTACAAATTTTTTCACAACACATTTTAAGTATTTTTTGATAAAAGTTGAATTCGATATTATTTTAAAGAGATAAAACAGATTTTGGCGAAAAGCGCATTTAAAATGCTACAGGTTACAGGTTCATATCCTGAAGCCGTTCAAAGAGCAATCCATACTTTCGCAGAAAACTCGTGTCTCGGATTGCAACTGAGACGATTATATTATAGTTCTTTAAAATAACTGAAGAAAAGTTTCAATTATAGTACGCAAACGTTTATTCGTAAAACTAGAACTAGGAAACAAAAAATAAAAATAAAAACTAACTGATGCGATTAGGTCAGTTCGAGTAAGACTATTAAATCGATCTGTTACACAGGCTGGGGACACAATTGACCTCAATTAAGGTTCGGAGTAAACATAAATCGTATGTATTATGTAGTAATTACTACATAGTAAAAGTAAATGCTTTATATTGTAGTAGAATGTGTTAAAAGCAGGCATTATAAGCTCTGGCACCAACCATTGCATCCGACAAAGATTAGGTATTTGATAGAAGTTAAGCACGTCATCAATAGCAAAACAATAAAAATATGAACCTTATATGCACTTTTGAAAGTATCTTCATATTAATATAAATAAAAATTTTAATATTTTTGATGTTATTATAATTTTTTCGATTTAATGTCAGGTATTTATAATCTTTTTGAAGAAAAAAAATGATGATCCCGGAATTTGCGCTGAAAAATTTATTTCAAGCTTTTTGAATGCTTCATAAAAACCACTTTTAAGTCACTTGATAAATAAAAAAGTGAATAATTTTCATATTAGTTAAAATACCAAATCTGTTTATCTAGTACTCGGTCTATTGTGTAATGAAAATAGTTAAAAAAGGCTCAAAATGTACGCTTTAGAAATGGATGTCGGATTTTTTTTTTTCTTTGTGACTTTTACTCTCCTGTGTCATCGTCATAATGACCCGTGTCACATTTATAATCGCAGTTTACAAGTGTACACTGAGATAGTCAGAAGCAGCATTCAAATACAGTAATTTAAAAGGATAATACAAAATTCCAATTGTCTACCTCTTATCCAAAGCACCTATCGTATACTATTTTCAATCAGTTTTAATAACTGTATTTGAAACTCTGCTTTCAGTCTAACAATGGCAATGGGAGTTAGAGAATATGTTCTTGACCATGTTTTTTAAATACCCTGCATGGTAATAACATGTGGCAGTACCCGCAAACCAAGAAAAAAAAATGGGAAAAAGAGTTAAAGCAAGGCTTATTTTCAATACATAATTTTTTAATATATTAAGAAAAGTTAAAATGATTCATTGAGAAGATATGAAACCTATATCCAACAATAGAGGACGCTGAAGAGATATTATGACTTATATGATAAAAGGCAAAGAAGTTAAAATTAAGGAAATATTATATCAACAGTAACTGAAATGATACTATATTATTTTAAACAGGGTTTAATTTCAGATTGTGCTATCGACTGTGCAATTTTTGTCTGGTGTTTATATATATATATATATATATATATGGTTTATAATGGTTTATATATGGTATATATATGGTTTATATATGGTTTATAAACAGCGTCTTCGCTGTTACCCCGTAGAAAGAAATCACGTTCAGGGATCTTGGTGGCCATGTGATATGGACAACAAGATCAAGACATTATTTATATACCATCGAAATTGAAAATATTGCAAGAACTTAAACGAAGCATTTGTGTAGCGTTAGGAGTCATTGACAGTGTGAAACTACGAAATCTGTGAAACGAGCATGAATTCAGATTAGATGTAAGTCGTGTAAAAAAAAAAAAAATCCCAATTGTAACTATAAAAAAAATAATGTATATATTTTGTCATTTTTTTTGGGTCTTATTTATTGTAATTTGTTTAATAGTTTAAAAATTTTAAATATTTAAAATCCGATAATTTTCAGTAAGCTTAGAAAGCGAACTTGCGAATCTAGCATACGATACAATTTCCAATTACTTGATGATTGTTAAAAATCTTCTTGGGTCTTTCTTCAGTTTTTTATAAATATTTTTTTCCGTAAACGATTAAGTCCTTTTTATGTATGAGACCATAAAATTTGGCTTTCCTTCCCTTAAATATAAAATTGAAGTTTTTAATTGATTAGGAAGGATGCAAATTGAACAATTTTACAACTTCAGATCCTGAATACTTCCCCTTAAAAAAACTCATATATCCAAATTAAATACTTTTACGGGCAATATTTTTTATTGGTTAACTTTATTCTTTTTTTATGATCTGTCACCTAATGCTGCCACAATAAAGTTATTTCCTAAAACATTAAACATTTACGGCATTAAAATTATTCTTTTAAATTTTCCTATCCGGATTGTCATTTTAATGTCAGGAATAACCCTTTCGACAAAGTGTGATGAACCCGGAATTCGCATTAGAAAGTCTATTTCAAACTTTTCGAACGCTACATAAAAACTACTTTTGCCTTTTATAACCTTTCACTCAACTTGCCAAAGAAGTCTGCACGCAAACGACTTTCACGTCGTTGCCAAATTTAAATCTAAGAAAGACCGCGAAGAAAGAAAGCTTTTTACTTTTACGCACTGTAAAGAAAATATTTGAAAATAAAAATGAAAATATTACCTTTCTAAATCATAAAATCGTAACGCACGCCACAGCGTTCCATCATCCATGTAACCCAGACTACGACTTCAAATCATGAATTATAACGTTCACTTTGAGATCGTCTGATTTTTCCTCTTCAGTTTTTCAATCTTCTTCACTTCAGATCAAAATGAGCTTCTCAAATAAGCAGAACTTAAAACGTGGTGGTTATTAATTTGGTTCGTGTGATATGACTATAAAATGATATGTTAAATAAATTTCTGCCAAATTTCAAGATGTCCAAAGGATATCTATATCAGGTTTGTCATATTTTTTGGTTTACTTTATGTATTGTAATTATGTATGTTTTTTTTTTTCGAAAAGAAAATACTAAATATTAGATTGCTTAAAATTTAAGGTAAAAATTCAATTACAACATAAAAATCAACACCATTATATTTAGCAAGATTTATTTTTATTTCCATAGATTTAAAACTAATGCAAGGATTATGGGAAATATAGTGATCAACCACTTTTTTTTTACATCAAATCATTCGTTAGAATTTTTTCTAGATAGATATGAATTTGCTCAATCCTAAGCACACAGTACTTCAATGAAATATTATTGCCATCAGACTAACAACCGGAAGATATAGTGTTTTTCCTCTTCATAAACGCAATCTTTCCTAGTTTTAATTGAAAACATGCTTACCACGCTTTCATTTGATTTTATTCGTTTACAAAATTAAATAAATAAAAAGAAAATAGACTAGTTTCTCAAACTGCAATATGAAAATTTGAACACTTCTAAAAATAACTACATCGTCTTAAATGCAAGTAATGAGTCCGAGTGGCGTAAATAGCGGGCGAGGATGGGGACACTGCCCCTGGATGCAGCCTAGAAAGGGACCAAAATTTATGAAAAATAATTGAAAACAGATTTCAATATAAATGTTTTTCTTTTTTAAATATCACCAGTCTCATTTATAAATGAAAGTCACCATTACTTTTCTTCAAATTTTTATCCGATTTACCAATAAATAGAACTGGGCGTCAATTACTATCATTGCAGTTTGCTTTAATCGAAAGTTTTTTAAAACTTATTTAAGAAAAATTCAAATCAAAGTTAAAACTTATTTAAAACAAATATTGAATGAAAAATGCCCTTAGAATAAACACTTATCTTTCAATAAAACAATGTAAATATGTTCAAAAACATAGAAGTGCAGTAGAAACTTAATTAGTAACATACTTTGTAAGGTTTTAAACAGAATCGAAAATTAAGTTATAAGTTACGATGTTTTAACAAAAATATTTCATTTAAAGTTGAAAAATCTTATTTTATGTAAAAAATTAAGAATCCAATGCCAAATTCGGCGGGTCTTACATAATAATTTTAAAAGAGTCCAGAAAAGGCTCCCATAAGTCTCATTTCATAATGCAAGGAGGGCGTAAAAGCTGAATTAGTCTTCAGACGCTGAAAACCCTAGCTATGCCTCAGTTGCGTCTACCATTTGTGTTTGGATATCGTAAAAGTGCTTTTTATATTTACCCTGTCTCTCAACCTCTTTTCAAGTGTAATTTTATTTAATGCCTTATTAGCTTTTTGCTTTAATCTAAGTTTTTTTATATTAAATTTTTCCTATTGGCGGCAGTACATCAAGCATCCGGCATATAAAACAAGACGCATACAATTAAACATCACACGGCAGAATGTTCTACTATTTTTGTGGCAATTAGAAGACCATGTAGCTATAGGACTAGGTGTCAACCAAGTCGGGAGAACTGAATAGCTGCGTTAAATAAGCCTACAAATGGATAAATGCCGCTCAATCGCTGTGGAGGGTTTAGTACTTGTCTACAACATTTTGGACCGGGGTTCAATTCTCTTTCATAAAGGCAGGAAAATTACTAGCACCATGACAAACTATTTGATGATCTAAATTATGATCGTGCCAGTATTGTCATCGATCCTAAACCATCACCAATTACGCATTAGTATAGCTTTAGTGTAACGTAAACAGCTAAACCAGAAAAAAAGAACAGAATAAAAGCGTATACATTTTTAAATCATTATACGGGTAATAAATTACATTTAAGACTGTAAATAAAAGAAATTCTATGAAATGTTAAACAAAATGTAATGGAATTATCATCCATTATTTAAGAATTTTTAACGTCACGAAAAAATTTACTCGCAACAAAATCTGCTTTAGTTATATAAGAAATATTAAAAGTTCAAGCATACTAAAAAAAAAAAAAAATTTAAAATGTTTTTGAATCAAGGAGTACAATAAAGACTGTTAAAAAATACTTGCAACAAAAAAAAATGTTTTCTTTCTGCACTAAAAAATCGCAAGCGCCACTGTCACTGTTTTAGGTGTTCAACTTTACTTAACATCTTGTTTTACAGTATAAAAACTATAAGACTTAAAAAAAAAACTTGAAATAACAAAAGCGAAGAAAAATGTATAAGAAGTACGAGAAAATGGAAGAAAATTATTATTCTATAATTAGTTCGAGTACTTGTAATAAAATATAACATACGGGCCGCTACAGAATTGAAATTGGACAGGTTAAAAGGGCTTATGTATATAGTTTGAATTGTGTTTTTCATTTGTAAACTTAACGAAAACTTTCATTTATTTTATTTTTCAAAGTTTGTTCGTAAGTTTTTGCAATTTTAAGTATTTTTGTTTCGCTAACATTTTTACGATTTTTTGCCTTAGTCCTTTTAAGACCGATATCACATATGCTTGATCACGTGATTCTCCCCTTGCGGCCCGATGTATTACATTTAAAAAAAAGTCTTTCGGTCTCCAGCGGCCTAAGATCACATGCATATGATCTCAATTTGACACTCTCGTACTACAACTCGTATTAGGACGCATACTCACAAAGAGTTCGTCCCTAGAAAAGCGCTTTTTTCTTCTTTCGCCAGTCCTAAACGGGTTAAATAATGATTAATTATCCATTGTTGCAACAAAAAAAATATAAATATATTTATCACTCTCAAAATTTGAATTCATATTATTGATCTGAAAAGTAACAAAAAATGAGTAAATAAAATAAGAAAGAGATTTTTTCATAAATAAATATTGACATTTGCATCAAAATTTTAAAAAAAATTAAGACTTCAAGATAGATAGAAATCGTTAGGAATTCCCTTCTTATATGATATAAAGTTCTCATTTTATATAGCTAAGGAGTAAAATAACTTCGAATTTATTACTTCTTATTTGAGTCGTGTGTTGCACATTCTGCATTCTTAGGTTTTAAATAATTTTTTTCAAACACAGTTGATTATTCTTCAAATCTAGGTAATCAATCATTTCTTTCCGATTTACATATTAATAAAACATTCTTTAAAAAGACCCATAACAATAATATATTTTATAAATAAAATAACCTTTTTTTTTTTCCTTGTGAAAAATATCGACTTACATACTTTTGAGGTAGCATTAACATTTTGAGGTAGCATTAAAAAAAGAACGATGATGAATGAGAAACAATTACGGGGTTTAACTAACATATAAGTTATCTATAAAAATAATATAAAAGTAGAGTAAAAGCATTAAAGGAATAATCAAGTCCATGAATACGATAAATGCTGTTAAAAAATTATTGCAACAAAACAGTTTCATATATACTCAAATGATTAAATGTAAAATATTAGTTGGTTTAAGGAAAATTGACGGCGTTTTATATCATGGCAGCAGGTGCGACAATTACTGTTAAAAAATCATTTAATGTTTTCAACCTATTATAAAATTTATATAATGTTAAAAATGTTGATGCATGTTGAACCATAATATAATATAAATTTTCTATAACCATACTAAAGTATGAGGTAGAACACAATTACCGCGCAAATTAATTATTTTTAAGTTACTCTGAAGTTTAACAAGTTAATTACAATATCATAAACTAGAAAACAAAATACTATCGTACAACTTCTGTCATATAATAATGGCAGAAAATTTCTACGATTTAACGATATTGCAGAACCGATTTTCCTAAGAGAAGTGACATCAATGAAAATTGCAATAAAATTTTTTGTTTGGGATTCTAAGCCTTACAAATAGTCTAAAGTTTACTTTTGCCTAATGTTAACATTTACTTATTTGCAGCTCAGAACGAAAAAGAAGCAAATCAATCGAAGCAACGTCCCCGTTGTTTTATGGATTGTGACGTCACTCCTGTTGTCACAAGTAGAGGGTAGTAAAGGCAAAGATGGCATGAAAAAGATGCTGCATCACATGATGCTGTCAGCTATGTCTTCGGGTGCAAAGAAGTACATGTTGGGTGTCAAAGGTCTCCTACTCCCTATACCTATACCCATGAAAGTATCATTACCTTCACTTCCCTCCATAAGTTTCATGAAAGGGGACGATAAAGGAGGAGATGAAGAGGAGAAAGTAAAATACGTCCCCGTCCCAGTGCCGTAAGTTTATTTCTTTCCTATATATATGTAATACAAAAATTATAAAAATATTTTTGTATTAATAAAAGCATTGAAACTTATTCATTTTCATAAAATGTCTTAGTTAAAAAATTAAAGTAGAGATATTCTATTTTGGGACTTCAAGGCTGTAAACAAGCCAAAGAATTATAATTAGATTTATGTTTCAAAAAAGGAGTTATTTTAAGATCTTTCACTTCCATATAAGGTTGATTGATTGATTGATTGAATGTAGGGTTTAGTGGCACAAAGTCCAAATGAGGACATGCTGCGCCAGACAATACGGTAAAATTGTTCTAAAGCCTAGGTACATACAAAATTTAATTGTAGTACAATTATAACTGATAGAACAGTGAATAAAACAAGATAAAATTCTATGAAAATTAGATATAAGTTGTGAATAAAATCAGATAAAAGTTTGAGTAAAGTATAAAACGCACGAAGTGTGTAAAATGTTCAAAGGTAGTAAGATATTTACAAAAGTGTTAAAACTTTTATATGCTGTTAAAAATACCTACGGCACGTAAAAATGCAAAAATGTTAGGATGGTGAGTATCATCCAACAAATCTTGCATGCATAAAATAGTACTCCCGAAGAGCTTTAAACGAAGTTGATTAAAACATGGACACGTTATTAAAATATGATGAACTGTGAGATGAACGTCACAAGTACTGCATTCGGGGGGAGGCTCTCCAAACAGTAAATGAAGGTGTGTTAACCGGGTGTGACCGATTCGGAGTCTACTTCCATATAAGGAAAGATTAAACGATTTTCTATGAGTATTAAATTATTTGCGATGAGGCGTAGGAATACAAGGAATGCAATTTGACTGGCCTCTTCACACTTTTTAATTATCCTATAAAACGCAGGACCGATGGTTTTTGCGTGGCTTTTTGTGTTTTACTTGTGCTAGCTAAACTCCATCAGATCTGACGAGAAAAGTGTCTCTCCCCCTTCAGTCGGAGAGGGGAGGAAACTGTTGCTTCACCATCTTTTAATTAATAAACAGCTATGCAGAATCTGGACTCATTATTCATCTGATATTGTGACTAATTTTCCCATATTAATAACGGGGTTTTGCTCTGTTATTACATACATATATATATATATATACAATATATATATATATATATATATTATGTATATATATATATATATATATATATATATATAATGTATATATATATATATATATATATATATATATGTGTGTGTGTGTGTATAAAATAATAATAAATAATAGGCACACTATTTTTACACTTCCAGAATTGTTTGAAAATGTATAAAATATCAGAAAATAATCGTGAAAATCGAAAACTTTGATACCCTTGTAAGTATAAACAAAAAATTAAAATTTTTGAATTTTCCATATTTACGCTTTATTTTTTATCAAAAATTATTAGTATCATAAATGAATTGAAAAATTTTAATAATAAGATAAATTGCTATAAAATGTATAAATAGGTATAAAAGGAATAAAAGGTATAAAAGGAATAGAAAAGGAATGTATAAAAGGTATAAAAGGAATAGAAAGGAAAGGAAAAGGAATAGAAAGTATAAAAGGAATAGATCGAAAACTTTACTCAGATGCAACGCAATGCGATGCACACAACGCAGAAAATAAATTAAGCAATGACAAACGTGTGATCAAAATTTTGATTGATTTTAACATTTACTTTTTAGATCTGCGTCTGGTTACGGTCTTGACATCGTTACTGTTACCTCACCGAATGACAGTTTGTGATAAATTCTATTAATTTATAAATACTGCAAATAAAAATATTTATCTATAATAATGATACAAGTTTGTTCTACTTTAAATAAGCTTTTGGAATATCACTAACATAAAACTCGCAGTATTGGATTGTATACCTTTTTTTTCAATTTTCGCTGGCTACGGTTTGACGTGCCAAAATTTCACAACGAACTTTAAGTGTTTGCAAACGTCAATATTCATGAAAAATATCATTCAAGAAAATATGATAGTACAGCTGAGCTACTAAATTATGCTTTTAGTGATTTTCAATTTTTTTTTTTAACAGAATACATATTGAAAAAAAAATAAAAAAGTATGTTAAACACTCTAAGCGACACTCATGAAAAGTTGTCAAATGTAGGATTGAAGTAAGAAATGAAAGCCAAAAGCAAGTTACTCGCGATCAAAACTGTACGTATCTTAAAGTTAGCTTGTAGCTTATATATATATATATATATATTGACACTGTATAAGAATCAACAACAACATCAGCACCGTATCTGAAACTTCCGGTTACGATTCTCTTAGCAGATTGTTGGCCATGTCTGGAAACATATGTAGATAGGTCATCAACAACAATATCAGCACTGCATCTGAAATTCCTGTAAAGATTCTTAGCAGATTGTTGGCCATGGTGGGGGAAATATGCAGATAGGTCCATTTAAGAGAACGCAGATTTAAAACACGTTGCTCATCAATGCTTCAACATTATATATAATAATGGCAAACAATAAAACGCGAAGTATTAATACACGATCAATTAAGGGATTAAAAAAAATCTTAAAATAGTCATACCCAATGAAATAGATTTTTTTCTTCACAATAAACAAAATGACACAAATAAAAAAAACCGCTCTGAGAAAGTTTATATTGTACACAATGTTGTCGGGACAAAAGGTCGGTACGTGAATAGCATTACTATGATTTTATTAAATTCGAAATTTAAAGAAAGAAAATAAAACATTTTGAAATATAAATATGCAGATTTTTCATGTAGTGTATTGCCCATGGTGATTGAATGTATATTTTAATGTCGTAAGAATTGGAAGCGGTTAGAATGGACAACGTGAGAAAGACAAGCAGTAATGCTTTCCACATTTGTGAATTCGGAGAATTTATTAACACTAGCAGTCAGACGAAATCATGTTTTAAACTAATATAAAAGAAAGACCGTTCTGTGCCTCGGCGTCCAGAGATCCTTGTTTGCTTGAAGAAGTTAAAATTCCTAAGTGGCATATTTCTTTCATATTTTAAATGAAAGAGTTAATTGTTTAAATATCCTCAGCCCATTGAAAAAAGATGAATTTTAAAAAACAAATAAAATGGTTTTAAAGCACGGTAAAAACTTTTCAAATATTCATCCTGTAAATTCCTCAATTAATTTAAATTCCTTGCATTTTCTTAATTTAAATATAATTTCAAAGTATTAATATTAATAAATAAGTATTGTATGTCGAAATTAAGTTCTTCAAATAAAATGTACAAAGCGCAAAATAAAAAACAAACCACCCTGAATAACTTTTGATCTAATGATCGGATCTCATGTTCTAGGACTCAATCTTGAAGGATTGAAGGGGGTGATCTCAAACATGCCAATTAATTAGTGCAGACGATAAAAGTTACGAAATCAGACACAAAAACGTATTTTCTCTGAATAAACATAGCTTCTTTTTGAAAGATTCTGATGTCTGACCATCAAAAATATGGTAGCAGCAATCTGGGAAATGTAGTCATACTAGTTTTGTCAGGAGTGCGGTTCAAAGTTAGGTCTCTCAATGTTAATTTTACTTTTTGGGTATTTCACCATATCTCGAGAACTTTCGAAACGAATTGAAAAAATTTTGCATACAATTATAAAATTCGTTTATTCAAACATAATTCCATGCAAAATGTAACTTTTAGTAAATATTTATTATGTTTCATTATTCTGTTTAATAATAGTCGGAAAAACTATTGAATTGTGAGTTATAAAATTGTTTACAACATTTTAAGAACGCAGTTTTAAATGGCAAAATTTGAGTGAAATCGGTCGAAATCGAATTTTAAAAATACGCTTTTTCCAGCGCGCAGCTACCCTCTATATTTCAAGGGTCAGAAATCCGAATCCGTCGAAGAAGAAAAAAAAGGTATGATTATTTAGAGAAAGAGCGTTTTTGTATCTGATTTCTCATTTTAAAATATCGCCCGCACTCAGCATATTTGAAATCACTTTCTTAAACTATTAAGATTGAGTCTTTGAACGTGAAATTCCGATCATTAGGATCAGAAGTTATTCAGGGTGGTCCGTTTAGTTATTTAATTTTGCGAATTGTACACGCGAAATAAGTAAAAGTATACGTTTTTCTCTAATTCTAAATAAGATTTATTTATTTAGATCCAAAGGAGGAGGAGGAGGTAAAGGTGGTGGATGGCCAAGTGGTGGCGGAGGTGGTGGATGGCCAAGTGGAGGCGGAGGTGGTGGATGGCCTAGTGGAGGCGGAGGTGGTGGATGGCCTAGTGGAGGCGGAGGAGGTGGAGATTGGGGTGGTGGAGGTGGAGAAGAGGACTGGCCTAGCGGAGGAGGTGGTGGTGGTTGGGAATCTGCTCTCAGAACCTGGAAAGCACCACCAAATTCCTTCAAAAGCAAAAGGAGACGACAAAACGAGAGCAGGACCCGTTGGAAAAACACTGGTGAGCCTCCATGGAAAAGTTCAGGAAAATCTAAATGGCGCGATACTGAAGAAACTGACTGGAAAGACTCTGATATAGAAGATTGGCAAGACTCTAAGGGATCTGACTGGCCTGATCCCGAAAAAGATATACCGGATTGGGCAAAAGCCGAAGGATTCGGATGGGCAGGAAAACATGGAGATGAAGGGATTGATTGGGATGATTGGTGATCATTAATGAAACAATCATTCGATTCGTGGAAGAAATTTACTTGTAATCATCGAACTCTAACAAACTACTTAACGTGGTTTTTAAAGATAGATTCTGAATGTTACTGAATACGCACAAACTTTTCAATTGTCACTAAACGCTAGCCGCTGAAGATGATTTCTCAGTGGAGAAGTTGTAATGTTTTCTTCTTCTATTCAAACTTACTGCTTTTATTCATTTTTTTCCTTGGCCGATTGAAAAAAACTATTTCAAAAAGGAAGCATCATCAATAACTTAATATTTATTTACCATCATAAGCTTTTATATTTACTGTAATATAAAACCTCAGTCTAGAATTTAGAGAGAAAACGAAAATTTTCAATCGTAGGGGTAGATAAAATATAAATTTTTCAGTAAAATAGTTTAGTACATTGTAACAATATTTTTAAACTAGTAGTTTCACACCGAATTATTTTAAGAAAAAAAAAAGAATTTTTTTCCTTTAATTATTTTAACTTGATATTGTTAATTATTACGAGTAGATAAAATCTAGTTCGTCACTCAGATTACAAGCTCTTTCACCAGATTCATGACTTGAGAGCATGTATTACATAACTTACAAATTGTAATAGATAACCCATTCATTAATAAACTGGACTTAATTATCGATAGTTAATCAAAGTTAATACCTGGATTCCTAATTTTTACAGGATTTAAGAAGTGAACGTGATAAAAACCTTTAAAAGTAGATGAAAAAAATTGCAAAGAAAGCATTTAATGTTTTAAAAAAAACTTTGACATGTCCATACTTTCATCCTGCTTTTAAAGAGTTTACTTTAATCACACTCTTTAATGATTACGAAAAATGGCGATATTGCGCTGAAAATACCTCTCCAACTCCATATTGTTTTCTACTGTAAGAACTATGTTTCGATCAAAAACGTAGGTGCTGCCATTTGAACATTTCGAAATTTTGTCGCAATTTTTTAACTATAACCACGAGAGCTAAACAACTGTATTTAACATAATTCTTGAGCGCAAAGATTATATTTAGGCGAAGTAATTTTATAACCATCCTTGTTATAACGTGAATATCTACGTGCGAGGGAAAATCGACGAGCTACTGCAGATATATTGTTCGAAATAAGGAAATCTAGTATGGAAATACCAGTCTAATTTGTAGTTTTCATATTTTGTTTTTCATCTGGGGTCTGCCCCGCAGTGCACTGATTGTTAAGACACGGTTCCCAGCAGATCACGGAAGTCAAGCATCACTGGCTGCGGTCAGTGTGCGGGTGGGCGACCACTTGGATCAGTCTGCGTAGGAACCGAGGGTGTGTGGTATTAGTCCTCGTTAAACAGTTCGATCGTAAAGTGCTCGACTTCGCGTGCGTCGTCGGGCGACCGAAGTGGAATTGCCATTCTCTCTGCAGAGGATCAAAATTGTGATGGCATGTCTTCAGATCATCCTCAGGGATGTTGCCCAGATCGTTGCCAATAGCCCACTGTGCAGCTCTAGTGCGACGTAAATGTACTACAACTCATCTGGGGTCTTGACACCAGTGCCTAATTGGTTATATCCACATTTACTTCCATCTGCGTATATTTTGAAAGCGTCTCTCGGGATCCTATCTATGACCTCTCCGGTGCAAGATGTTTGAAATGCTTAGGGATACTTGAACTATTGAACACTGGGGGAAGCATATCAGTGCGGGGGAAGACTCTTGTAAAGGATCGATTCTGATCTTAAGGAAATGGCCCTCTACGTTTTTATCAATTATATCCCGTGAATCAGCTAAGCTTAACAGTTTGTTGTTTGCCCTTTGGTTATTTCGCCATATCTGAATGAATCCCGCCATACGATTTTGGTTTCCATAATTATTTTTATAGTATTTAACTAGCCAAGTGTCTCTTCTCATTGTTAGGAGCTGAATATTCGCCTCATATAATGCTGTATAGCTTAAGCAACTACTTCTCAAACCAGTTTTGTTTGATGCGGGTAACATTTAATTGTACCCTTTCCAATTTCGGCAGATAAGAATTTGAAGCGCGCTTAAGCATATCGGAAAACCATACTCCAGTATTCGTCTTATAAATGAAATCTATAGTTTGTCTAAAGTAAGAAGTCCCCTAGCCATTCGTCTGGACCTGTGGCGGCGACTATGGTAACGACGTATAACTATTTTAAGTATGAGTGTGAAATCACTGTTTAGAACAGGCTTTGGCTCGGGTCGGTGAAAGAAAGGGAATTATTTACTGTGGTCTATTGTGTTAGCCCAAGAGTGAAGAGAAGCTTACTGTTTGTCTAAAATAGGTACTCTACCAGACATTCGTCTGGAGCTGTGGCGGTGACTATAGTAACGAGGTATGATTATTTCAAATAGGGGTGCGGGGTCCCTCTTTAGGACTGGTTTCGGCGAGAGAAAAGGAGACCTCTTCATCTAAGCTACCCTCCCTAAAATGCCCTCTTCTTGTTTCCATAGCACCAGACTGCCGCAGACTTAGTGGCGGTCAGACTACATATCTCAGACAAACAGTACCCCCCTAAAATGCGCTATTCTAGTTTCCATAACAGCAGACGATCTCAGACTTCGTGGCGGGAATGTTCTCACCGTAGACAAACTAAAGGTAGTTTGAAGGGTGTCAGCGCAGGCACTTCAACTACGACCAGAAATACTATATTTTAGTAAGTTGTCTTCTTGTTCACAGTCCTAACCACAGGAACTAAGGGAGTATGAAAAATCCCACACCGTATTGCTGATCCACTTCTTTGTGCGGGCGTCCGGTTTGAATTTAAACTAATGACACCAAAGTAACCAACATTGCTTAAAGTACAGAAAAAAATTTCTAAAGTCATGATACATAAAGATTTATTAATTAAAAGCCGAATATTATATATATATATTTATGAGCTATCTGCTGGACAGATAGAATAAAAATATATTATCAGATTTTTACATAACTTAACCACCAAGGAAAGACAACAAATATAGTTATTTTTAAAATTGTTTGGATTAAAAACAGTTTCTGTACGTAACAAGTCATTGTAGTATTGAACAAACGGTTTATCAATAAAAGTGTCCTGACTTTTTAGCTTAGATTTTTTAAGTTTTTTTTCATAAATATATGCTGTTGCACTATAGATCGTTACATTATACAAATTCTATTAACATAAAAACAAAGAAACATTTTTAACCTACAATGTTGCCAAACAGATCATATTTTAAAATAAAATCCGGACACTCTTATTGAAAAAAATTTGTTTAGGTCATTGAATGTTTATCTTTTTTTATCACATGTAATAAAAAAAAATATTAAAAACTCTTGTCATTATCATTTTTTTTTTAAACGCATTTTATGACTTTGTACGAAATTTCGCAAGTTATATATACCAATAATACGGATCTTAATTAACCTAATTAAGATCCGTATTATTAATTGCATTTCAAAGGAACCATTTTACTTTTAGCACTACTGATATCTCAGAGACTATTCATCCGATTTCAATTTTGTTTAAAAGTAGAGATGCCAAAAAGATAAATGCCGCATTGCAGAAAATTCGATTATCCATAGTATCATAAAAACAGAGTAGGATACTAAGTTTTGAGATTTGAAAATGTAAAATTTGAACGAGCTGTCTGTCAAATAAAACTGTATTGGTCGCAGAAACTCTTATTAATTTGTATTTTTAAAATCATCTTCACGCGTTTTAGTGAGCACCTAGAATGGGACGGAGCCTCGTAACTGTTTCGTTTTCAATGTAAAAGTCGGCCTCATCTTGAGGTGATCTCCGTAATAACCAGATAAGAGGTTTAACCAGTTCTGTCACGTAACGACCCTGGTTGGAGAGGAACAAGCAAGGTTCGAAAACCAGTATCTGTTTAGATTTTGAATGAAGACGAAGCAAATATTTACTTGGCTGTAAGCTCAATTAATCAAAGATACGCTCTTTTCTTCGTACCGACCTCAATCGTCTAAAAGGAATAGAGTTGACTAAAGAAATTCTCTAAATATAATTTTAATAATCTTTACTTAATTTTCACAAATAAACGTATGTTGGGTTTTTCTCTCTATTCAGGTACATCTTTAACAAATATGTAAAATACAGGGTCGTTATACAATTCGAAAAGGAAAAATATAACGGGTGTTATTTTATTCTTTCTGGTAAAGAATAACACTGCAATTTTGCAATCAGAATTTTTTGAAATGTAGCTACGTATTATACATAATCTTTTTTTTATAAATATATTTGTTTTGCAGTTTATTATCGTTTGGAGTAGTAAACGTTCACAGAATTTTCCATGAATGAAAATAAATTTTAAAAATTTCTAAAAACAGACAAATTATTTATTCAAAATTACTAACCACACAATTTTAAATATAGCTTTGCATTGAGAGAAATTCTGCAGAAGTCCTAAACATTATCAAATGCTATTTTTCTTTATCTAATGAAATAGCGCCCTAATTTCCTCTTTTATTGAAAGATATAAAGAGGCGAATGATATTCTATCAAACATCGAGAAAACAAGAATCAAAACTTTAACCATATCTCCACAATGGAGAGAATTACATAATCCAAGATTTTAAGGGATCTGAATAGGCTCTCCAATTTAATTCTTGCACTGAAATTTTGCTTTACTGCAAAAAATTTTATCAGTATTATAACATTGCACAAACAGTAGGACTTAAGTATTTACTTTAATACTAATTTCACTGACATTTTTTCAGTTTTATATATGCTATAAGTTATTCCATTATTATAATATTACAACTCCTATAACAAATACAACTGCTTTTATGGAAAACGACTAGATTTCTATAAAACAATTTTGTAAAACAAAATTTAATTACAATATTTTTTTTTTTTTTTTTACACTTTATCTTATTTTCAAAGATTTTAACTATTACCAAATTTAAAAATAAATAATGACTCTAAAAACTGATAGTTTCATTTGTTTTTCAAATGTTCCAAGAAATAATTATACTAGTTTTAAAACAATTTATGATTTATAAAAATAAAAAAAAAAACAATTCTAGTAAACAAAAGACAAGTAATTGAAAAGAAATACTTTATTTATAGGAATAAGTATATATTGGCACTTAAATTTAAATATTAATAACAAAGCTTTACACAGCTTTAACCACAAATTTGCACACCATCAAATTTTAACAATATACAAGCTGAGTTCTTAGAATTTTACATATTATTTACAAAAAAATCATTAGCATTTGCTTTGAATTGAACCAATATTTTAGTATTAATAACATTTTATTTACACCACTGTAAGTGTCTTTAATAAAAAAAATCCTAGTATTAATAAATTAATAACAAATATCACTAACACAGAGAGGATTATAAAAATACCGGGTTGAAAATTAAACCTTAATAAAAATAAAGTAGTATATACATTATTTAAAAAATAGATAGATAATAAATGTTTTTTTTTTTTTTTTTTGCATGACAATAACCTTATAGTTAAATGGTGATTATGAAGATAAAATCTAATATAGTATCGAAGGTATCATTACATACTTTAAAAGTTCTCTCATCTACTTTAGAAATCACAAAACATGCTTTAAATTGATTTCCAAAAAAAAAAAAAAAAAACTTTTATAAATATAAATCGTGATAACTAAAATAATAATTATTTCATTTTGAAAGAATTAAATGAAATAGATAACTTCCCAAATACATTAATAGTATATATGAAATGATAAAAAATGCCTAATAAATTGCAATGGTGTTAACTAATTTAATACTGTATTAGTTGTTAATTAAATGGATTTTAAAAAAATATAGTAGATCCCAAGATAATACATACAAATTATTGAACAGGTAAAGAAAAAATCGCTTTTCGCACATTACTTTCATGGAAATAAAAACTGCACTAAAGTCAATATATTATTCACTATTTGAAAAATCACATTAAATTTGTTAGTTCAGTAATTAAAGATTAGTTAGTTGATATAATAATTACAAGCCTTTTTTATGTTTATCACTTTTATATAAATATATCGCTCACACATCAAACTTAAGAGATTTGTGTGATTCATTTATATTTTACATAATTTGAATGAAATAAATTCTTAAATCTAAAATGATTCTTAACAACATGTATTATTGTTTTTAAATTGAGATAGAAAATTAGTTTATGAGGTAAAATGTCTAAAGTTTCAAACTCTACCCAACCTGAAAAATTATAACTTATATTAGTGTTCAAAATTTTTCAATAACTTAATAATAATACATAATAAATGGGACTGATTTTCTTTAATTAAAGTTTTTGAAAATTAAATACAATTTTATCTCACAACATCAGTCTCATAAAATCTAATGTTAGAAAGACCAAAGGTATCAGGAATGGTAAAAAAATTTATTAAAACTAAACTCTTTATTAGCTTAACTTTTAATTTTTCCACAATATTTTTGAATAGCAGTAGTACTACAAATACATTTTATCGGAAAAATTAGAAACTAAGAACATTTTATTCTTTTTCTTTAAAAAGGATAAAATAATAAAACTAGATCTTCATTTCTATGAAAAGTTTTTGGGAATACAATAGTTTCCCCCATATCAACAGTCTAGCAAAATTTTATTTTTGAAAGATCAAAATTATCAAAGATTTCAGAAAGGGTGAAAAATGTTACCAGGTGATGACTGAACTTTTGCAAAACAAAAATATGTTTAAAACATTCTGAGCTCAACATTATTTTTTGAACAGCAGCATTACTAAACGCATTATTAATTTTATTAGAGAAATTAACATCAAAATATGATAATAAAAACTGACTCCTACTTTGTATAGAAGATTAACGTTCACAGAAATATAAATTGAACTAAAAATAAATCATTTTAAAAGAATATATATTTAAGAACAGTTCTAAAGATAATCAACATTCAGTATCAATTCAAAAAAATATAGGAATGTGCTCTTAGAGTTTTTTTTTTTTTTTTTTTTTTTTTTTTTTTTTTTTTTTTTTTTAACCAACATATTTCTTAAAGATCACTGTAAGAAAAAATTCTGTTTTCAAAAAGTTTATTAAACTGAAAATATTTCTAACTTTTGTACACTAGTTTATTTTCTATGAGCTATATAGATAAACACATAATTTTTTCAAATCAAATTTTAAAAAAATAATGATTATTCAATAAAAAATATGAATGCTGATAAAATTTGTTTTTTGAATGTTTGGTTTCTGAAAATTATTATTATAAATAGCAATAATTTTCAACAAAGAAGAAATAAAGGCTATACCTTTTTGAAAGATAAAATAATACAAATACCTTTATATACCTATACCAATACTTTTACACTATATTTCTGATTATAAAAATGTAAGTATGGAAAAAAAAAAATATTTGGTAATTTAAAGAAATATTTTTTACTATTCTTTTCATCAAATCACATTTAAAATACAGAACACTTTAGAGAATCTGATTAGTTTATGATTATCAAACAAAAAGTAGTTCATTTGCAATGAAGGGTGTTAATATTTTAATAAGTAACTTAAAAAAATAAAAAATCATTTGACTTGCTAAAATATTTTTTACACTTCAAAAGAAAATTATCTGAGAAAGAATAGTGGAGGTGCACTAGCATCTTTAGAGTATTTATTGCACACTAAAAGTAATTTTAAAAAAAAAATATTCACCTTTGTTTCATTTAAAAAAGAAATTTTTTCTGAAATTTTTTTTAAACTTTAAAAAAAAAACAATAAAACAGAAATTTACTTATAAAACTGTCATGTAAAAATGCACTAAACATACATAAAAATTAATTTATAATGAAATACCAGATGTGAAATGAGAGAAAGAAGAAATTGAAAAAATTTGAAATGGACTGAACTAATTTTCATGAAACCAAAAACTATTTGCTTTCATACACAGTTAATCATTAGCCTACTGTATTACAATTAATAATTTATTATAGACGTAACATATAAAATTAAAAATATTCTTTAATTAACAAATATATTAAGTAAAAAAGAAGTTAGATGTGACATGAAATTTTTACCTAAGAAGGGCACAAAAAAGCATAGTTACTAAAGGATATTTTAAACAAACAAAACAATTTTATTGTTATATTTAATTTTATTGCTAATTAATTTATTGTTAAGTTTTGAGTAAACTAAGAAATATATTAAAATTATTACATAAATAAAAAAAAAGCTATTTCTACACAGTGTAATAATATGCATTTAAAATATATTTATTTTGGCTAAAATTATGTAATGCAGCAAAACAGCTAGTTATAAAAATATGTTAACTATTCTTCAATAATCAAATCATGCACTTATGGGAGAAAAGTTATGCATAAAAAGTTAAAAATAAATACACTTTAAAAATAATCAAGTCCAATAATTATTATACTTTTTACAGAAGCTTACAAACTAATAATAATTAATACCAATAATAGGTTTACTTATTTTACTAAGAAATGCAATTTATAAAAATCTAATCCACCACTTAAGGATAACAGATTTTAACATATTTCAGTAAATAAATATATATCTACAATTTTTAATATTGATCCTCTTCATATCTCTTTTCACACTACCAATATAACTACATAAATATAATATTTGAATTCTAATACAATTGATGAATAAAATAATATTGCACTCTATATTCTACATAAATATTTTGATTTTTCAAACATACAGATACCACACAATAAGACAAATACATCAAATATGAAAGCGGGGAATTTTACAATGTAGTAAAAAAAATTAAATAAAAGTTCAAGCATTATATAGTGTACGTATACTGTATTAAAAAAAAATTTAAGAACTGTGTTGCGCAATTACATTGCATCTAAAAAAAAAAAATTCTAGTACAGCATTCTTTTTATTATTTTCAAACACAGTTTGAAATTAATAACAAGAAAAAAATTGCACAATTAACTTAATTTTATTGATTTGGATAGGTGAGGTGACTAAGAAAAACGTAAACATTTGAAGATGAAAGATATCTAAGGAACAGGCAGATGTGTATGTTCTAAAGAAACATATATCCTTATTGATGAAATTTAAGTAATTGGTGTGATATCAATGTCACAGTGGTTCTAAAAGTGAATAAATTAAGATACAATTAAAATCTGCTACAAAATAATGTGAGGATATGTTTCATACAGAAAACTTAACGATAGAAATTTTGCTGTTTAAAAACATGAGGCAGCAGCAATTGATATTTTAATTACAAATGGTAATCATTAGAATGAATATAATTAATACTTATTTAAAAATATTAATTGTTATTATTAGAATACTTATTTATCTGTTATAATAATTATTACAGCAAACAGTTTTAATGAACAGGGAACATTGTTTTACTGAACATCAATTTTTGAGAGCATTTGAAGATGCATTCTTGTTATATAATCTATATTTCAGAGGGAAATTTGAGACTAAAATCAGGTCAAAATTAGAGCTAAGCACTTTAAGGCTCAACACAGCTTCCAATTAATTCACTATAAGCAAGCAATAAAAAAGAAAATGTTAAATAGACGTTTTAATATAAGGATATTACCATTAATTGGCAAATTTTCAATGCTGTCATGGTAGAACACTGAATTTCTGTTCAAAAATTATGCGAAAGTAAAATAACACAATTAACATTTGAGGTAACTAATAAAAATTAAGGAGGTGCAGTTAAAACCAGATTTAAATTTCATCAAAAAGAGAAAAAAAAATGACTACCACAGTTTAAAATTATTATAATACAAAAATAAATTATCAAAACTCAATATTATCTGTCATTTCCCATAAAATGTTAAATGGATGGCGTGTTTCTTTAAAATTACAAGACATACATTCCACAAACTAATGATACTTAACTATAAAAAGGTTGGTTTTTATCAAATTTTTTAAAAATATATTAATCTTAAATATTTCTTAATTTGTCAAAGACATTTTAACCGCCTTGTATTTTCCCTGCTTATGTTAATAAAAAATAATAAAAAAATAACATACAGTCGAACGCTATTTACTTGGATGCCGAATAACTGAATCATTCAAGTTACCAAATCAATCAAAAACTGTGTTTCTTTTTTTTCACCATTCCCCTCATTTTTTTCCCCTATCTATATTTTAAAATTTTTTAGAGATGACAAAAATTTTTTTAAGAATTAGAGAGAGAATGAGAGCATTTCATGTTTTATTTGCTATTAAATATAAACTGGATTTTGCAAAATTTTTCATAAAGTTCTGTATGTGTAGTAAGTGTTTTCTAAACATGTTTGAAAAATGTAAAAGAAGCATGCTATCTTTAAAAGTTAATTTCCCTTCGGAAATGAGCAAAAATGTGCATTACTATAATTGCTAATCCTAAGCCTGGAAAAATAGCCAGGGGTGATTGCGACAAAAAGTGAGAAACCCTGAAGATTTAATGTGCAAAAACTCGATATCAATTTACTTTATATGCTTTTGAACTAAGATATGTAATTAAATTATCAACCAACGAAGAATATCACGCTTTTATAGTAATTAATTTAAGAAAAAACTTAGTTCTTACAAGAATTGTGACCATAGATTTTAAAATTTGCCTAAAAATACGAAAATCGATATTTGGTATGCAAATGCGGGAATACAAATCGCAATATTGGATTTTCAAAATGCTTGAATGCAAATTGCATTGCTGAATTTTGATAGTGCGTGCATACAATGTGTGATGTTTGATTTTTTTAAATTACGTGAATGCGAATAACGAGAAATGATTTTTAAATCATGTGAATATGATTCACTATGAGTAATGATAAAATCAGATAAAAACGAAAATCGATATATGATCAGAAATCAGCCCAGGCCAAATTTACTACCTTCACAAATTCAACTTTAGGAAAAACGGTAGTTTTACAAAATACTTTTATCTTAAATTTTTTTTTTTGTATCCCATAAGAAACGATAAATAATATTTTTACCATATTTTTGTGTTGATTTTTTAATATAATTTTCACAAATTATGTCTAAAATTTCACAAAATATGTACCTCTTAGAAAAAACTAGACAGACCCATGATGATATTAAAATCGTGTAGCTGATAAAAATTGACAGAAGAATCACGTGTATAAAACGTCTCGTTAACCTGACTTCAAAATTTAAATTTTAGATTCCAGAACTCTGTGAAAATTTCCTCCGATTTTGATTTTATTTGTTTTATTAGTTTTGATTTGCGGAATTTCTTGAATCAATGGTCTTCAAACACGTAAAATTGGTGAACTTCATATAGTAATGACATGCCATGCACGGTGCACCTACTTTCTAAACCTAGAAGGATGATATGAAAACCCCGGAATTAGGGGATACACCCGGAATATAATCACCCCTGAATAGTGAAGGAAAGTTACCATACCTACAAAATATTACCATAGTTGTTTTCTAAATTCATCCTTTATTCAAATTTTTCATTAACCTAATTTGATAAGCAGAAATTTTGGCATGAAAATAAAATATATATATATATATATATTTTTTTTTTTGAATATATTGTAAGGCAATTACTTATGCTTGATAGCAATAACAATTGTTCATTATGTGCAATGTGCATTAGTGACATATTTAAAACATATTTGACTCGTTTAGAGATAACCAAATGATAAGAAACACTTGATAAAAATTTTAAAATTGTACTATAGCGATAGTTGAGTTATCAAAATGCAGATTATAACAAACTGCAAGTAAATTTTACTTCAGAAAATACTTTAAATGCACATTACACTATATACACACCTTCAAAATATATTAGTAATTTTCAGTTAAGCTTGCATCAGATTTAAAATGGATGAAATTAATTAAAATAATAAAAACAATAAAAACATCCTATATAGGTTATGTACATCTATAACAAAGATTTTAACATTTACTATAAGCTCCAAGCCTGCTAAACATCTTTCTTCAGACCTGATATGCAATTGTTGAGCAATTAGATTTAAAACTTTTGATTTAGATAAAATCATATTAATGCACTTCAAAATATTCTAATATATACACCATTTATCCACTACAAAAGCACTAAACTAATTAATATATATGGTTTTTAAAATGTTTGAGCATGTATTAAGAACATACTAATACTAGGAAGAAATAAAGGGATTTGTCAAAAATTAAAAGCAAGATAGTCACTTTCTACATTATTCCAGAACAAAAATTTAAAAAATTCAGAGACCTGAAAATAACCACTTGTCAAAAAGTGGCTACTAAAATAAGAAACCAGTCACTTATTTCCATCATTTTTTTTCATTTTTGAAAATAGTTTCATGATAAAAGCACATCAATGCAGAAAGACTCTGGAAAATCCTCATTAAAATGACCAACATCTCCATTTAAAATTTTGATCCTTCAGAATCCACAAATTCGTGATGAAACAATTCGTTTGAAAGGAGAGTTCTTTAATAATTTACAACTTTCAAAGTTGTTAAGGTATACATCAAATGTATTTTGCTTCCCCAAATATTATTTGAATAAAGTTCTTTATAGACCGTATGCTTATCTAAATTTTGTCACATATTTATATTATTTTCATTGTTGAATTAACTTTTTACAGAGGTCAATTATTTGATTTTTTTTATTTTTAAAAAAAGAAACATAATGTAATACAACTAAAAAAAAACTGGCAAAAAAGGGGCTATTAAATTGAGAGGGCCTTTCAATATTGGTAACCAACTTATTAGATTTGAGGAAAACGTGGCAACTAAGTTATTAGAGTTTACGGCCTACTAGCTACTAATTTAAAATATAAATTTCAAGTTATATTTACAACATAAATTAGTCCTTTTAAAAAAAAATCATGTATTTAATTATAAATTTGAATACATAAAAAATTTGCATATAAATCCAGATATTTTTTTTAAAAAATAAAAATTACTTCTTTTTTAATATAGTTTGTAATTTCTTACTTAAAAGTTTCAAAAAATAAAATCCTGGATAAATTTACTACAAACTTTATATGTATTAATAAATTTTTATTAACTTTATTTAAAAAGAAATGCTTGTAGCAGAAAGTGACAATAATAAAATTAATAATTAGAATATCCCATTTAAATAATGATGAAAACACAAATATATAAATTATAGTACCACTTGAAAGTTTTTACAATACATTATTGGTTATGTAAAACAGTTTAAAAAATGCCTAATAATAGATCAAAATTCACTCACAATAAACATGTGTGGGATCATTATAATATCAAGAATATCTAAAAATGATTACAAATTTCCCAGAAAATTTCAGGTATTCAAGTGGTATTTTAAATTCCCTGAGAATTCTAGGTTTGCTTTTTTAACAGAGTGGTCACTGTAAAATATTAATTTTCTCCAACTTTTTGCAAAAAACCTAGGTTTTCAGCATTTTTTTTTTTTTTTTTTTTTTTAAGACAAGACTAAAAAAATACTAATATGTTGAATAGCATTGTCTTTTCTCTCAATTTTCCATAAAGATTGAAAATACATCATTAGTTTTTACTATATAAAAAAAAACTAGTAATGTATAGTTTTTTATAAAAAAAACTAGTACCAAAAGCACAAGAGTACATATTAAATTATAACCAAAAGTATTTTGAAAATCATTAAATATTTATCCAATTGAAATAATTAATAAAAATCTACTTATGCTCTTATTGCTATTCTAATAAAAATTAATTTTATTGACACTAAGTTTATTTTTAGCAGAATAAATTTCAGGTTTTAAACAGATTTTTTAAATATTATAAAAATACATGATTTAATAAAATAAAAAAAAAGTTATATAAAAGTTAATAATAAAATTATGAAAGGAATTTTAAACAAAATATAATCCAACACAAAGTTTTTTACTTAATTTAAATCAAAAATGAATCATATCACAAAGGCAAAATTTTATATATAAAAATAAAAAAAATCATGATTAATCAAGACAAAATTTTTGAATGTTATAAATTTAACTAAGTGAAATAAAAAAATTTAACAAAAACAAGCATTGTTCAGCTTGTAAACTCCAATTACAAATAAAATATAAATAAATTACAAATAAAATATAAATAAATTAAAAATAAAATTTAAAAGAAAAAACTAAAAAACTTACTTAAGGGCAAAACAACTGTATTTAGTCCTAACTGTTCTCTGGGCAACAGCAAATATATAAAAAACAGTTTTATACAGTAATATATTTCCAGTAATAATTTTTTTGTAGAAAGTCTTTTTTAGCAATTCTTTGTTATTATTTAAAAAATTTAAATTGGAAAAATATTGAATATATCCAGTAGTTATTTTGAATAAATGATCAAACAACAGATCATACTTATGCCCTTAACAAGATTTAAAAATAAAATTTCTTTGTTTTATAACTTAAAACACAACAGAACATAATACACGATAACAACAACAAAACAAAATGTTTCATGAAAGCAAATAGCATAAATAAAGTTCAATACAAAATAAATAAAATAAAAAAAGTAATGTGTTGAACAAATGGTCTAAAAGCAGAAATAATATATTTAGATAGATTTTAATTATTCATGATACTAAAATCTATATACTGAATCGTACAAAATAATGAATTATTCACATAACACAGACTAGAATCATAAAGAGATTGCATAATATTATTTATAATCATTGAAGTAGCAAAAATGATTACTTTACATAAGCCCAAAGAATTGTAATAAGCTACTATAAGTTATTTGTATGAAAATTTAGCAAAATTGGTAATCAATTTTCCTAATCAAATATTCATTTAAACAATTCAACAGCATAAATAAGTTATTCAATGTTTAATAATAGTTGTTTAATTAATAGTTGCAAAAAACATTATTGATTATGTAATATTTTAAATTGATATACATGGGAGTATTTTAAGTAACACCTTGTGCCAAATAATTTGATTTAATTGTGCCAATTAATTAGAATTAAACACATAATTTTTAATTTTTTTAAAGAATTTTCTAATACATAGTAATCTAGAATTTTTAATCAGTGATCACAATTGATTTTTTGTTAAGATTCAAGTCTTTGTAAGTTTGGGTCATCACTTAATTTTTATTACTCCCCTCCTGCAGTTATTTTAGAGGTAAACAACATTTTTTCAATTATTTTCATTAATGGCAAATTTTGCCTTCAAATCCATAATTATTATTTAAGATTAGTATTTATGTTATCTTTACTTTGAGTTCATCATTTTCTTGATTTTTTTTTTTTTTTTTTTTTTTTTTTTTTTTTTTTTTTTTTTTTTAAGAACAGACTACTGATAAAGAAACTAACTTATTATATAGCTCATTTACTTACAAAATAAATAAATAATAATAATATAAAGATTAAAAAAAAAAATGTTCAGCATTTTATAGTTGGATTTTTATTTATCAAAAATTAAAACACTAAAATTATTGACACAATTAACTGAATGACAAAACTAAAAAAATTATTTAAAGAAAAACAAATTATTTCTAAAATTCAAAACCAGAAAAAAATCTATTATAACTAAATTGTTCATTTGCCTGCGTTGAGCATAATTTTTCTCACTCTAAATGAGAGACCATATTTCTTGAGTAATGAAATCTATTTTTGAAGGATAAAGTTTTTTAGTATAAATAAAATATTATTAATTAAGAATCAGTTAATATACAATAAAAGTTTAGTGGTTCGTTATGGCCAGTGTGTCCACAAAATTATGAGATACCTTAAATGGAATTATTCTATATTCTAATTAAAAAATAAATGAAACATTAAACTAAGGTATTTGTTTATCGTAAATATCAACTCCATTAGTTTTAAAATGGAATGGATTGGAATGAACTTGAAAATATCAAGTTAAAAATGGCACAATGTGTTTCTACTTATCAATTCGAAATACATTTTGAAATAGCAACTAGTTAAGTTACTTATAACTTAATTCATAATTTTATTATCTATTATTAATAATTTCAGAAACTTTTTAAAAACAAATAACATTAAAAAATAATTTCCAGTAATTATTGATTGTTTAAACCTGTAACAAAATTATTTTAACAGTCCACAAAAGGGAGCGGGAAAATCTAGTTTTTCAGTTTAAAAAAAAAAAAAAAAAATTTCAATTTAAAGTAATGAACCTAAGTTCTGGAGAAAAAAAAAGGGATTTGGATCTAATATAAGAAATAATGGCACCTGAATCAAAATATAAATTACACACAAAAAAATAAAACTATAAAAAGTTTCCAATGTAAGCTTTGATCAAAAAATAACATAAATTCCTAAAGACAGGAAGAAACAACAATTGCAAGAAATGGTTAAGATGTGAAATAAAATATATTAGCTTAGAACAGTAATACTTGTTAACTATAGGAAAGTAGCATTGGCATCATCTGGCCTTGAGGACTGATCTCGAGAGTTATAGTTACCTGATAAATATACTTCAGAATCTCCAGACACAAAAACAACAGTACTATTAGAATTAGGAGAGCTGGAAGTTAAGTTATTATTTGAATACCGACTACTTATAAATCTATTTTGAGGGACGACTTCATAGGCTGGGTCTGTATCACTATCAGACCTTTGAACAGTTTCATAACCAGGTTCACTAGGATTCTCTTCTTTGTTTCTAACACGTTCATAACCTGGATCGGTGGCATCACTGTCCGCCCTAGGCATCTTTTTGATTTTCTCGTAACCCGGATCAGCGGCGTCACTTTCAGACCGTCCGAGATATTTCACTCTCTCATAACCAGAACAACTGTTATCCGATTTTGCAATGGTATAGTCAGAGTTCGAGTCACTGTCATCAAAGTTAACGGGCACTCTCACGGGCTCGTAGCAAGGGTCACTTTCTCCGTTCGAGCGTGCGACTCGCTCGTAGCCTGGTTCCAAAGAGTCCTCGTCTTCGTTAAGATCTTTCACACTTTCATAGCCTGGATAGTTCTCATCAGTTAGAACAGCATTTCTGTGGGGAATGCTTTCATACCCAACGCTTGATTTATTATGTGTTTCAGTTTCTTCTTTGATCTTCTCATAGCAAGAATCTCCCGAATTATCTTCATTCTCATTGTATATTCGTTCATAATTGGGTTCATCTGACTCATTGTTAGAGACAACCACAGGGCCCCGAGTGCTCCCAGTGAAAACACGGTTTTCGTTGAGTATTTCCGGAAGATTCGGATCGGCAGAATGGCGTCTCACGTGCTGCGAGTTGCCGGGCAAGAGAACACTCAAAGAAGCAGCTTGCAACCTGCCTGTGATTGGAGGAGGAGCAGGAGGAGTCGTTGATGCCCAAGGAGATGGGGGTGGTGTAATGCAGCTAACATCATCATCATCTGCCATTCCTTGGTATGCAGAATAGTCATCGGAACCTGAAGTTCTTATGCTTAGATCAACTTTCTTCTTGCGCACTTTAGCATACAAGTCTTCAACTTTTTTTCTTTTTTCAACACTTGCTACTACGCTGACACCTTCAGCTAAATGAATAGTCTTTCTTTGTTTGTTGTTCTTCTCAACAGTAGAATACAGAGATGCAGATGGATTGCGTAAAGTTGGTGGAGAAGATTCCCCTCCAAATCCTGATAAACAGCTTCCAACTGAGGATGTAGAAACAGTGGAAGCTGAAGAAAAGAAATGCTGTAACTTAAATTTTATTTTTAATATCTAAATGATGTTATTGTTTATAAACATCAAAATTTATATTTATTTTTCAATTATTTAAATTGCTTCACAAATGTAAACTTAAACAATCAAATTTTTGATAAAATGAAAAGATTTAATGTAATACAAAATTTTAAACACTGTTTCAACTTTTCGTTTATCTTTTATGCATACTTTCAATATAGTTAAAAAAAAGTTTGAATCCCTACTTCCTTTAAAAACCTGTGGAGTGGAAATTTTTTTTTATTTCCTTTGATTTTTTTATATCTTCTTTGTATGCAAAAATGTTTACACCTTTCATCTGTTCTTAATCACCTTTTTTCAGTGATTCAAAAAGTTCAATCACAGTAAAAAATCACAGCAAGATAGTATGCTGTTAAAAATTTCACAAAAGAATGTATGATAAGAAAATAAAAGAACTAAGAAAGATTAAAAATGGTTATTTTTCTACAATGCTATGAAACTTCTGTTAATAATTTCCTTGGATATTAAAAAAGACAAACCGCACATAAACTCTAAAAGAAAAAATCGAAACAAGTTGTTTAATGCTATAAGTTGTTTAATTCTTTTCTATCAAGAAAACTGAAATAAAACAATAATCAGACCCCTTGTCGCATATGCAGCAGAAACTTGGACTACCACTCAGAATGAATAACGAAAAAATACTTATTTATTTGGAGAGAAAAATTCTCTCCAGATCCAGAACATGGATCTATCATAGATGAAGATTTTTCGAGAATTAGGGGTTATTTAGAATTAAGTAAACAGTATAGAAAAAAAGAAATAATAAATTTAATAAAAACAAAAAGAATACAATGACTCGTACATCTGGAGTGAATGAGTGAGGAAAGAGCGACAGAGAAAATCTATAAAGGAAAACTAGAAGGAAAGAGAAAGGTCGGATGACGTAAAAAAAAAATGGCTTGATCAGGTAGAAAGAGATCTGATAAATATGAAAACCAAAAATAGAAGCATAAAGGCCAAGGATAAAAAAAAGTGGAGTGTGTAGTAAGTAAGTAAGTATTTAACAAAAAATACATAACTTTCAATGGAATTTTTAATATAAATTCCTATTAAATGATTAAGTTTTTCAAGGGAAATTCCATCAAAAGTAGAACAGATTGAAATAGTTAAATTGACTTTCTAAAAATAGTTTAATGAACAAGAGAGAGATGAAATAATTTCCTTTAACTACTTTATATTTTCTGAGCATAATGAAGACAAAATTATTAAATGCTTGTTAAAAACTATTTATGGATGCATCCAACTTTTGGATTTTGCTTAAATATTTTCCCCACAGCTATTTATCTTTTGTTCTAAAAGATTTTTTAATACATATGTGTAGATATTTTCCAGAATTATACATATATGGGCACATGAAATTTTGTCTTTTGATTTATTTGCATGCTAATACAGTAGGAAAAAAAATATTTTTTTCTTCCCTACTCTTATTCTAAGGTACGAAAAGAGAATTTTGTCGTTGTACAAAGCAGAAAGATTCTCACACACTTTTAATAAAACATTTCACAAATGTGCATAAAATTTTCTTTGAAACAAATATGTGATTTCTTTTGCATTCTTTAATCGAATTAAAAAATTTGAGAAAAGCAGCATGTCCTTGAAAGAGAAGCAAGGACTATTATGTGTTCGAATATTCTGAACATGATATATGATTGTTGAAATAAATAAAAAAATCAAATTAGAAGATTTCTTGTTGCTTTAATAATTCGGCTGAAATGCGGTTAGAACTTTATGGAAACTTCCTAATCATTAAGTTTAGGAGTTAAAGATAACTGCAACTACGTGAAGTTTCTGAAGGATCTTTGCAAATTCGGTTACTCGATTTTTTTTTATTGAATGTGGTGATTTATAACTAAATCCATTATAATGAAAGATTATCTTCTTAGAAGGAAAAAACACTGTGAATGGAAATTTAATCATAAAAGAAGGGTTAAAACACAGATAAATGATCTTAAAATAGTAATTTAACATAAAACTAACAAATGTTTACAAATAAACATCACAATAATAAGTAATAATAATTCTTCTTGTTAAGACAAAAAATAGTAGAAAAGTTTTCTTACCCTGCCGGCTATGAGCATGAGCAACAGATTTAAGACTCTCAACCGTAGGAGGTACAGGGGGGAGTTCTCGAGGTTCAATATGAGCATATGTTATAGATGAAGATGCAGATTCATGGCCAGAGCCAATTTCAGCATACATCTGTTCCTCCTCAGGAACCATAGCATAATGATCATCATCTACAGGATTCTACAAAATAAAAGAATGATTTGTTTATTTTTTCATAAAATTAAAGATATTGCATTTTTCATAAAATTAAAGATACTGTTAAAAAGATATGTTGGTATAACAGACAATGCTTTATAGTAAGCTATTTTTAGGATTGAACACTTTTTTAATAAACTCTTCCTGACGCAAATCAAAAAAAAAAAAAAAAAAAAAAAAAAAAAAAAAAAAAAAAAACTTAGCTTAAAAAAGGCATGTGCACAGGTTAAATATTTCAACACAATCTTTCAGTTTATACAGTTAAATATATCAGTTCATAAATAATTGGAGTATAATATTATAACTGAATTAAGAGAAAATAAGTAGTTTTACTGATGAGCAAATTGGATAATTTAAAGAAAATTTCAAAATAAATTTTTTAAAAAATGAGATTCATTACCTGTTGAGCTGTAGCTCTTTGTCTGCGTAAAGTTATTTCCCGCACTCGAGCTAACGGTTCACGCACAGATATAACAGTGTAAGGAATTTCCCCTCTGGCACCTTCAAGAAAAAAAATCACATTCTGATTAAAATAAAATCAATGGATACAACAATTTATTTATCACATAATAAAGTAGCCTATAAAAAGATCCCCCTAAAATGTAACAAAAAATGTTAAAGCAAACTTTATTAAAAACAGCATTTACAATAAAAAATATTTAAAAAAATAACATATTGTACTTTTTCATTTGGAGATTCATATTCATAAATATTTTAGCTGATTTCCAAAAATTTAATTAAAGCAAAACTTCATATGACAATTTTTATACAAAATGAAAAAAAGTGAATTTAATTTCTATATTAGCTAAAATTGAATTTTTACAGTTAGCAATTATAATCATTTCAAATGTTGTTAATTTGAAACAATTAGAATCAATAACACCACAAACCATTTTTTAACTTGTAGTTATCATTAACTTCAGCTCAGTAACTCATAAACATGAATATTTTCAGTTTCAGTTACAGTAAAATATTTATGACTAAAAACAGAATCAAATGTTCTAATTAACTACTAAAACTCGTAATTTTGGAAATACTTAAATAATGAAAAAAATAAAGCTTGAAATCACACCAAATACATCATTTACTGATTATCTTTATATCTTTCTTATCTTTATAAGTAATGATTTTCCTACAAATCTGAAACGCAATTTTCCTTCAAATTCTAAAATAAAAAGGAAATTTAAAAAGTCACTCTTTTCACTTTTTAGCTTTAGAAAAAAGTTTTAATTACCAAATTGAAAAATTTAAAAAATAATAAACAAGTATAAAATAACTTTTAAAAATGATAGCAATTTTTTCAAAGTTTGATTTAGAAAAATAATTAAAATACAGTCGAACCCCGCTATAGTGAACCGTCTGCGGACTCAGTAATGTGTCCACTATAACAGATGGTTCACTATATCCAAATTTTTTAAAGAATATTTTTTGCATAAGACAGTTGAATGATTGAAAATTGGGTTTGCAATTTTACATAAGTTATTTAAAAAATTATTAACTAATTAACAGATAATAAAGCAAAAATTGATGAAAAAAGTAATTACGTCACTAAATATAAGTTTTATTTTCACTTTTTATGAAAAAAATTTGTGATTTTTGATTGAACACAATTTGATTTTAGTTCATCAATTTTCTTATCTACAATGTGCAAACATGCAAGATTTTTACATTTTGAACCATTTTAACAAAGCTTCTTCTACGTTTTCTCTTTCAGCTCCACACATATTTTTCGATGAAACCCTGTTTTTGTCGTATGCCGCAAGAATTGCACTCCGATTTTTCCAAATGTTTGAAACTGTAGATTTTGACAAGGAAAATTCCTTACACAGTGCCGATCGATTGGTTCCATCCTCAATACGCTTTACTACAATTTTAACTTTGTCCTCTATCGAAAACGCTTTTCTGTTTAGAGAATTTGCCATTTTCACTGCTTTTGAAATAAAAATCTTGTCTCAAATAGATAATTTAGAATATGAAGAGAGCAGCTGTAGAATGAGTTAAATTGTTCCCCTTCTTGATTGTCAAGGCGTGATTTGTAAAGAATATGGTTTGAACAGATAAGAAAATTCAGCAGGTGGCCAAGTTAACTAGTTGTAGAGCAAGCTTGGGGAAAAGAGACAAAGCGAAGTTCGTCAGGGAGGGGGGAGTATAAGATAAATGATCTGTTTGACATTTATTACAGTATAGTTAAAAGTGATAAGCATAAAGGAGTGAAATATGACACATTTTATAGGAATGCATTCATTTTCAGTCCCAACACCTACAAGTTTAAAGATGGAGGACTGAAAAAGATATTTAAGGAAATGAAATTTGAGTCCACTATAACCGAGTTTCCAAGTTCTGAGCTGTTCACTATAAGCGTTAAAAATAACATTATTTAAATAGGAGCACGGACGGGACCGCTAAAAAAGTTCACTACATCCGAGTGTTCACTATATCCCAGGTTCACTATAGCGGGGTTCGACTGTAGATTGAATAACGTATTTTTATTTAATAAAATGCAGGCAGTTTATAGCTATTGGCAGTATAGAATATGTCAGATATAAAATAATATGCGTAAAACTTTACTTTTAAAAGTAAATTACGAATTATAAATAGCAAATAACAAATTATAAAATAAATAACAAATAGTAAAATATGAATACATAATTCATAATCTTTCTGTATTGTAAATTATAATAGCAAAATTACAAATTACACTTATCTTTCTACAGTTTGTATGCAACAACTGTCAAGAGCGATTTTACTCTTCAGAGGGGAATATAGAAAAGGCATTTTTTAAAGTTTATTTGAAGTGCTTTCATTACCTTTCACCCTTACTTTTTTGATAAAATCAAAATAGATCGACATCCTATCCAAAAAAGCTTCATAAAGAAACTATACCTTATTTTTTATAACCCAACAAAGTTTGTCCTTTAAACATATAAAAAAATTTTTAACCCACACCTAAATCTTATTAGCTATATTAAAGACATTGGGTACTTCCAAAAAATTTAAACCAGACTTTTAATTTTGATCAAGTATTCGATGCAATATAGCCTTTTTCTGCCTCTTGTGCCAATAATTTAAAATTAACTACAAACTGGCAAATAATTTTAAAGGAAAGATCTCTACAAAAACCATTTCAACGACAATAAAGGAAAATATAAAAACTTCTTGACCAAAAGAAACAATAAGTGTCATGTATTTACTAAAAATATCAGGTAATTTTACTCACGAGTTTCTTCATCTGCTTCTTCATTTACAACTGGTGGAGGGATATTATGGAGTAAAGGGGGTGTCATGTAAGGAATATCTGATGATGGAACAGCCCCAGCAACAGCCAAACTAGCAGAGAGGTTACTTGAACTTCCTTCTTCAGATGGAGTAGGATTACCAATCTTTATTAAAACTAGAACAATAAATTAAATTGTAAAATTTTTTTTTTTATTTCCAATGGCAGAGAGCTTGACATAAAGGGGAAAAAAAGACATGAACAAAAAAAGAAAACAAAAAAAAAAGGCATTGTCTCATTCGGCCTCGAGCCTCCCAATAACGCTCGACCAAGGAACTCCCATGAAGCGCTCTGCAGTGTGAAATGTGATGATCATCCATGATGACGTGATCCCCACAGAAATAACGAAAAGGGTCCGGGAGGAAACCAATAGAAAATAGATGTCCAGCCAGACAGTCATGCCAGGTACAAAGTCTGAACATCGCAACCACATCACATCGAGGATACTCCGCAATGCTCATCTGATCTAAATGTCCCCAACTTTTGGAAGCAGTACGTGTCCTTATATTTCTATAAAATCGAGAAGACACTCTGTTCTTGATAAGTCGCTTCATAGTACAAAAAGGAACGTTATTATTCATGAGCTGCAACACCTCAGTGCCTCTCTTCGCCAATGCGCCTGCCCGCTCATTTCCACTAAGCTCACAATGAGCCGGAACCCACTGCAGAACAGTTACTTTTCCCAATTGTCCCAGTTTTTTAATGGATAGTTGGCAGTCCAGTATATCCCTAGAAGGTGGGACGAGTATGGAGCACATAGACTGGATAGCAGCTCTGGAGTCAGATAAGATAACAGCATTTTGAAATTCATCACTAAGAACAACCAACTGCTGAAGAGCCATGTGAATAGCTGAAATGTCCCCGTTGTAAACATAAACTGATAGAAACATAAACTGATAGATTAAATCTAACAGCTTCAGCTAAGTTCAGTTTACTAAAAAAATTTAATCACCTCAAGACACATAAATAAAAATAAATACATAAGCATTATTTGCAATCCAAAAGAATCAAGTAAAAACTTACGCTTTACGACGACAATTTAAATTTTCATATTCTAATGATTCAATAAATTTTGATAAATTGTTTCTTGTGCACAACAATCATTGTAAGCGACTTTTTATAAAATAATGATGACATTATAAAAGTATTAAATATCTATTGATAATAGTTCTTTTGCGTTATCATATATCAAAAAGGTCTTACTCAATAACCACTATAAATTTTACTATTATTTTTAAAAAATTTATAATTATTATTAAAATTTTATTTTTAATATTCCGAAAATTACTATTTCAAGCTTGCTTCTTAAAATCTTTCACCCTGTTAGACATGAGCCTTGCAATGTTTACAGCATTTTAATAAATGCTAAAAAAAAAAAATTTAAAAAAAAATGCTATACAATATTAATACTAAAAATTTCTTTAATCATTCAAAATTTCTAGATTTTCAAAAAGTGGTCATAGTTAAAAATGCTACAACTGGTTACTAATCAGCCGCAAAATTACACAGTTTTGCCATATACTGCTATAACAAGCATTAAAAAAAATATTAAATGACAAATATCTAAAACCCACATCTTTTTTCCCCAGACTAACATAGATTTACAAACCCTAAAAAATTCTTTAAAAAAATAAGACCAAAACTAAAGTTTTTTTTTAATTTTGCACCATAAAGATTTTTTAACCATATTGAGTGCCTATATTACCTGGACTGGAAGACATTGATGTAGACTGAGATGACCGGTCAAATGGGATTTCTGGTACCGTGTCATAAACATTTAGTTCCGGGATAATATCATCTGACTTTGGGGGATTATCTAGTGCATCCACTTTTTCTACTTTTTTAAGGACAACTGTATCACTGGATGTTCCCGGAACAGGGTCAGTAGGAGGAACCCTTGATTTGATAGGATTTCCAATGATTTGAGTCTTGTCATTAACAGTTATTGTAACTGTAACTCCTGAACCTGTACTTGCTGATGGCAACAAAGCAGATCCATTGAGTGGAAACTAGAAAAATAAAAAAAATTCCAAATTATAACAAAATTAACATCATGAAGTAAATTCATTTCTAGCATTGCTATATAATATTTCAAGAAATGAAACAACTTCATACTTAAAAACAAATCTTTTAAATTAATTTATTTCAAGTGAAAGACAAAATACATTTTGTTTGTTAATTTTTAAGACTTTCATAAAATATTGTGCAGATAATGAAAGTACACATCACAAATGCCCATAGATAAACAATAAAAAAATATTTTATAGTATATCTTCATAACATAATTTCTGTAATCAAAAGATTTAAAACTAATTCAATTATTATAATAGTACAGTCTAAATAGCAAAATAGTTTTCCCACACAATTTTGAAAAATTTCATACCATTTCCTTCAAATCTTAGAATTTCTAAGTAACAAAACACAGTCATACTAAGACACATTAATAAAAAATAATAAATAGAAACATTATGAAAAAGGACTTAGTAAAAATAAAAACTGTTTACAAAATTTAGGAGAGGAGAGGGCTAAGTTAGTGCAACATATATACTAAACAATGCAGAAAAAAAATTACATATTTATAATACTTCATAAACAAATATACTAGTTCTGGTTCTACAATAGAGAAACTTCAAAAGGATCAAATAACAGAAAAAAAAGGTAAACACATAGGAAGATATGTTAAAAAAACAAGATATATTCTATTTTTTCTTAATATTTCGAAATGTAATAACTTTTTTAATTTCTACAACTTCTGGGTTCTTCCTCTACCCTCAGCACACCTGTTTCTTATCATCTAATTTTTTTTTCTTATTATCTCCTCTAAACTTTTCCCCTTTCTTCTATTCATTAACCTGTTTTTCCCATATTGCAAATAGTTTGTTATTTTCTTATGCATTTCCCTTTTTCATTCCATGTTTAAACCAAAACTTTAGTAAGTTTATTAATACTTTTTCATTTAGAGTGTGTGCTAGTTCAGTTGGGTACTAAAATAATTTAGAGATAATTAAATTTTCTGTGAATGACAAAAACAATTACATTATGAATAGCAAGTGGCGCGTGATAAAAATTATAGCAGTTTCCAACAAAAGCATCGTGTTCCGCAAAAAAACCCAGTAACTCAGTGTTGCAAAAAAACATACTAGAAGAAAACACATACCTTTTCTTGCAGGAGAGGATTCTCATTTAAAAAAAATTCATCTAAGGAAAAAAAAAAACACAAAAGGAAGGCAGTCCAAAAAAAGGGTGTAGGAGGTTAAGACAGTTCTTTATTACCACAACAAGTCATTGATTCTTAAGTCCAGGCAAAACAACGGAGAGGTATGGAGGAGAAGTGGCAGAATGTTCATGACGTTGACAGGGTCATCTCGTTATCATAAACAAAACAGGCAATTTGTATCCTTCAGGGAACGTGCTGTAACTGAGAGAGCAAAACTGATGGGGACCGGCGAGTAATAGCACATTCCATGCTGATCCCGACACAGAAAAAAAATTTTATGGCTTAACGACGATACAAATGCACAACTACATCGAAGATATTATTGTGAGGAAGGTTGGTGTTGATCAAAGGTGTAAAATTCTGATAAAGTCTGTCATGTTCTTTAGGGATAGCAAAATTACATTGTAAAAAACAAATAGGAGAAGGTAAGAATCCCTTCACAAGAACTTAATGTAAATTTTTATATAGGCCGAAAAAAGATTAAAGATGGCGAAAACAACACCATGATGAAATTCCACACCTCAGCGAAGAGGAAGAAAGAAAATAAAACTCCGCTAATCGGAGGGACGTGATAATTGAGTAAACTTGAATCGAATGCTGCCGAGCTTTCCTAGCACTCGATATTTATCCTAATAAAAAAAGTCGAAGTTAAATTACTTACATTTTTGCCAGTTAAAGTTAAATTTCCTAAATTATTGAGTTGAGGAGTTACATTTATATTTATTTAAGGGTTCAATTTTCACTTTCCTTTTTGAACTTGAAGAAGTAAGATGAAGAATACTTTGAGCCGTCGTGGACATCAAAGACGCCGAAAAGCAGGTGTTCAAGAAAAGGTGGAATATTCTAGCAAGGGAGTGGTCAAAAGAATAGAAGAGGAATTTAGGGAGAGAATGTCCAAATAGCACAAAAGCATTAAGGGGCGAGAAGAAATGGATGAAATAAAGGATTTGTATCAGAAATAACTAAAAAATTAGGATTTGGATTTTTTTAAAAAATGATATTTAATTGAGATTGTGACTTAATGTCACAGAGTGCTTTTTGAAGTTGTTCATCTACATTTGCATATACAAAATTGCAAACAATTAATGAAAAGACATTATTTAGTAGGAAAAATGAAATGTAAGTTTAACCCAAAATTAAATTTTAAGTCAAATGTTGTATATTACATTAAATTAAACAACTAAAATTATATAAACTGAAACAGGGTGCACAGCCAAATGTCTAAAAACAAATAAGCATCTTTAAAGTACTTTTTAAGCACCCAAAACATATTTTTAAGCACTATATACATTAACAAAATGCAAAATAATTTTCAAAGACTTCACATGATCATGATAAAATAAATAGTTTCTGACAAAGAACTCCTTTCTTGATTATATTAGCCACCATAAAAAGATAGAGAGATTTTTTGTTTCGGTCACAGAGGGTGGAAAATGAAGTCTGAAATTGAGAATATTTTGCAAAATTCAGCAGAGCTGTACATGAGAGAGCAAGAGTCTTATCGAACCCATCTCAGTATGATGAAATACTTCCAAGTATATAGAAATAGATTGTGGTAGAAAGAATTGTGAAAATATTGAATAGAACAATGTGAAAACCATGCTTTTGCATAATACGCAGCGAAAATAGACATGGTAAAGAAGAAAAAAAATCTCATTTTCAAAAAATAAAAATTCAGCACTTTTTAAAAACACACCATGAAAAAAGCACCTTTAAAGGCTTTTAAAAAACGAAAATAAGCACCTTTAAACACTTCTTAAAAACGCTACGCACCATGTAAAAGATAATAGCAAACAAAGCTAAAATAATTACAATTAAATCAGATATTAGATTAAAAAATTCATTTATAGGACAATTTTACACTTACACAAAATCGATTCACAGAGTTTAAGTATATTAAGGTAAAATATTTAGAGAAAATTTATTATCAAAAAAATTTTTTAAGTATAAGTTAGATTTAAATTTTTTTTTTTTATTTAATTTTTTTTTGTTGAAATTTTTTTTTTTTATAAAATGTTTTTATTAAGAAATTTTTTAAAATATTTTTTTGGCCCAGAATTTATAAAAAAACTTGATAAATAATTTAAGATTACTAGTGAAGAGATAAAACAAATTTAAATTAACAACTATAATAATAGTGGTATACAGGTAACCAGCGTTATCCAAAGAAAAAATTTTAATGACTTATTAACTTTTGAAGAGTGAATTTTAAAATGGGGGAAATTAAACAGAAATTTCATTTGTAAATTACTGCCATTCTACAACATAAATTATATTATATCTAACATATAAATTATACTAAGTAAATACACTAGAATTATGGCTTGAATGAATAATTAACAAAAAAACATTATATCACATTATTTATGTAATGATTATATTAAGGTTACGAAAACAAACAAAATTGATTTAAAATAAACCGTAAAAATTTTTTTTCTTCCATTTAACTGCCTGTTTGAAATTCGTGTCTCAATTGATACCTTATTAATGGCATGTAAAAGGTGTTCTTCACAGAGCACATGTTACAATTGACACCTTTTTAGTGACATGCAAAATGCGTTCTTAACAGAACACATGTCACAATTGACACCTTATTAGTGACATGCAAAAGGTGCCTTCATAAAACAATTGGGAAAGATCATCCAATTGCTTCAAAGCTAACTTTCAGATTTTACTCCATTTTGAAATGCAAAATCTTTTTCAAAAGCAGTTGCAATTATTGGCAATGCTAGAGCAATTGGAATAATTTTTTTCATATTCAGAAAACATGAAAGAAGCCATTATCACTCTGTCTACACTCATTGATTACTTTTCTAAAAAGATTATCTTCATTAAACAGCAAGAAAATACTAACATTTCTTTTACGGAGATTTTATGAGTATTTTCACTTCTAATAAAGTTTTTGAGGAAAGTGTTAAATAAATGTCAAGGTACACTTAGCAGAACTCTGCAGCAACACTTCAGAAAGAAAAGAATTACTAAGCTTTGGTTTCAACTTCAGCTTTTTCCAAACGAAATGCTTTTTTTTTAAAGATTATTTAATGATATAATTGAACCTATGGTCAAAAACATCAAACTTACCACGATATATAGCAATGTTTATGTTACACTTAAAAAAGTAATTACTAAAAAAGAAATATTAATAAAAATTGCTTTTTGTGCTAAATAAAACTTACAACTTTAGAAGGATCTGATCCAGGAGGTTTTGGTGCAGAAGTTTTGTGACTCTTTGCTTTTGTGCGTTCGGCAGAAACAGGCATGCTACCATCATCTGCAGCTGAATGAACTGATATCGGAACAATAGTTGTACCAGGAATCTCGGGTAAGGCTCTATCTTTTACTGTCCACGAGTTCCTGAAAAGAAAACACACAAATCAATTTCTAAAAATAAAGCACAAAAATGAATTCAAATTTTAAAAAAAAATTTAAGGCAACTGGAACTCAATAATTAACACCATTAATAAAATTTAAAAAAAAATTCTTTATATTATGGGTTATCTCTTAAAATTATTTAAATACATTCAGAACAACTTCATCAATCATAAATGTGATGAACAAAAAATGGAAGTTTTAAAGAAGATAAGACAGATTAGAGAATTTCGAAGCAACATTTTCAATATTGTGGTTATAAACGAAATCAATTGTTTAAAATTATTAAATCTGTAAATTTGCAAATAAGGAAAAAAAACATACAATTTACAAACACTTGAAATTTAATCGCTAATGTTTCTTAGTTTTCATAAGAATTCTACTTAAGAATTAAAAAAAATAAATAAAATAAGTGAATAAGTTCATTTTGCAATTATAGAGTGATTGTAATTAAACACTGTGCACAAAAAGAGTAAGTTATTATCAGCACTTAAACTCTACGAGTAAAATCAGTTAGAATCAAATTTCTCTATTTAATGACATATACGTACAATATCTTTATCTTAATGAAGAAAATCTTGTAAATTTTTATTTATGTTTTGTTACAAACAGTTTACTGATATATTTAGAATTTAATTATTTAAATTCTATACTTTCTGATGCATGTTACTAAGTATAAACTGACACCCTATTTGTAAATTAAAAATGGAAGGTTTTGTGTGCATCCACTGTATAAGTAAAATCTAGAATTCATGGTTGTTCAAAAGAAATTTCTAACGAAATATAAAATTCAGTTTTTCAAAGATGTAAATTAAAAACAATAAATATTTTTAATGATAACTTAAAAAAGAATTTTTAGTCCCATTTTTATTATAGAATATAATTTACACATTAATATGAAATGCTAGAAATATTAGTTCATTTTGACTTTTTTACTCTCAATTAATGATGTTTGGTCTTCTGATCTACTTCTTAATTCCACCTGCTAGAAGAATTTAACTGAGGAACATTAATTAAGTCAACTGAACATTTTATTCTAACGTATCAAATTTTATCAAAAAATAAAAAATGTGTTCTAATGTGTTAGCCTTGTATAGGTCAACCCTAAAATTTCATTGCATTGGATCAAAAGAATCAAATTATAGACTAGAAAATATGGCATTTGATTATGCAAATTCATGTGAAGTGTTAATTCATTATGTAAAATGCAATTATGCTAAATTGTTAATGAAATTTTAATTTATTAGTGGCCTACAATTGAAAAATTTACTAAAGTGTAAGTTAAACTTTATGAATTTTTGTTTAATAGAATTTTAAGTTAAAAACTTTAATAAACAAAAATGCAAAATAACTATAAAATTTTAACTTAACAAAGGCCTCAACCCTGATTTGTAAAGTTAACACATAAAGCACAAATAATGATGCCTATTTACTTTAAACACTTGAAAAAATAATTCATTTTTAAAAATATTGAATGATATTGAGAAAAAAAAAGGAATTTTTTTTGACAGAAAATTATCGACAAAAAAATTAAATAAATAAATATATAGTCAAACCCTGCTATAATGAACCTGAGATATATTGAAAGCTAGGTTGAAGTGAACTTTTTTAGCCGATTATGTCTGTCCAGTACTTAAAATCGCAATTGTAATCAATCAAAAATCACTAATTTCTTCCTTAGAATGTTTTTATTCATATTATGTAATTATTTTTCGTTTTATTATATGATTCGTTATTCATTTGATGAGTCAATAATTTATAAATAAATGTGCTACCTTAATCGCTTTTTCCAAAATTACTATTGTCATATACTAAAAAAAAATTTTTCAATGAATTAAAATATAGCAAACCACAGTTTACAATTGGCCTAATGCTGCGTCCGCAGACAGTTTACTATAATGAGATTAGACTGTATATATTAGTAAAAATACATTTAAAAAACTTTTTTAAAACAAAGTATACAAAAATAAAAAAACCTTTATTGCTAAAGTAATTAGAACTAAAAACATTAATATTTAAAGAAAATGGTTCTTTTAATACCTCCTGCTCACATTATATCTTAATTAATATATGAAAAGCAAGATAGAGAGACAGTCTTCAAATCATTTCAACAAATGTAATATGAATACCTTTTAGTTCCTCCATCATCTGAATTCAAATCACTTTGCCTAGACCCAGTTGATATAGCACCATTTCTAGACTGAAAAAAAAAAAAAAAAAAAAAAAAACATGTTTGATTTAAAAAACCTATTATTTCATTAAAACTAATGTTAAATGAAAATACATCAAAATTTAAAGTAAATTCTAAGATAAGAAAAAGCAATATTATACAAAAAGTTCCTGAACACACCCTCATAAACTTTATGTATAGCATCAATTTAAAATCAAGTGTTTTAAACCTATCATAAATGTGATTAACTATACTATTTTATAAAATTGTCTAAAATTATAATTGTGCAACTTGAAATTGAAAAATTTATATAAGGGCTTTGAAAAATGAAAATTCCATATTTTTCTTAAGGTAACATAATAATAAAAACACACATGAGCCATTATTTTTTAAAGTGGAACAGGTCCATTTGGTGCTAAAAAATCTTATACTTATTTATTTCTGCTTTTGGTTTATTTTATTTTTATTTATTTTGACAATTTCAATAATCATTGTTGAGAAGTGGTGGCTCAGAGGGTAGAGCATTTGCCTTCCAAAAAGGTGGCCGAGGTTTGAATCTCAGCCGCGGCTGGATGATACAAATTCTGCTCCTGTTTTGTACCGACTATAGTGCTGACGCAAAATATCCTTGATAGTAGACGTATCATGAGTTAGAATCTGCTTGCCGTCAGGCTTACTGTGGGAGGTTTTTTGAAGTTTTCCTCTTTATGTAACACAAATGCGGGTTGATTCCATCAAAAATTCCTCCATGAAGGCTAGTTTGTCCCAATGCTTGACCCAAGAGTTCACATGTCTTCTGGGTTGGGCTCGAAATTACACGACAATGGAGTTGAGCATTGAAAGTCATAAACTCAGAATTTGGACGACTATTCAATGCTGGTTATAAAATAAAATAATCATTGTTGCATTTTGATGTTTCATCAAATATATCATCTAAATCGTTTTTGCCAATATTTTTTTTTAAATTTCTTTAATCACTTACCCTTAAAAACTTCAGACTTATACTACTTTCCAAATTAACTTACTCCACTTACAAAATAGCACATAAAATAGTATTGAAATTTATTGTTTTTGACCGATTACAACTTAGCAAAAATGCATACAGAAAACAGCAAAATTAAACAATATTTTTTAACCAATGAAACTTATAGCAATTTTTACTTACATGACGTTGCAGAACAGGAGAATCTCTTGTAATAGACAATCGACCAACAGTACCATATTCTGCTCTATAAAATACAAGATGAAACAGAATTTTATAAATTAGAAGCAGATTTTTTCACATCTCAAAATTAGCTTAGCTATGAAACAGATTAACTTTAATGCCAAGAGATGGCACACAGACTGAATGAATATTAATGTTTTTCTTTTGTTTCAGTTTGATTTCTATAGCTTGATGAAAGATGATCCTTTATGTTTGTCTGTCCTCTTCTTAATAAATTAGTTTTATCGTTAGAGTTCGTCTCCTTTTGAAAGCAAGCAATGCAGTATCGAAGTCTGAGGTAAAAAGATAGAACCAGGTAGGAAAGAATATTTGAATTATTTCTACTCTATTTCTTCAAGCTATATGAAAAAGATTAAAAACAAAAGATAAAAAAAAAAAATGCATATAGTTTACAGCTTATGGAGGGAAAAAAAATCATAATTTTATCTATAGAAGTCAGAAATAGAATAAAAAGACTGTTTTATGAAAATCAAGTGATAATATTAAAAAATTTCATGAAATAAAGACATAATGTAATTGAATATCAAATTATTATAATATTTATATAATAAATCATCAAGTGTTAATATCAGACAATGAACAACATGCACTTCAATAAGAGTTGAAAAAAATTTGAATTGAAAATTTTATGATTTACTTATTGCACCCCTTTGTGGCTCTCTGCAGGAAACAAAAATAAATATTTAGTTGCAAACGGGAGAAAGTTTAAAAGTCTTGAACGTGAGAATATTTAATCTCTCTCACTATTTTAAAATGTAATGCAGAAAAGATGACCCTTTAAAATACATTTTACCAAAATGTATTGGCCCAGAATGCTTATAACATGATGTAATCCTGCTATATGAAACAAAAGTAAAATCACACCTTCAAAATAAAATAGTCTTTTCGTCTCAAGATAAAATAGGCGCAAGTCTTTTGCAGCAAGGCATACAATAATCTAAACCAAATCTCATAAAATCAGTGGCCACAAACATACAGGAAAAAAAATTCCCGAACATTTCCTTGACTGATTTTATCAAATTTTCCTGATTTTTGTAACTGGTGACGAATTTCATTATTAATTTTTCAACTATGTCTTATTCTTAGACATAAAAGCAAAGTAAAACTGAAGTAATAAGAATAAATTTTGTTAAATCAGCAAAATTTAAAAAAAATTATCAACTCCAATTTCCCACAGCTTTTAATAGTAACAACAATTACCTAACAGCAATAGACTAATTAAACCTAATAAAATTATAATTGGCTAACCACATTTACCAAAATTGACAATCCAATTTGGTTCATTCCCAACAAAAAGTTTCAACTTTTCCATTCTATTAATATTATTTTTTATCTATTTCAGCACTTTTATTAATTCATAAATACAAACTTATCTTGAAATGGAGGTGTTCATAAAAAAAATTTTACACGCTTTGAACAAATTACTTTTAATTTACATATTCTTAAAATAATTTTTTTACAAAGATTTTTTCATAAACTTCTGTTATCTATTATCCATCTAGCTTAAATATAGAATTTTAAAAAAAACCTTCAAAAAATCATAATGCAGTAGAGTAGAACACCTGATTATCCGACAACCTAGCACGAGGGATCAAGGGTAAATTGGAAAAAAAATTCCTTTCTTCCAACAAAGGCCCAAACAAGAATGGTTATAATTTGTGTCCATTATTAATAAATAATTTTTTCACTTTCCTTGTAATGTCACTTTTTGGATCTATTCTTGCATAAAAGCATTTTTAAAATTTGTTTGAGCAATACAGAAGAAAACAAACATGCAACACAACAACTTTTCGATATCATACAAAACTTCAAAATAAATACAAAGAAAAATATTAATTAAAAATTATATGCCTAAATTAAAAGTAAATGGAAAGACTAACTTTTCATGATCTTTGAAGCAAACACATGTAAGAACCAACAAAAATACTACAACAAGAAATAACAATGCACAGATCCAAGATAGCTCTGGAATAATAGTTTGGACAGCCATGTGGTCAATCATCAAGAGTTAAATGCTGCATCTGATCTTCACATGAATGGCCATTTCTTTAAGAGCTATATAGTAAAAAAAAAAAAAAAAAAGTTAAGCATAAAAATAAAATTCTCAAAAAATTTGTTAAAACATTAGGCAGTATTGAAGACATTGTGTAAAAAATGATAACCTACATTTGATAAAAATTTCACTTCCCTACTGTGAATAATTACTGTAGAGTGTTCTTTATCTGGATTGGCTGATTCAGGCTAATAGGTTACTGAAAAACCAGATAATCAGACATTATAAAAACAGCTGTGGTAATAAACTTTTTAACTTTTCCCAATCTTAGATGGATGTAGTTAATTTACGTTGCACTAGAGCTGCACAATGGGCTGTTGGCGTCGGTCTGGGAAACATCCCTGAGGATGATCCGAAGACATGCCATCACAATTTTGATCCTCTGCAGAGGGGATGGCACCCCTGCTTCGGTAGCCCAACGACCTGAACGCGAAGTCGAGCACTTCACGGTAGAACAGTTTAACGAGGACCAATACCGCACACCCTCGGTCCCTACGCAGACTGATCCAAGTGGTCACCCACCCGCACACTGTCTGCAGCCAGTGATGCTTGACTTTGGTGATCTGCTGGGAACCGTGTCTTAACGATCAGTCCACTGTGGGACCCCAATCTTAGAACTAGCAATTGTAATAGTGCATTTTATATTTTAACAAATTACAAATAGCATCTTAGTGTGTTAGTAAAACCAGCTTTCATTAGTATCGTAGACTCGTAGTTATCACATCAGGACAAGCTTTATATTCAGCAATGCCTTTTCTTGTATTTCATTTCATATCAACAGTTTATCCCTCTGGTCTTCAATTTTTACAAAAAACTAAACTAAATGTTTGATCTACATCTTTGAGTTTTACATTTCACACTGCCTTTTTGTTTAAAACAAAACTTAAAACTCAAATCAGTATTGCTGTTTTTTGACACGATTAGTCATTGTGTTAATGCCTCATTCAAATACAACGATTTTTCCATTTTCTCCATTTAGAACTATTACAGTATAAATTTTTAGATGCACTTTCCAGATATATGTTTTATAAACTTCAAAACAGACAGGCAGCTGGATAAACATCTACTGTAGGGTGAACCGGGGTAATTCACGATCACTCTGTTTCTGGGGTAAATAATGATCACCTAAGTTTTATTCAAAAAAAATTTTTTTTTTTTAAATTTGAGACATGGACAAGAATGCTTGTACACTTTACTAAAGTATAACTACATTTACTTAATAATAGTTTTTTGTTTAATCTAACAAAATAAGTATCTTTTAAATTGCTTTCCGTATTTTCCACTTCAAAGATGGGTTTCAAAATGTGCACATTTCTGCAAAGATCCCCCTCCTTCTCTTAATAATAAATATTTTGAGTTACTTTCTTTTTCTTTGATATAAAAATAGTGTAAGCTTTTGTTTAATTGTTTCACATCTACTGTAAATATTATAATTGACTATAGGAAACTATATCAAATGTTGCCCCCTACAGATGGGGTAATTATTGATCATTGGGGTAATTCCTGATCATTGTCATTTCTTCGTATAAATAGTACAAAAATAGCTAATTGTCTTGTCTTAAATAACAGTTCATATTTTTTTAAGTGGAACAACTATAAAATATATTTTAACTGTAATCACAAAATTTGCTTTTAACTGTATACAAGACAAATGTGTTTTGATTTGCACCATTTCTGGTTTGTCTTACCTTGCTTCTATCTTAATTTTATGTGTGTACATTGTTAGAATAATTTTTTAAGTTTATAAATTAGCGTAATATAAATATGCTAAGAAATTATAAGCCTAAAAAGGATGCTATGCTTCTAGAAAGCAAAGTTAGCGAATTTCTTTTAATGATTGAAAATTAAAATTTCAGTGTGAGAGCTACTGCCAGAGCTGTTGACATACCTTACTTAACTTTACACTCTCACCAAATGAAGTTAAAAAATCCAGCAAAAGTAATCCATGTGGGAACTCTTTCTTATATTCAGGCAGTACATGAGAAGAGTTGGCTGCTTGCCTAAAATTTATGGCATGATGCAAAGATTTTTGGAAAATTTAAATGGTTAATCTTTATTCTTGCTTTTAAATAAATCATTTTATTAGCTGCTTAAACATATCTTTTTGGTTAATTTGTTTGATCTTGATGTCGTATTTGTTAATTTCCATTGTATAATTTTTTTAAACTGCCCCTTTACTATAAAAACTGGTGATCAGTAATTACCCCAGAAATGATCAAGAGATGGGGTAATTCCTGATCACTAAAAATTTAAAATCTTTTAAATTCTAATTAGATTTTCAAACAAAAGAAGGTAGCATAGGACTCATCTCATATAGTCTCAAACTTCCAGTAAATATTAAAATTCTATCTTGAATAGTTTTTTTACAAAATAGATGTTTGCATTTTTTGATCAGGAATTACCCCAGGTCACCCTATAGCCAATAAGAGCATTCTGATTCTGCTTACTTTAGCAAATGGTAAATAATAAATGATTAACATAATATTAAAATGAGAAAAGTAACAAATTAAGTCATACCAGAATCATGTTGGTTGATTTTTTACAATTAACCCAAAACTGCGACAATTAATAAAATTTTCACCTAGTTACAAATAAACTTATTATAATCTAAATCCAAAACATTTAGTAACCACTACAACTTTTTTCAGAACAACCTAGCTTACTCTCATAAGATGAAATGTGGTTTAGGCATATGATAGAAAAAGAATAATGCTTAAACAAATTAAATAAACCATTGACATTAGAAATAAAAACATAGTTATTACGATTTTTATCATTTAATTATGACTTTTATAAGAATGTCAGGAAAGGTTTAATTTTATTTTTTACGAAAATCAGGACAACTTCAAACCCACGCAAGTGTACTATTGAGTTATTTTTTAATAAAACATAGTAAAAATTTTTGTAAAAGGCATGAAACACAAATATTATGCTTTGTATTATGAAGACAGTCTATTTATAGATTAAGGATCGAAAAACAAATGGGATGTGATAAACTTTATTTTATTTACATCAATTTAAAATTATGCATAATAATACAATAAGTAATCAATTTCGAGTTTAAATAAGTAGAAACAACTACATTCTTTTATTCACCTTTTTAATAATAATGGAATTCTTACGTATTTTTTTAATTGGATGACTTCATCTTAGCAAATCTACAAACAGATGAAGCAGCAAATCTCAATTTCTAAATAATGATACTGAAAGTAAACAAAAAGAGTAGGTTCATCGTCAATCTATTGATTCTAAAATCTCTAATAATTTCTTTAACAAAGTGCTCGTAATAACAGTAGAGTACTTTAAAATAGTTATTTCATTATTCAACAAGTTAATAACAAATAATTTTTCCGGATTTATTTTGCCAACAAACTTTATTATAAAAAAATTCGCGGTTCTAGTTAACTGGTAATTGACAGTTGACGCAAATTAAATATAAGAAATTAAAGAGCTATTTTCACTAGACCGTTGCAGCTAACGCATGAATTGGCACCACTGTTAAGGTTTTGCCTCGATTGCTAACACAGGCAAGACATTAACGAGATAGTAGGAGAACGTGATTGGTGAATTTTTCGCAGAAGAATGCACTTAACTAATCACGGTCACCTTCTACTTAGAAGGCGATCAGAAATGCCTTAATTGCATACAACAAGAATGGTTTTTCTTTAAGACGGCACTGCTCGAATACGCTATCTAGGGATTCTATAGAATCAATTCCATGTCAGAAACCTTTTTCTCTCTTCTGTCTTGTTAAGATGTATAGGTATGGAATGTATTAAAATGTTACCACTTCCATGACTTTCTTATTTTAGATTTTCAAACTATTTTTTTATAAGTAAAGTAGCTTTATGGGGTGAAAATACAATATAATAAAATTAATTTAAATCTAAAAGATTTCAGTAAAAATTCTTAAAGAAGGGAGTGCAAAGAGAATTATGATTGAAAAATTGAGTCCAATTATTGAAGGGCTGATAAATAATGCATCAAAGAATATATGTTCTTTGCTTAAACCAATAAGCAAGAAAAAATTCTTGTAAAAAGCGTACAATTGCAACTGCCTAACAAAGAGAAATTTTGAAAAAAATTAAATAAATACTCTCATTAAATTTACAAATAAAATTTCCCTAATAAAAACTTTATATGAGTAGTTCGTCAAATTACTCAGACATGAAGATTGAAATTACTAAGCAAATTATTGACACCATTCTTGATCAACAAGTAAAGAAGATTGAAACTTACTTGGTATTAAATAGGTTATGATCATCAGTTGGTCAACTGAATCCGACAAGATTGAAATTACTTGACAAATAATAGATTATGATCTTGCTCTCATGTAGGTACTGGGGTCGATAGCTAAGACTAGTATACAAGCAATATGAAATGTAAATTACCCACTTTTGTAAAAATGATTTATATTTAATAAAATTTTACAAATTTAACACACTCAATTTGCTGCAGATAAATGTTTGTGGGCCTACTTTTCAATTAAATTAATTTTTTGAAAATATTTTTAATAGTTTTTCTGACTATCTGTCAGTTAAGTTTAAAGTCATTTGTTCAAATTTCTAGATTATAGCATTTCACCATTAAATACCATGCTACAACTGTCAATTCTTTAATTTAAAATTGTAAACTTTTACCTGCACTTTAAAAATGCAAATATTCAAAAGCATGATAAATAAAAATATTAAATATAATTCAGATGTTGACATTATTTGTTAAAGGAAAAAAAAACCAATCTGAAGATAAAGACTGCAGTATTGTTAACTTTTGTTGAAAAAAAAAAAAAACACCTTGGTCGTTATTCAGAAGTTCAAGACATCAGTATTGTTTTTTTTTATTTCTTATTTTAAATGACTCTTTGGTCGTTATTCTGAAGTTTAAGAATTTCAGTATTTTTAGAGGCATTTCTGCTGGATAAGGACTGTTATCCACAAAAGGATTAAAAAAGTCTCAAATCTCAGCAATGCTGTGCTAGAAGATCCTGGTTTCAAATATATTCTGTATTATAAAAAGTTTTATCTATTTGTGGTGTTGACCACAAACAGAAGAGGGGGGAAAAAACATCGTCCCATATCTTTTTGATAGATAAAAGTAAAGAAAATTTAAAGGGTCGGATCTTCTTGAAAGAGGGGACAAGTGGACAACACATTCGTCCGAACCATGTTTTAGCAGGTCATATTCGGTATTTTTTTATGTATTTAATTTCACATTTAATAACGAAAAAACTATTAAATTTAATGTAAAAAAAATATGCATAAAAAATAAATTTTAAATAACTTCTATTATTAAACTTCATTAATATTTAAATTATAACGTTTGTTTATTAGTCATGAGATAATTTGAGTTTGTCAAGTGGGTGGTACGTTCGCAATTTTGACACATGAACGTACATATTTTCGTATTTTTTTATTATGAAAGTCAATTTTATTTATTTTGCCATTAGCATCAAAAATTTTAATTAGCATTTTTGATGCATATTTCCGTTTTTTTTTATTTTATTATGAAAGTCAATTTTATTTATTTTGTAATTAGCCTCACAAATGTTTCATGAATTATGGATGGTCCTTGTTTAGGTTTCGTTAACCCTCTATCCAGAACAAATTTATTAAATTTGGAGATGTCTGTTGTTGCTTCTAATGCTATTTGCCAATATCAGCAAGCCTGCTTAGGGAAACCAAGCGAATTTGAAGCAGCGGGTGAGTTTCTTGTTTTTCAGTGATGCCATCAATGGCCAAGAATACGACTTCAGCCACACACACATCACAGCCCGTTTACAAGGCGTACATTCATTCATCTACAGCTAGTAATTTTCACCAGAACCAAAGTCAATTTTTAACCAATTCAAGAGAATAATAATTTTGTTGATCTTAAATTTCTACTAAAAACCATTAAAGATATAGTGACAAGTTTGCAACTTAAACTTTTAAAACATACAATTTGTTTTGAATAATTAATCCCAGGCAACTGAAGCGGTAAGCCACAGCACCTCTGACAAGTCTTGAAAATGGGCGCCTGTTTTTGATGCGCTTGAAAGATGTCGACTGTTATTTCTTATTCTTATTGGTTTATTTGCATAAGTGAAGGAAATTTTCAGTCAGGTAAATTTCAATTTTTGTTTTTGTTGTTTCTAATTCCAATTGCCAATATCAGCAGGCCTACTTGGTGAAAAAAAGCGAATTTAAGGCAGAGGATGCGTTTCTAGTTTTTCAGTAGCGCCACCTATGGCCAAGAATACGACTTTAGCTACACACGCGTCACAGCCCGTTTATAGGGCGGACCCATTTATACATCCATTCATTCATCCACAGATCGTATTTTTCTGAACCAGAGAACGATCAATCTCCAATTCAGTACCCGTAAAGGTATAATTTGTTATGATAACGTAGAGGACTTTGTGACCCAACAGATTTAACGTGTACCACTTACATTTACAACACAAGGTATCTCCGACTGACTGGATTTATATTTTTAGACTGATAATATGAGTTTGGGAAAGAATTTAGTAAACTTGGGGTTTACAAAATTCCGTGTGTATGGAACTAAGCATTTATGTTCCATGGTATAAATAAATACTGATATGACCATTGCAATAAATACTGATTCTTTCCCAATATGCTGACCTGCGCAATTTTCTTCAAATACTCCAAGTTTTGATATCGGAAGAACAAAGTAAGATTGTGTTTCCATAAGATTTTGTTCCACAAGCTATTTTATGTCTTATTTTCATTTAGTTACAAGTTTCTTTAATAATAATATTTTATCCCACAAGATTCATTTTAATTGAATAGCGACGATACTTACTTCATTTTTTTATTAAGTTCAGAAATTATAATAAAACCTTGAGGAATTTCGATGCATGTTATAAACGAAATTTATTTGAACGAATGTACAAGTTTTAACACTTACAAATGCAAAAAAAAAAATAAATAAATAAATAAATAAATAAAAAAATTAAAAAAATTACGACAAATTTAAAAAAAAATGACAATGGATACTTAATGCTGATCCATTGAAATGCTAAATAACTAAAAATTATTTTATCGTTATTTATTATCGTTTTCGTGTCATGATCTGTCGCGCCAAATATAATCGCCAAGGCTATTTTAAACATGCAATTTTTTTAAAAAAGAAAAAAGATGCAATGCTTATGTAACATGTTGTGCCTATCAATCCGGATAATTATAGTGTGAATGTGATTGATGGTTAAAAATAGACTTTGGTACTCATTTATCATGACATTGAATAATTAGTTAGACACTTGTATTGGAATACTACGTTATACCTTCGTTATATTTACTGAGAATAGAAATATTTGCATACGCTCCTTATAAAATTGAATAAAAATAAATTAACTTGTTTGTCTATTTAAGGAGTGATTAAGAAAGAAAAAAATTGATTAAAATCATGAAATAAAGGAAATTAAAAAGCAAGGAAATATGTAATGCCTATAATGACATTACAATGCCCTTCAAATCGATCTCTTTCTTTTTTTCCCCTTCTGCTTTTTGTAGGTGGTTGCATGGAAGACGACAAGACATAACGATTATTCTGCCGCAAATCACGATACGGAAATCTTCATTATTTTCCATTCAGAAGCAATAATAAAACAACAAAACTGCAGCAAATTTTACAATATGTGTAAAATTTAAAAAATAATTTGTTAAGTCAAATTGTTTTGTGCAAAAATAACTTATAAGCAATCCAAATCTCTAAAACTACATTGCTACTGCGTTTATATATATATATATATATATATATATATATATATATATATATATATATATATATATGTAATACAAAAATTATTAATACTTTTGTATTAATAAAAGAATTAAATCTCTTTCGATTTCATAAAATGTCTTCGTTAAAGAATAAGCGTAGAGAGATTCTATTTTGGGAAGTCAAGGCTAATAACATACGATTGAGTTATTTTTAGAATCTCTCCCCCTTTCACTTCCATATAAGGAAGCAGTAAATGATTTTCCTTAATGCGTAAGGATACAAGTATTTCAAAGACTGTGCCTTTTTACTTCAAAATGTGTTAGTATAAAAGCGAGAGTAATGCTTTTCGCATGGCTTTTTCATCATGCTCTGATCCTGATAAGTTGTTCCGGAATTGTCCAAAGTCTTGTCCACCCCCTCCCTTGCGGAGTGTGGATGTGAATTGTTATCGATACCAGCCTACTACCATTAATAAAGCTTTTTGGAGTGTATCATGGCTTCCGACTGCATTAATAAAGCTAAATACACCACTGATAACAGGGATGAAGCCCTGTTATTATAAGTCTTGCAGGATATTTGCTTGGTTGAGAAAACCAGTGTTTCGAAAATCTTTAAAGGAAGCGCCTGTAAATTCGAAAACCTCATCCCGGGGGAGGAAAGACGAAAAGTTGCCTAGTCCGCAGTGAAAAAAGAATGAAGGAAGGACTGATTTCACCACTCGATCTTTAACTACCCGTACCTTCATCGCTGTGAGAATGCTGACGTTGGCTCGAGCTCGTCACATACCTCTCTGAAGCCCATAGTGTTGATCGAGATGACCCTATAGTGTCCAATCTGGAAATGACCGATGACCCTACAGTTCCGCAGTGCTCAAATTGTGAAAACAAAAGTGAATGTGCGCGATTTATATTAAATTTATAGAGGAGCTTTTTACTTCTTTAGTAAAAGTTCCTTTCACATGAAGGTCGTAGAAAAATTTGGCTAGGGAAAAAAGAAAACAAAAGTGAATGTGCGCGCATCTTAATCATGAATATTCATGAAGTGCAATGATATTTTTTTCTTTCTCTTCAACGAAAAACTAAAGTCATGAAGGCTGAAAGAAAGTACTGTAGATATATATTTTTTTTATCCTCTTATTTTTCACTCTCATTCTTATGATTAAATATTTTATTGATATTGGATATAAAAGTGCTCTAAACTTTTTATTATGAAATTTAATCAATAGAATTTTATTAATGGTTGAAGTGCATTTCGTATGTTTATATTGTTTTCTTTAAAAAATATAATATAATATTGTTACGTGTGCATTTAAAATGTTTTTGAGGGAAATAAATGTGTTTCAAACGTCAATTAAATTTGTGACGGCAAACAAAATTCAAAATTTTTCAGATTTTCAAACAAAAAACAAAACTAAAAGAAATTTGTAATGCTTTTTCTTTTTCGGACTTGGTCAAAACTAAATATTCCTATTAAAAATGTGAAAAATTAAATGTTACCCAAACAAAAGGACATTTCACACTTAACAAATTGTGTGAGTTTCCCTTTATTACGATAGGCGAAATTGTTAATTCAGCTAAGTTTTTATACTTGATACTGATCTATTATAGGCTTTAGTAGGGTTGCAGACTTGCAAAGATTTTTGTTTGTTTTTTGATTGTGTCGGGCCAGTTGTTACTCAAGTTGGTAAGAGACTGATCATCTCTGCTAAATCTAACAATGACAACTTATCCTTGCACATTAGACAACAGAATTCTCAATGTTAAGGTCAAAAATTGTGAAAAAAAACAAAACAATGAAAGTTTAAGATGTTTCAATAAAAGTAAACATTTTGAAAAAATGGAAGTTTAAGATGTTTCAATAAAAGTAAACATTTTGAAAAAAATAATAATGTGAGGGGTAACAAAAATAAAAAGAACAGGAAAAATAAGAAAAAGAAAGAATGACCAAGAAGTTAAACAATTCTTTTTATTTTTGTTATTAAGTAAACAAAATTTTGAAATAGTTCATGTATCAAAGCTTAGGAAATATCACAACCCACAAATTTTGAAATTAAATCATGAATAGTGAAATTGAATTCTTTTCCATAAAAAGTTTGTATATTTTTGTGTGAAAAATTTTAGCAGATTAGTTATAAAAATATGTTTCATTTTTCTCTCTGTTTAGTTGCCTAAACAGATAAATTGTATTATCATGTTTTTAGTGTTATTATTGTATATAGTTGTTTTTTTTACAGATAATTGAAAAAATGTTATTTGTAGTAGTGAAAAGGAACAGTCGTACCAACATAAATTTTAAAAGTTCAGAGAATTGTAAATTTTATTATGATTTCTTTTTGGCTTGCCAAAAATCTTTTTTGGGGGGGATGTAATACAAAAATTATTAATACTTTTGTATTAATAAAAGAATTAAATCTCTTTCGATTTCATAAAATGTCTTTGTTAAAGAATAAGCGTAGAGAGATTCTATTTTGGGAAGTCAAGGCTAATAACATACGATTGAGTTATTTTTAGAATCTCTCCCCCTTTCACTTCCATATAAGGAAGCAGTAAATGATTTTCCTTAATGCGTAAGGATACAAGTATTTCAAAGACTGTGCCTTTTTACTTCAAAATGTGTTAGTATAAAAGCGAGAGTAATGCTTTTCGCATGGCTTTTTCATCATGTTCTGATCCTGATAAGTTGTTCCGGAATTGTCCAAAGTCTTGTCCATCCCCTCCCTTGCGGAGTGTGGATGTGAATTGTTATCGATACCAGCCTACTACCATTAATAAAGCTTTTTGGAGTGTATCATGGCTTACGACTGCATTATTAAAGCTAAATACACCACTGATAACAGGGATGAAGCCCTGTTATTATATATATATATATATATATATATATAATTTTTTTTTATAACTAGTGTTAAACTGCCATCGCCAATTCTTAGTTTACGACTAGCAACGTACAACTCCATATCCTTGTTATTTTGAACCCAACCGAGATGACAAGGAAACTCCTCAATCAAGCATTGAGACAAACTAGCCTTCGTGGAGGATTTTTCTGTTCTTCTGAATTAACCTGCATATGCATTATATTGAGAGGAAAACCTCCTACGATAAGTCCGACGGCAAGGGGATTCAAATCATGATTCGCCTACCACTGAGGATGCTTTACGCTAGCACTGTAGTCGGGGCGAGCCAGGATCAAAAATTGTATCAACCAGCCACCGCTAGCACTCGAACCTGGGTCATTGGGAGGCAAACGCTCTATCCCCTGAGCCAACTCGGGTCTATTATTGAGATTATTAAGTTTCAATCAATTAATTAAATAGGTTTTTATTTCAAAAACATACATACAGTTTCGTTATTTTTTTTAAATAAGCTTTTTAAATTCCAAACATCAATACAAAAGTTGTTGCATTAGTATCCTAAGCTGGACCTTGGCGTACCTAGAGCTAATTAGGATTAATTTCTTCCGTTAAGTAGACACTCAAATGGGAGAAAAGGAAAAAGGGGACTGCTTAGGCGAGATACGATGATAGAAATTAAGAGTTAAGGAAGGAAAAGGATTCGAAATATAGCTTTCTTTCGTTTTCACATTTCGTTGGAAGTCGCTACCCATTATTCCGCTCTTCTAAACTAAAGCATCGGTTCCCTATTTTTTCTCATTCGCCACCATTAAAGAGCAATTTCCAATCGGAGCCCTAAATCATTTAATTTTATCTCCGTCGTTGAACAGCTGTCACAATTTCGAGTTCGCGACTTGTTCAACCCCGCAGCTTTATAATTTTGAACCTATTCTAGTAGACAAGGAAACTCATGGATCAAGTATTGGGAGAAATTTGACTTTTTGATGGAATTAATTCACATTTGCGTTACATGTGGAGAGGAAAACTAACAAAATCTATCATAGTTAGTCTGAAGGCAAGGGTACTGTAACCCATTATCCGTCTGCCGTTGAGGATATTTTTCGTCAAGTCAGTGGTCGAAATTTGTATCGACCAGTTATCGCTGGGATTCGAACCTGGGTTATTGGGAAGCAAGCACTCTATGTTCTGAGCCACTACGAATCACTCTAAATGATTTTATAACAGTCGTTGAACAGCCGACCCAATTTTGAGTCTACGACTACCAATGTTCTACTCCGTGGCCTTGTAATTTTGAACCCAATCCAGAAGACAAGGGAACTCCTGAATCAAGTATTTCGAGAAATTTGCCTTCGTGGAGAACGTCCTGGTACTGTATTTTATTTCATGACCGTCATTGAACAATCGACACAATTTCAGGTTTACAAATACTAATTTTTAACTCCGTAGCCTTGTAATTTTGAACCCAATCAACAAGACAAGTGAACTCCTCTATCAAGCATAGGGTGAAATTTTCCCTTGGGGAGGACTTTTTGATGGTTCTATACCACATTTGCGTTACATGGAGAGGAAAACCACGAAAATTTCTACGATTAGTCTAACTGCAAGGGGACTCTAACCCATGATCCGTCTACCACTGTGGATATTTTACGTCAACACTATGGTTGGTGAGAAGTCCGTATTGAGCAGCCATTGCTGGGATTCGAACCCGGTTCACCTCATTGGGAGGCAAATGCTCTTTCCCCTGAGCCTTTTTTCAGCGGAATTCCGACTTAATAAATAAGAAAAGCATGTAAAAACAATTTAAAAATCAGGCATATAAAAAGCGTGGCTATATCTGTGAGCGTATTAAATAAAGAAGACTACTTCATTTCGAAAACATTTAAAAAGATGAATGGAATTTTTTCATTAATGATCTTAAATTATATTTTATATCCGATAGTTGAATAAGCTGTAAGCTGTATCTAAATTAGTTTTGAATGCGTTTTGGGGGCATATACATAAGCTAAAATGAAACAAGCCACATTATGGTTTATGTTTAAATGAAGGTGAAAAGAATTGTTGTAAACGTTGAAAATGGTTACAGGGATAAACACCCCATTAACGAATTTAGTCATTTTATTTTGATTAGAAAAACTCGAAGGGAAAATATTAATTCATAATATATTCAAGATATTGTTATTAGAAAAGTAATATTTTCTTAAACAGAAAAATTTTGCTATATATTTTTTATTGGCATTTTACTTTAAATATTTGCAAAAAGACAACCGAAATAATCAATAAATCGATTACTTATTCGATTTAAATATAAATAAGGTTTCAAAAATCATTACTGTGAGAAACAAAAATCCTAATTCTCAGATCCCCTTTTATCTTTCCACGGAACCCTAGGATTCCTCCGAACACGAAACCTTTGTTCTAAGAAGTGAAAGAGAAATAGAAAATAGTCGAAATGGGAAATCTACCACCAACAAAAGAGGGAACTGCTTACAGCTTTCTGCAAAAACCTATATTACTTGTGGAAATAATTAAGTTATGTTTGAACTTGAATCGCAGAGTGTTAGAATTCAATAATAGCAGATCAATACCGTTTTTACGCATGGGCACACACGGGCAGTGCCCGGGGGTCCCGGGACTCATGGACCCTTGAGAATATTTTACTTTTTATAAATTGCATTAAAGAAAATCTAAGAATAAACAACATTGTCTTATATACTTTTTAAAATAAATATTTACTATTGTATGAAGTGTGCATTTTGATTTTCTTTATACCAATAGTCATTGATTATCATGCAAACACTGACAATTTGAATAGTTTATCACCAGGAAAACTTAAAAAGACAACCGACATCTATTTTTCTACGTTCCAATGAAGTTTTTAGGAACTCGACTCTCACTTACGGTTCAATTTGCGCCTGGAAGGTTCACACGCACCTGTAAAATAAATTAATGCGAACAAGTTTTATATTAAGTCATAATGTCACTAAATACATTTGACCACCACCAACTCTGTTAAGTACTTAAAATTAGTTAAACAATGTAATTATTGAAAGAGTTTAGAATAACACAGCACTATGGTACAGTAATTTTTTTATATTTATTTATTTTTTTATTTTCAATGAGCTGCACAATCAGTGTTACCGATGAGCAGACCTAGTGCGTTCTCAAGAACTGGTATCTACTATTTCATTGATCATCACAATGGGTGAGATACCGTTGGCCATGCTAATTTGGACGTCTATATTCTGCCACACTAGATGGCAGCACCGAGACTCTATTTGGATGCTAAAGTGCACTAGGAATTTAATTTAGCCGGAAATGACAAGAGCCAATAAAGCACTCCAGGGATCTTTTACATGCCGCATAATCATACGACATGGCCGCTGAGGATTTTCTGCATCTCCCGAAAATCCAGTGTGTGGGCTGGGAATCGAACCCGCTGACTTGGGCTCAGAAAGCCGACGACAAACCAACTGCGCCACCCAGCCACACAGCAAATTTTTTACTGGTTATTGCTGATGTGAATTGAAAGATGTTTTAATTGCTTTTAAATTTGACAAAATATTGACAAACATTGATTATTTTTCTTGATTTCTTATACTTTTATGTTTTTTATTTATTTATTTATTTATTTATTTTTTTAAATTTAGTTATTTTAATTAGCTTCCATGGTTTGGAATATTGTTTTTTTATTTATTTGAGAATTGCAACTGATTAGAATATAATTTATTTTTTTTTAAAATTATGCATAGTTTAAAGTTGTTTTATTTTATGTTCATTGAGTTTTGGGATAATCAAACTGTGTTTAAATTAATTAAAATTATTGGATACCTTAACAATATTTTATTTCATGTAGGCGAAGTTTTTTTTAGTTCGATTTCAAACAATGTGACATGTTATAGAATCCAAAACATTTCCGTGCCCTACATGCTATTGAGACAGCCCAGTAGCAGGTATTTAAATTTAGCTATGAATTAAGAATGATTTACTATTCTGTAGCAAATTTCATTCTTTATAACATAATGGATATAAAATGAAATTGTTTTGTAAAATAAAATTATAAACATAATGAAAGTTATGATTGTTTATTTCTGATAGAACATGTTTTAGAGAAATCTGTTAATACAATATCTGTTTATCAGTGCTAATACAGAGTACGACTGACTAAATAAGCATACAAAAATATTTATAAAAATTGTAAATTACATTATAAATTAGAGAATAATTTAGAGAAATCTGTTAATACAACATCTGTTTATCAGTGCTAATACAGAGTACGACTAAATAAGCATACAAAAATATTTATAAAAATTGAAAATTACATTATAAATTAAAGAATAATTTAGAGAAATCTGTTAATACAACATCTGTTTATCAGTGCTAATGCAGAGTACGACTAAATAAGCATACAAAAATATTTATAAAAATTGTAAATTACATTATATATTGATATTAATATTATTTTTATAAAATTAAAATTATTTTGATTTGATAATTGATATTTTTTAGTCATTTGGAATAAAAAAGTGGAATATTCAAACTCTAATTTGCATTGCATAACGCGTCTCTCTCTATCTCTCTCTCCCGTTTTTTTTTATTTTGGTATTTTACAATTATGAGTTCTATTTTAATTAAATAGATTTTCCTAACCCAGTCTATTTAAAATTCACCAAAAGACTTTATCCTACGTAGACTAGAGCAAAAAACAACTTGAATAAAGCACAAATGAAAGTACATAAATGGACATACTATAGTTTCAGTTCTATAAACAAGAACCTAACTCAGTGTCTAAACGTCAAAAAAGAATTTTATTTTTCTTTTGATAAATTTCTATAATTTGTTTGACAAGGAGACATCAAAGAATATTTTCTTGTTTATGAAACTGAGTCTATAAACAAGAAGATTTCATGTTTATAGAACTGAAACTGTATAGTATGTTCATTTATGTACTTTAATTTGTGCTTAATTCATGTTGTGTTTTCTTTAGACTATTTAATGATTCCTTTATTCTTGAATATACATTATAAAATCATATTAACCTATGAGTTTATAATTCAACTGAAATAAAAAATAATGAACCAAATGCGAAATTAATTGTTAAAGAATTTCATTTTTTGACAGTCTTTGACCATTGACCTACATGCTGTGTGTTTAATATGCCTTATGGTAATCACTAGACAGGGAGGAAAAAAAAATATGAGACTTAACGCGTTTGTAATATTTGTGGTTGTGAATATCATGAATAGAAATGAAGTACTTGCACTCAAGATATTCATATTATCTAGATCATGATTACTAGAGGCAGTGAAATATTACATAAAAATAAAATTTTTATTTTTAACATTCAAGGGTAAAAAGGTTCATAAAGATGTTTTCCTAACATAATGTTACATAATGAGAGTTTGATTATTTTTCGTATGCGTGCATCTAATATTTATCATTACATTTATTAATTAACGATCATTTTAAAGCAGAAATCGTCCTTGATATGTAATTGATTACTATACTAACTATTTTTTACGCGTTTTTTCATATTTTTTTTTAGGTTTGCTGTCAATTGTAATATTCACACGTTATCAATACGGAAACTGAATTTAAAGTAGAAAATTCAAGTAAAAAATTATGCGAAGAGATAACTTCTTCGTTCTTTTAATTGTTATATTTTATCACTCGACAAATACCGAATAATGCTAATTCTGTTATATCTTCAGATAATTGGCTATTGAGGTATGGAATACCCGAAATAAAAACAAAGCTCCCAAATTAAGTAAAAATAAATAAATAAATCATTTTAAAAGAGAAAGTAACAACTTTTAAGACCTAATGGTACTTTGATGTATTTTCGGAGGTGTCCTGATTAACAGACTATGGTGAAAGAGGTTCAACCAAGAACTTTACCGCCTTTATAGAGAACATGGCATTACCAAATATATCAAATTTCAAAGGATGACATGGGCTGACTATCTAATACGCTCGCCGGATGAATGCTCATCTAAAAGGATATTTATGACTAGGCCTACTAGACTTTTTATGACTTGGCTAAACTTAAAAAGCCCGATTATGTAGATAAGGATTTCCTAGTACTGTATTTTATTTTATTTTGTAACCGTCCTTTACCAGCTTTTGAGTTTACGGCTACTAAAATTCAACTTCGTAGCCTTGTAATTTTAAACCTAATCCAGAAGACATGGGAACTCCTGGATCAAGTGTCGGGTGAAATTTGCCTTCGTGGAGGACTTTTTGATGGAACTAACCCGCATTTGCGTTATATGTTGAGAAAACCCACGAAAATTTCCCACGGTTAGCCTGATGGCAAGGAGGCTATAACTCATGACCCGTCTGTTTTACGTCAGCACTGTGGTTCGTGAGAGGCCGGGAGTGGAATTCATATCGAGCAGTCATCACTGGGATTCGAACCGGGCTCATCTCATTGGAAGGCGAAAGCTCTATCCCCTGAGCCACCACGTCTTTCCCGGTATTGTTTTATTTTAAAACCGGCAAAAGATTAACTCGATGAATGATGAGAAACCAGAGCATCCTGGCACAGCATTTCATAACCATCGTTGAACAGCCTACTCAATTTTTGGATTTACGACTATTAATGTTCAACTTCTTAGCCTTGTAATTTTGCACCCAATCAAGAAGACAGGGGAACTCCTGTATCAAGCATTGGGCGAAATTTTTCTTAGGGGAGGACTTTTTGATCGTATTAACCGAATTTGTGTAACATGGAAAGGAAAACCCCAAATTCCTCCTACGATTAGCCTAACGGCAAGAGGACTTTTACCCATGATCCGTCTACCACTAAGGATATTTTACGTCAGCACTGGGGTCGGAGAGAGCCGGGTGTGGAGTTCGTATCCACCAGCCATCGCCGAGTTTCGAGCCCAGTTCACCTCATTGGAAAGTGAACGCTCTATCTCCTGAGCCAACACGACTCCCCTGCACTGTTTTTTTCTTTTTTTTTTTTAAATTTTTTTTTTTTAATAACTGTTGTTGAACAGCAGACCCAATTTTGGGTTTATGACTACTTATGTTCAAGTTCCTAGCCAAGTAATTTTGAACCCAATCCAGAAGACAAGGTGACTCCTGAATCAAGTATTGGGACAAATTTGCCGTCGTGGAGGACTTTTTCCGGAAACTAACCCGCATTTGCGTTGCATGGAGAGGAAAACCACGAAAACTTCCCACGATTAGTGTCACGGCAATGGAACCTTAACCTGTGATCCGTCATCCACTGAGGATATTTAACGTCAGCACTGTTGTCAGTGCAAGGCGAGAGCGGAATTCTAGGATTCCAGTCATCGCTAGGATTCGAACCCGGTTCACCTCATTGGAAGGCGAACGCTCTATAATTTGAGCCGACACGACTCTCATGGCAATGTATTATAAAAACTGGCGAACTGTTGCGAAGAGTAGGTCTGGATGGAAAAGTAATAGTAAGAGGCCAGGGCCCACCTCAGGCTGTCACGCTAATGATGATGACGGTGGTATTATTTACGCCTCACGGTTAACAAAATGCTCCGAAATTAGATATTAAAAAAAATAATTTAAACAGAAAAACAACCAAGACTAAAATTTTTAGACCTAAAAGTATACTTTTTACGCCTCATGGTCAGCAATTTTAATAGTGGGAAATTTTGCATATAATTAATTTTTATTATATATATATATATATATATATTATATATATATATATATATATAGAGAGAGAGAGAGAGAGACAGAGAGAGAGGGAGAGAGAGAGAGAAAACATAGAAAAAATTACAGAGTAATGAAAAAAGAGAAGAAAAAACTATTTTAAAAAAATTATTTAGAAAAAAAAAGCGAGAAAAAAAAGATATAATCTCTTTACCAACTCATACAATTATATCCGCAAAATGGAGTACTTTCTAATATTATATCGATATAGCCAAAGCAAAATATATCAATACAATGTTTTTTTTTTCTAAATATTTTTTTAAAAATAATTATCTTCTTTTTTTTCATTAATCAGTAAATTTTTCCATGTTTTCTCTACATGTTGAACTTACTTTATGAGTTCTATATACTCGCAGTTTATGCACAGTAAATAAAATTTATTGATTTCCTTAATGATTTTCTTCGTTTTTCTCTTTTTTGTATTATTTATTGTGCTATTATATATATATATATATATATATATATATATATATATATATATATATATATATATATATATACATTCCTGTGAATAAATAAAGTCAACAGTATTCAGATTTCAATTTTAAAAACTCGCTCTTGATGCTCACAAGAACAAAAAAGAATAAATAAATAAGAGAAGAAGTTTAAATGTTGCCATGAATAAATTTTAAAATTTTTATTGAAATTTTAAAAAAATAAAAAAGTCTCAAGAGAGATTAAAAATAGTCTGCAATTTGAACTGTCATACAATATAATGTTTATTGCTGAGAGATCTTGCAAATCGTCATGCTTATCGGTCTAATTCTAACATTAACGTTATTAGAGCTTCACTGCGCATGTGTAAAAATTTCGTAATTAATCACAGCATCGCTAAGAGTTCGAAAATAGAGTTAACGTTATATAAACTCTATGCGAAATCTCTATAAAAAAATACCGTTTCTCATTTATTATTTTTATTCTGACACGTTCTAAATTCCTAAGTTTAATTTTAGAGCAGTTATTTATTTTTCAGACATAGGTACATAGTCGTTACTTTCTTTATGACTAACATATTAGCACAATTTTCTTACATAAAATTATAATAATTAATACATTTACAACCAAAATAATTACTTTCAAAATTATTTTTAATAAGAAAAAAATGACGAATAGGTAGTAACCACGGGGTTCAATGAGCGGTGCCTAGTTTTATTTATAAAAAGTAATATCATGCGAGTCCTTGTAGATTACAGAATGCAACTTCTCCGCGAAACAAATTATTTGCGAAGAAGTGCAGGGTTAGCCTGAATGGTTCATCTGGTTTCAAAGGATATTTTGTATAATTATACTATACAGAGAGAAAGGTGACACACTAAGAGATAGATACATTTACTAATTTTCTGTTACACTCTCTTTTGGTCTTCTGGTATACATCTTCACTGTAATCTAGCTCCATCCACCCAATTGAATTTATAGGTGTATACCAGGCACTTGGTAAGTGTATGCATCTTACATGCACTTGGTAAGTACATGCACTTTTATCAGTTGCATTTGCAACGTATACCAGGCACATGGTAAGTGTATGCATCTTTCAATGCATGTACTTTTGGTCAGACGACATTCATCCTAATTGTTGTAATCCAGTTCCATCTGGTATTATCAGTTGCATTTGCAACGTATACCAGGCACATGGTAAGTGTATGCATCTTTCAATGCATGCATTTTTGGTCAGACGACATTCATCCTAATTGTTGTAATCCAGCTCCATCTGGTATTATCAGTTGCATTTGCAACGTATACCAGGCACATGGTAGGTGTATGCATCTTTCAATGCATGCACTTTTGGTCAGACGATACATTCATCCTAATTGTTGTAATCCAGCTCCATCTGGTATTATCAGTTGCATTTGCACCAGGCATATGGTAAGTGTATGCATCTTTCAATGTATGTGCTTTTGGTCAGACGACATTCATCCTAATTGTTGTAATCCAGCTCCATCTGGTATTATCAGTTGCATTTGCAACGTATACCAGGCACATGGTAAGTGTATACATCTTTCAATGCATGTACTTTTGGTCAGACGACATTCATCCTAATTGTTGTAATCCATCTCCATCTGGTATTATCAGTTGCATTTGTAGCGTATACCAGACACATAGAAAATTTATATATCTTTCAATATGTGTGCTTTTGGTCTTCCGGCAAACATTCCAACTTTAAACCAGCTCCACCCATAGTATTTATTGAATTTGTAATGCGTACTTTACATTTGATAATTGCATGCCAGACACATAGAAAATGTATATATTTTTCTATGTGTGCGCTTTTGGTCCTCTGGCACACATCCCAATGGTAATACAGCTCCTTCCATACCATTTCAGACCCAGATACCCGTCATGATATTAATTTTTAGGTATGTGTCTTACACCCCAAAGTTAGCCAGTTTTTTTTTTCTTTGCCAGATTTAGATTTGAGCTCTATCTGTATGTAAAATGGCAATATTACTGTAACATACTCAGTTTTTAGGGATTAGAAAGCGATTGAAACTCGTGAGGTCATCCAGCATAGAGCTTCAATTAAAATTAGTGCTATAGCTAATATTAAAATTATCGGAATTTCGACTGACAACAATTTTCCTAGGTGATGTTATAGCGATAAAATATGCTTGTAGCTGAAAAGAAATGGGAACTCATTTTTCTATTCAGCAAAAAGCACCATTTTAAATTTGAGTGTTCTAACTAGTCTTAAAGTAACCAGAATTTCGATTGACTATAAACTCCATTTTGCAATAAAATTACGATAAATTTTGCATGCATCCTTCAGGAAACAATTATAAACTTCAATTTAGTTAAGCATGGAGTTACAGTTAAAATTTGAGCCTCCTAGCTAGTTGGAAAGTGGTCAAACTTTTGATTACAAGATTCCGTCGTTATTATACAAAAGCAAGTTAATTAAAACCTAGGATAACCAAACATAAAAAATACACGCATTTTTTATATTACGGTACTATTATAATAGCTATTTAGTAATAAGACTATAACCATAGTAATTTAATAATGGTTATTTTCTTAGATTTCAATTTATTATTAATTTATAAGCCGATGTTAGTTATAAGTGAGAGAATGTCAAAAAATAATGAAAGCGCATTTGAGATTTTTAATATTTCCCATTACTATGACGACCGCTCTTTATTATAATAAGTTTAACTTTGAGACGAGTTTTTTAGATGTGCTTATTTAATTAACGTAAATAACGCGAGGTTAATTTCAAAAGCATATTATTGAATTAAAACAAACAGGGTGCTCTGTAATCACTGCACTTGATATGCAGTTTTCTTAAAGATTCCACGTTACAATCAGTTGAAAAATTTAAAAATTTATTTTCAAGCTTTTAAAAACAAATCATTCATCATTCGATAGAAAATAAAAATATTCTAAGAACAAGTGTTACAACTGTTTTCGATTTAACGTTTCAGATAAGAACGATTGTTGACTAGAAGGATTAAAATTCCACTCTTTTTAGTGAAGCATTATTTTTAGCTGTCACTTAATATGAGTTTATTGTTCTCTTTAGTTGTGGAAAGATAAGCATATTTGTAAAGCTTCTCTCAAGATCAAGGATTTGTAAAAAGGATTTTGTCGTTATAATCAAATGGTGAGCAATGATGCATGTAAATATCATTGCATAAACTTCAATTGTTAAAAGTAATCCATTTCTTTTCATTTAGTTTTCAAAATTTCGCTTTTAGAATATTAAATAGCTACTTCTGGAGCAGTGATGTAAATACAGAGTTGATTTCACAACCGAACAATTTAGGTATCGTAAAACAGAATTAACCCATAATTTAAAAAATTTAAAAATTAAAGTGACGACACGGAAGAAAAAAATTCTGGTAAAGTTATCGCACTGTGGGTTTATAACATTTCTAGTATTTTTTAAAAAAAAAAAAAATTTGGTTAATAAAACTACATTATGCGGGGTTTAAACCATTATTCACTTGGTTAATTTTTTCGTTCATTTGGTAATGGTTTACCGGAAATTCTGGTTTTCAAAAGTAGAGTTCTTATTAACAGACATTTAGTAAGCAAACACAAAGCTGTTAAAGTTTTTTTATTTATTTCCAATGGCAAAAGAAAATGGCAAACTCTTACAAAAACAGTGAACAAAAAAGGTGAACAACATGAAAAAAGTCACTATCTCATTAACAGATCCAGTAGCGCCCCACCTCAGAGAACCCCACGCAGAGCCGAGCATCTCAATAGATGGTTCCTGTCCATAAGTTCACTATTCGAGCATAACCGGCAATTTGTGTCAGCGAAAATGCCGATGCGGCAGAGGTGGTTCGCCAGGCAATAATTATGGCCCACCGCAAGCCAGAGCTGTTAAAGTAAATTGATCTAAATTAAAGGTTTTTGTACCATGCTCTACTAAGATATCTATTAACTATCATATTTTACCACATTTACCAAATTTTATCACACATTTTAAAATAATATTTTATTGTTAATTTTATTAAATCATTACCAAAGCGCTTCGGTAAAAATTGTCGAGCTTTTTAGTGTTCCCTACAGAGTCAGAAGCACGGTAAAGTTCGTCGTATTCTGGTAGTTATTCTAACTTTCATTACCATTCATTTTAGAATTTCATTATTAAAAGAATAATAGTATAAAAAAAAAACTAAGAGTAGGTTTTGCTGTAATGTATGCCAAAAGGATGATCTTAATAACATTTTTAGAATCATTATTCAAAACGAAGTCAAAAGGATGCACATATTGGAGGAAAAAAATAAAATAAGCCAGAAGCGAAAAAAAAAACACACGGTTGAAATCTAACAAAACACTACTGAAGAAGGAGTAACTGAAAACATTAAAACTCGGTTGATTGCCATTTGAAAGACGGTTATTAGAAACTTCGGTAAGATACATCAAGCAATCAAACTGTTTTTCATGTTTCTCAGGCTGCGTTTCATAAGTTCGATAAATATTAAATAGCAACCACTAATAATATATCCGTGTTAGCTTTAAATTTATTTATAAATACATAAAAACGGTATTTGTTTAATACCCATATCACACTTTTAAATTTTTATGCAATTTGATTTAACTTTTGTGTGCTTTCAGTGTACTTGATCACGTGGTAGACTGTTTATTTTAAAAACATGGTTTTGAGGATTTTATATTATTCATTGCACTAAATTATCTTTTCAGGGCTTTTGTCAAAATCAGTTTTTTTATTTTTCTACGAAAAAAGCATCATTTAAAAATTGATGCGACAAAAAAGAAGCCGCTGTTTCTTGATATTGTTACAAAATTAATAATAAATAAATACACTAATTTTAACTTCTGATTCAGCTTTAATACAATTTCTAAGCAGAAAATATTTTTAAAAAAAATGCATTACTTATTATAATCTTATTTATGGAATCGATTGAGATTTATAGTTTATAACTAATAAATCAAAATGTGATTGTGCTTAATGTAAACCAAAAGTGACAAAGGTGTCGTATAAATTCTATCCTGCTCAACACTTCTGTGACTTCATAAACTGGGTTGCAAATTTATCTGCTAACCTTGTTAACTAACATCTAAAAAAAGTTATCTAAATAATTACGTCAAAAACACTGTCCTTGAATAAATTTTAATAAAATTATTAAAATTTCTAAATTACGAAAATTTATCTTTTCTACCAACCTTGTACATAATTAACGCCTAATACAAACACGTCAAAAATACTGCCCTTGAAAAAAGTCGAAGAAAAATTGTTAAAATAGTAAATTGACAATAAAAAAAATTTATAATTCAGTAAATATTTATAAATATATTAATTTTCCTAATTAATATTGAATTCAAGGCAAATAAACATAATAAGCAACCTTCAAATTTTCCACACACACACAAAAAAAAAATAATAAAAAAATGAATAAGGTTTATATATCACCTTTGTCGCATTCCCACTTCACGTAATCAAAGTAATTATTGAATAATCGTTCTGCTTTGATTGATGCCATTAATTTGATCTTAGATGTAGGAAAAGGGTGATGCACTTCTAAAAAATAAACAATCCTATTTTCATTCCAAATGAACTTTTAAACTTGGACATCTCTTTTTAAAAAAAAAAAATTATGCTGTGAGATCCGTTTGAAAAGTTTTCTCATTTAAGTAGTTTCCTAAAAATTTAAGTTAAAGAGTTTCCTCAATAAAAGATTTCCTGCTTCACATTTTGTGTACCCTATTCTACAATAATAAATTAACCCTGGAGACGCCATTATAGGCATTATAGATTTTCTAGCTTTTAAAATTTGAATAGTGACTAGCCGTTGAATAGTGATTCAAAATTGATATACTGCTTGATAACTCTTGAAAGAAACTTTGTTTTTTAATTTTTTTCCGGTTAAAAAGTTCCTCTTGACAGCGATTTGCTTTTTTAAAACATGAAAAATCATCAGAAAAAAAATAAATAAATGGAAGTTTTTAGAACTTACTGTGCTAAAAATCTCTGGAAACATATACACTCCACAACATAGGTATTATTATTATTATTATTTTTAATAAAATGTAATTCTTGCCTCTATTACGAAAAAAAAAGTTTTAGTACTTATTTTCTTTATTGATGTTTAAAAGTAAGTCCTAATTTTAGTTAACACTTAAGTTTGTGTGACTGAATGTGTGTATGATATTCGTCTTCAGCACATCAAAAAAATAAAAGTTATTTTAGCCTATCCGAATAAAAAGTTAAACCGTTTACGAAGTTCTTCTTTCTTTCTAATGAAAAACTTTTTAAAGTGGTTTTATAGTAATATACTGCCGTGCAAATGAAAAATCAAAGTAAACGACAAAAAATTCAACGTTGAGATTTTCATAAATTTGGCATCTTTGCATGATAAGCTACATAGTGTAAAAAAAATTTTCTTTCTAAATTTTGTTCTATCTATTTTTTTAAATTCTATTTTAAATAGTTGTCAAGCCACTTTCTCGGAATCAATCGTGAAGCACTTATGTTGTTTTCTGAATTGCACGGCAATATATCTACTTATGGCTATGATAATAATACTCAAGTAGCCAATAAAAGTGTACCTCTCTAGATTTCTTCATATGGTAGCATTTTTTCCTCTTTCTTTCCTTCTCTTTTTTTGTAAAAATAAAAATGAAGAAAATTATAATAAAAAAAATTTCAACTTAATAATTTAAAAATCAAAAATGCAGTTCTTCAAAAATACAATATTGATAGTTTTTCCAGTATAAAATTGACAATTATACTAACATATGCATGGACTTTTGAGAAGAATAGTGCTGCATGAAAAATTACATATAAAAAATTTAGTTATTACCTGAAGGGTGTTGAGTTAACACCGCCTTTAGTATAGATTTTTAAAATTCTTGTCAAAAAATTTTATTCACGCTTTTTCAAAAACTAACGAATCATCAATGAGGAAAATTATACAAAAAAATATATCTGCTTGTTGGAGGAAACTTAAGGAGAGAGAAAACTACTATTAAAAAAATCATCTAAAAACAGTTAAATGGATTTTTATGTTATTATTCCCGCTTTTTTCAATAGTGATTCGTCAGTTTTAAATTTCGCTTTTGTTTTCTTCCTGACAAATATTAATTTTTGACATCGAATAAACATACATTTTTCTCTTCATTTTTTTGCAACGATCCGAAAAATTAAAAATTTTTATTTAGGACTTTTAAATGGTAAAAATAAACATTAAAAAACTAGTTTCAATAGTTGATTTTGTAATTATTTACAACTCATTATAGCTATATAAGAGTAAATTTTTAGATAAAATATTACACTAAACTGATAGGCACTCTAGAACAACTTATCCACTGTTTTTCACCAAAGGTAATACAAACATAACGCACATCGAAAGAAAAAGTACTAAGGTTTCTTGTGACTTGCAATACTCACAGTTAAATCTGATTTTAAAAAAAAGTCTGATCCAACTAGAAGTCACATTCGAAAAACACAGATAATTTTTCGGAAAATTTCTTCCAGAGTGGTCACCGAAACGGTATGGTGAGGTAAAAATTCTCTTACCACGTCTTGGATAGAAAAGTTAAATTTGCCGTGTAATAGGCTGAGTATCATACTACTGTACCAGACAGGCTGAGTATCAGTAATCATACTACTCATTCTTTCTTTAAGAAGGTCGGAATTCCTTAATGTTCTAATTACAAAAGCAAAACCTTTGTTTATAATGATCCTGATCATTTATTTCTGGATAATCAAGGCAAAAAGCATAAAAAGGCGAAAATAAAAATAATATAAGTAACAAAAATACGCAGTTAAGCAGGAATAAACAATTTACATGTGCAGTCCTCAAAAAAAAAAAAAAAAAAAAAAAAAAAACGAATCACCCTGAATAACTTTCGTTCTAATGATCGGATTTTCACGAACTAAGTGTCAATCCTGGGGGTGACCTCAAATATGCTAATTAATTAGTGCTAACTATTAATTAAGTTACGAAATCGGACACAAAAACGTACTTTCTCTGAATAAACATAGATTTTTTTTTACATATTTGGAATCCTGACTCATGAAATAGGGGGGGGGGGGTAGACAACATTTCGAAAAATTTGGGTCGTAAATTGGGTCGCAATAAAGATTTATATATTTGGCGATAGTCCCTGAAAGCAGTCAACCAACCAGGCTATCCCGGTCCTTCAGGTCCAGATTTGCAGAGAGTTTAATTAAACGCCCAGCGTCGTGTATAACTTTGGAAGCAGTTCCAGGCAACCGGATGCATCCAGAGAAAGCCTGGGCAAAGTCGTCCAAGAGCCACGACTGCCAGAGAAGATCGCCATTTGCCCAATTATAGCGAGGTGTAACAGAGGGGCTACAGCTTTTCAGCTCTCTCGTGACATGCATGTAGCCACAGAAACCCGTGTATCAAGGGTGACTGTTTTCAAACAACTTCATGAGAGAGGGTTGTTTGCAAGAAGACCTGCTGTTTGTGTCCCACTCACTTCTACGAAGTTCAGCTGGTGCAGAGAGCATAGAGATTCCATATGGATCAATGGGCAACTGTTCTCTTCATTGATGAGTCCCGGTTCAGCCTAAACACCGATGTTCACCGTACGTTCATATGGAGAGAATTAGGGACCCGCTACCTACCCTCGAATGTTCGCAAAATCAACCATTATGGCTGGGATGGTTTAATGGTCTGGTCAGGCACGATGCAGGATGGCCGCAAACCTCTTTATATTTGAAAGAGGCTCTGTGACTGGTGTGAGGTATAGGGATGAGGTCTTGGCCCTATGTTGTTGTTTTTTCATGGGTGCAGTTGGCCCTGTCTTTATTTTAATGGACAATAACGCGAGGCTACATAGAACTCTTCTGGTCGAAGAATTTCTAGAGAGTGAGGATATATGCCGGATGGATTGGCCAGCCAGATCTCCAGACCATAACCCTATAGAGCATCTCTGGGACGCTCTGGGAAGGGCAATTGCAACTCTCTACCCCCTCCTAGAATCATCCAGGGAATGAACTTGCTTAACGAGTGGGATCAATTGCCACAGAAAATAATAAACTGCCTTATTTCAAGTATGAAATTACACTGCAAGGTCTGTATATCTGCAAAAAGGGACCATACCCCCTATTAACCCATTTTTTTATTATTCTGTAGCCACTGTTTCATATCTTCCGACTCCAATGAATGTTACGCACGATTATGCATGTGTATTACTTTTGTTGGATGATTATTTGTTTTGTATTGTATCAATGTATGTATATATCAAATTTCATAAAAATCGGTCCAGTAGTTCTAGAAATAATCGACTAAGTCTGCAAATTCTCTTAATTTCTTACACCAGTGTTCATGTACAACAACCTAATTCAAAACAAATGTGCAATTGCAATATATTGATTATATTTACATATATTGACAAAATAGGGGGCTAAAAACAAACGCAAAACGCTTATTTTATCACAGAGGGGAAAACAAGGTAATATAAAAAAGTGAAATAAGATTAAATAGACTTGGTAAATAACACAAAGGTAATTATGGGCATTTTGTCGTAGTTAAAAGTTGAAGAAAACATTAATTATCTTAAAGTGAATAATTTTCCTTCATTTTTAAATAGCTATCGAAATTTCATGCAAGATATAAAAAAATATTTCTCAACAAAAGGTGGGCTGTTGCTTTGAAAAATAAAAACTATTTTGCAATAAGTTATGAAAAATTAATATTGCGATAAATTTTTCTAAAAATTAATATAATATAACTCGCTATGATCACCAACATCCTCCCCAAATCCGATTATCTTAGGATTAATTTAATCTGAAATGTGCGTTATTAAATTTATTGTATGTGTTAAATGAAGACGTAAATTAAATGGAGACATAAATTAAAAATTAATTTACGTAAAACTTATAAAATAAATTTTTAGCGATGGTTACTTGAATACTTATAAAGTAACGACTTTTACTTGCAAATCTGTCGAATTCCTATATCTACTTATTTTTAGAGAATAATTAACCCCTTAACGCACAGATTTTTTGAAAAAAAATCGGCCAAAAAAAATCTCTTTTTTTTATGTAAAAAACACACTTTAGAACATTGTCTTTTCTTTTGGTGGACAAGTTTGATATACCGCGCTTTTGTTCCATGGAAAAAGGCTATATTCAGAGATGCCAACTGCTCCGAACTCGCTAAAATAATTTAAAAAAAACGGTAATAACTACAAAGTAAATTTTCCAAATTTTTGACTATTTTTGCTTGCTTTTTAAAAGGTACTATAAGTACTATAAAGTAGTGAATTATAAAAGCCTACGAATTATTTAGAAATAGTGGTGGGTAAAAATCTACTAAATTGAATTTATTAAACTAAGAATCACAATTGATAAACTACCACTTTAAAATATATATTTGCTGTCCGGATCAAGTTGGCATCTCTGTATATTTTTTTCTTGAATAAATAGGCGTTATAACTTACAATGCTATTTAAATGATAAATATCAATAAACGATTTTTTTTCTTAGCTTTCACATTGTTATTTTCAATTCTCGATTATATATTCGAGTGTGAAAAATTATAGAAGCATAAAATACAACGCCACTCGAATTATCTCGAGTGTGCACAGTTTGGCCTGTTTACCGCACTCGAATTAACTCGATCGCACAAGTTAAGGGGTTAATAATCCTTGTTAATTCCCAATAATTCAGACTAAAAACATAATTAAAGGGGAAAATAATACTAAGATAAAGAGCAAAAATATAAAGTCGGGCAAGAATAAAGAAAGCAAATATGCATTACAGAAAATTAATTTGCAACAGAAGTGAAAATACAGCTAGAAAATGTATTTATATCTGGCAGCATTGTGAAAGAAATCGCTTTTTTGCAGTTAAACATGAAGCATAACAGCTGTGAAAATTTGCAACTATAAAAATAAAATAATAAACCTGTTACAGCTTCTGTTAAAATGACGTTTTTTTATACAATAATGATGCTAAAATTAGTGAAAATTGACAAGTGATTAATACACATACCAGGGGTGGCCAAGCCACTTCATAGTCGAGCCATTTTTCAAAATTTGAAATTTTTCGCGAGCCGCAATTAAATACGTATTTAAAAAGTATGCAAAAAAGGTATTAAAATTTTTTCTTACATAAATTATATTTATTGAAAATATATAAGTAAAAGAACAAAAATGTGTACTGAATTTAAATATTAAAAATTAAACACATTTATTTTACTTCTCTTGATAATCTAATATATATAATTCTCTTACGTGGCTCCCAAATTTTGGCTGTATTTCTTTTCCGCCGGTGGCAACGTTTGCTTTGTTTTGTTTACGTTTTGAAAACACCAAAGCATTCTGCCTTTTAATGATGTGTTTCTGATCTAATATATATAATTCTCTTACGTGGCTCCCAAATTTTGGCTGAAGTACTTTGTACAACTAAATAAGATTCTTTTCACAACACTTAAATATTTACTTTATTTTCTTCATTTATAGATAAAACAGTCGGCAAAGAATTCTGTTAGGTTAAAAAACATTTCGCTAAAAAAAGAAAGAAATCTAAAAAAAATAAAAATGCTGTTGCCAGCCATAGAATTTTTTGAAAGTTAACTTAGCAACATAAATCAAAATGACATAGAAGCGCAACTAGATCAAGCGAGCATTGGATTGCGAAGCAATCCGAAATGAACTGCGAAAGCAGGTCCGGGGGTTGGCGAGCGCCAGCGAGCAGGGGGCGAAGCCTCCTAGTTCTTTACAATTTGGTGAATAATTGGTGACAGCACTTCCCAGTAATTCTTTGAGGCACTGGTAAGTTAATACTGATCGGTGTTTGGATTTCACAAATTTTAAAGTGGAATAAAATGATTCACATAAGTACGTTGTTCGGAATATTGAAATAATTCGACGAGCAGCCTTTTTTAATTCAGGATACTTAGATTCTGGTACAAACTTCCAAAATTCAGTAATTGATGTCGACTTATATTTTAATTGTAGAGCTTGATTTTCTTGCATCTCTATTAATTCTAATTATCCAGATGCTTTTTGTGTCATAATTATATTGGAAATGGAAAACTCACCTTGAATTGAACAACGTTGCACTAAGTCTTTTATATTTGTTCTCAGTAATTTAAAAAACATTTTGAAACGCATACGGAACGATAATAATTTTTTAAAATATAATAGCACAAAAATGAAAAGGGAACTCGAGTACGTTTATTGAGAGCCATAAATAATCCTTCAAAGAGCCGCATGTGGCTCGCGAGCCGCCGGTTGGCCACCCCTGACATATACGAACCATAAATCAGTTGACACTGTGAAGGCAACATTTATTTAGAATACACATAATACTAAAATAACGTCCAAAAGTGGTTTGCACGTTTTTTTTCAGCATAACATAATTTGCGAACGTGGGAATACAACAAGAATAATTAAAAGTATTGTCAAAAGTATTTTTTCGAGTATGCTCGTGATGCTGAGTAGTGGAGGAGATTTGAAAATGGGAAAATAAAACGTGAGTGATTAAAATAAATGATACAGTGAAAAAAAGTTTTCCATTTCAAGAATATGCATGATACTGTACAGTTGTGAAAATTAGATATTTAAATAATAAAAGAAAATATATAAACAAAATAATAATAAAGCACAAGCATAATCATAAGCTTTGTTAGCACAGTAAAAAAAATGAAACGTAATTTCAGAAATGCGTATTATGACAAACAGATATGAAAATGTAAGAAATGTAAAACTATAATATTAATATTTAAGTCTAGCAATGCTATATGAAATAAAACTCTGAGCATGTGAAATAGCGAGCATTTACTAGTGAACAAGAACTAGAACTTGCACTTCTATTGGAAAATGATGAGCGACCAATCAAAAGGCTTGGTTTAGGCTCTTTTCAAAAAAATTTTTAGTATCTTTTCATTTTTCTTTTTTAAAAACACATTTGATAATTGAATTCTTCGGGAAACATGAAATGTATAGATGGTGTACCCGTACTCAAAAATAAGAATTTGCGTTGCGTTCTCGAATAAATTGTACGATTCTCGGAAATTTTGGGGAAAATATTAATTTGAATGTGCAAAATAATAATTATTTTCATTTTCAAATGATAACTGATACCAGGTGCAGAAACATCTTCATGAAACTTGATTTCATTAATAAACAGTTTTGACATATTTTATGACATTCAGCATTTATTTAAAACTAATCAAATAAATGAGTACATAATTAATAAAATTTTGTTAATTCTTTTTTAGTTTTCATTTCAACATGGGGATTTTTAACTTTTCTCTTGCATTATCTGAAATACAAAATTGTCATGTTTAAAAATATATGCCTTTTCTGACTCTATTTTTATTTGTCTTTCTTTCTGACTTTTTTCGGATAAATTCAAGAACATTTGAGAAGACATAATACGATCTGAGGACATTTTCTGTCCTCAAAGAGTTAGATAGTTTTTAAGGACAACAAGGAAATTCGAGAACACGAGAACTGTCTTTAAGATTCGAGGACATCTGATCACATTAGGTGGGTGACTTGAGGACGAGACATGACATAAGAATTTTGTGAAACGGGAGGGGAGGATTCAAAAATATTTTTAAAAAAAGTGTTTGACTTCATTATGAACACCCTCTTACATCAAAATTTTTTTATTGTACTTAATACCGAGTGTTTATGAGAGTTAAAAAAAACTAGAAAATATTGATTTGTTCACAAACAAGTTGAGTAGAAAAATGATTTGGCAAATTTCGATAGTCAGTTTATTTTTTTTTTTTCAGTTGCATAACAGTAAACATTATCTCAGAAAAACACTGGTTTGAAGGTTGTGAAACTAAAAGTACCTAACTATATTAAATTGGAAATAAAATGATTATAAAGCGTAAATAAGAGAACTCGATCCATCAATCATCTGTAATTAGAGGTTAAAGCAATTAGTCACAAGGGCGGCCTTAAGGCTGAAGTATTCTTTCGAGGAAGGTAAATTGGTAAATTAGACGGAAAGAGAGCACAGAATATAAATGCTGATTTATTCATTTTTAATTAATGCGGATGAAGATATGAATTATCTTAAAACCATTTAATACTAATGGATTATTGAAATACATCCGGATTCTCGCTGATTACCATATTTAACAGTAAATTCTTTGTCATGTTTAAAAGACTGTGAAATCTCTTTTCTTGATAACAGTTGCTTTCATTTAGTTAATATTTGAGGCAAGAGGGAGCACAAAAATAGAAAGTTGTTGACATATAATCATTAAATTCATCTGAATGTTTTACTTCAGGAACTAGTAAAATAAAAATATTATTATTTTTTAACCACATCATATCTTCATTCATAAGTTAGGGAGAAACTAATGATAAAGGAAGATTTTATAAATTTTCAAAGTGCTTTCCTCTTCCGTTTCGATTTGTATCTCCTTGACACGGAATTTTTATTAAACATATTTTTGTACTTTTTTCAATATTTTTTTATTAATTTGGTCAAAATGAGTGAAAAAATATTATATTTAGTATTTTAATAATTATTGGTTATGAAATACAGCATATTAAAAATCGGTGCCTTTTTCTGCGTTAAAGGTAAAACCTTCCAAACACGGCTCACTTCCAAACAATAATTTTTCAAATATGCACTTGTTTGCAGCTATTTAGAAGTAAAAGAAATAGTTATGCATCATGAAAATTTCTTTCATTTACAAAATCAATTATTGATAAACTTTTGAATATGAATAGAAAAAAATTGCGAACTACTTTTTTTTTTTGTTTTTTTGGATTATATACACTCTATAACAAAAATAATCGACGCGCCAAGAAGCAATCATCCGATTGCTTTGAAATTTCGCATGCATGAATGTTTTGAACAGATAGGCTGGAATGATGCCGACTGGGGACGTATAGTCTTTAGCGACGAATCCCGCTTCCAACTGTGTCCTGACGATCATCGAAGACGTGTTTGGAGACGCACAGGGCAGAGGGGGGATCCTGCCTTCACTATTGCACGCCACACCGGCCCTCAACAAGGCATTATGGTCTGGGGTGCCATTTCCTTTGACAGCCGGACCCCTTTGGTCGTCATTAGAGGTACACTTACTGCACAGCGGTACGTCGACGACATCCTAAGACCTGTTTTGCTACCGTTCCGTTTGCGGCGCCCTGGGCTGGTTTTACAGTAGGACAATGCCAGACCACATACGGTACGTGTTGCTATGAACTGTCTGCAAGCTTGTCAAACTCTTCCTTGGCCTGCCAGATAACCAGATCTCTCTCCCATCGAGCATGTCTGGGATATGATGGGAAGGCGATTGCATCTGGTACGGAATGTTGATGACCTCATTCAACAATTGGATCAAATTTGGCAGGAAATACCGCAAGAGACCATCCGGGAGCTTTATCGGTCCATGCCACGCCGTGTGGCAGCTTGTATCCAGGCTAGAGGCGGGTCAACACCTTATTGAACTTGTTACTATAACTCTGCAATAAATTATTCAATTGTTCTGAAATTTTAATCATTTACTGTTCTGTACATTGTCTTCCTATCCACCAATTTTCGTTGCAATCGGACAACTCCTTCTTGGTGCGTCGATTTTTTTTTTGTTATAGAGTGTATTTTAGTACAAATATAATTTTGATATTCTAATAGATTTTGAAGTCACTATTAGATTGTTTTTCATAATTAAAAAATACGAAAATACGTTTTTGCTTGTTTGTTTGTTTGTAACTAGAGTATCAGAAAAGAAATATGTAAAAGGACACCGGTGTCCCATCTGCGTCAAAGGGTTATCACCTGCGTTGAAGAGCCGGAGATGTAAATCGGATTTGTGTTACTTTTCTGCAAGTCCGTAACCTTGTAACTTTAAAATACATGAATTCCCCAGCCACAGCTGGAATTTAAACTTAGGGTATTTGAATGAAAGTAGTAATTCAATAAATAAATAAAATAACGATTAATCTTCGTGAAACACGTAAAGCGTTTCCTTAGGGGTTAATAAGCGATGTCTTTTACTTGATAGTTTATCGCATGATTTTTTCTTTCATAAAATACAGGGTCATTCATAATTCTCTCTGTTTACTACAACCTTATTTTTACTACAACTGGCTTCAGTGGTACATGTTACTGCCCTCTACCGGCAACTGCTTAAATTGAAACTTGAATACTTTCGGAACAATTTCATATGTTCTTTTTTGCCATATTCATCTTCGTTTTTTTACTATAAAGCTTCGAAACCCCGGAGGAATTATGAATAACCCTGTAAATAAAGGAAACTGTTGAAAAGCGATAGCTATAAGGTAAGGTGGAATACCAAGTTCTAATTTTGAGGAGAGCAGATATAGAAAGACATTTTTAAATTAATAACACGCAATGACGATCATTAACAAACGAAGCGTTCTATATATATTTTTATTGCCACACATCCGGTAGTAATGTTACATTTTTCTATAATGCTATTATAATTATGTGATATCTTGCAATTATTAAGAAAAGCGAAATCTTCCTTCGCCCCAAATATCTCATAGTTAAAATATTCTCAGCTGCAAACATAAAAAAAAATAAATATATATATACTTAAAATATGTAAGAAAAATCAAATTGCCGTTACATTCTATCAATTTATTAAAACAAAACTATAGTGATGAATATAACATATAATAGCCCAACTTGCAGTAAATTTTATAATTAATTATGTGTAGTACAGTGCACACACACGCAAAATAAATAAATAAACCGACTACCCTGAATAACTTTTTATCGAATGATCGGATCTTCACTTTCTAGAACAGGGGTTTCCAACTTGCATGAGGCCGGGGGCCACAATTAAAAACACAAATCAAATGGCGTGCCGCAACTTTATCAAAATTTTATGTAGGACTTTTTTATGTTTAAAGGAACATTAAATATTACTGTCAGATTTTTACCAAGTTATACAAAACAAAAGTATTGAATTACAAATTAAAATAAGAAGTAGATTTTTAAAAATATTTAATTGCATATTAATAATATTTGTAAAAATATTAAACAAATAATAAAAAATTCGGGCTACAATAACTTTAATGGGCACCTATGTATTAAACAATTAATGTGCAACAGATATCTAATTGTTATAATATAAAACTTTAAAAAGGTTGGCATTAAAACTTACATAGCAGCACACAAAATATTCAATAAGAAAATTGAGGTTTGTCTGCTGCAACCACCAGAGAATATATATTTACAATTTAAATTTAAAATTTACTAATGTGTGTGTTAATATTTTCGTCCAAAATGAGTGGTTTCAAAAAGTTAAATCGGAGAATTTCTTCGAGAAAATTTCTGATACTTACATGCTAAATTATACTCCCAAAATACAAAAAAAAAAAAAAAAAAATTAAAAAAAATAAAAGAGAGCAGCATACACGATTATTTTTGTATTTGAATAAATATTTTCTTGGATGCAAAACCTGAGAATTTAATTTCTTTGCATCGTTGGTATGTTAAATTTCACAGAAACGAAGAAATTAGGTTTTTATTAACGAAAAAAGTATTTAAAACTCATATAGATTTTTTACGAAAATTGTCCGCAAAAAAATAACAAATAATATATTTTAGTTCGCGGGCCACAAAAAAAGGCTTCGCGGGCCGCCAGTTGGCAACCCCTGTTCTAGAACTTAATCATAATGGTTCGAGGGGTCACCTTTAATATGCTTATTAATCAGTATAGACAGATATTTTAAGCTATGAAATCAAATAAAAAAAAACGTACTTTTCCAGAATAAGCATAAATTTTTTTTTTTTTTTTTTTTTTTGCAACGAATTCGGATTTTTTACACCTAAAACATAGGTGGTAGTCGCAATCTGGAAAATATGGTTGTAATTAGTTTGGTCAGGGGAGTGGTCAAAAGAATGGACCCCTTAATCTTAATTAAACTTTTTGCATATTTCACCATATCTCGAAAACTTTTAAAGCTAATTGAAAAAATTTTGTGCATTATTACAAAATTCATCTCGAATTTTAAAAATTGCGACTTTTTTAAAATTAGATTGTTAAATATAAAATCGAGTTTTGAGTTTAAGAACTTCTAACGAAATTCATAATTATAATTAATTAGTTATTAGATAATAAATTTGCCTTCAAAAGTTATCAGAAAATGCAAAATTACTTAAATGATATGAGTTATTTTTTAAAAAAATCAAAGCTGAGAGTTATAAGGTGAAATATATAAAGCACTTAACTTGCTTACAAATTAAAAAATAGAATTTTTAGTTCTGTTATTTGTGTAAAGTTATCAGAGATAAAAGTAGTAAGTTGGATAAGTCAGCTTCAACAGCTAATAATTTGACATTGGCTTAATGTTAAAAAGATACATATCTCACCTGTTTAAAGAAATCATCATAAGCTCTAAAGAATATTTAAAAGATTTTTTTAGAAATTAATTATACAGAAAAGGGAACAGTTGAAAATTCGCACTCGTACACGGAGGAAAAAATATTCTGATACAAATATCGTACTGTATCAACACCTCCTAGCAGAAAGAAGGCCTCAGCACGGATTAATTTAGTAGTCAGACATAATGAACATAAACTGCGCAGTGGATGAAAATTAAGAAACACGTCACTACGTTCGGGCTACTATGCTGCGCAGTTTTGTTAAATACGAAAGATATCATTACGTTTGGACAACAAAAGGATCAAATTTCTTGTGTATGGTAACCCGTATGGAGGCCTTCTCTCTTCTAGGAGGTATTGACTGTATGGTAATAGCTTGGTTTAAAAAAAATAAAAAATAAACATAATTTTGGTTAATAAAACCAAATTATATGGTATTTAAAACCTCCATTTCGTAATTTTTTCTTTCATATTGTAAAAATTTACTTGAAATTCTGGTTTTAAAAATTATAGTTCCTATTGCCACACATTTAAACTATAAAAAACTGACAAAATAAATTTAAACGCATTAATGGTTTTGATACTCTGCTCTAAGGTATTATGATGAATTCATACAGCATTAATAAAATTTTTTTGCATAGTGTGAAATCAAATTTTAATGTCGTTTTTCCAAAACTATTATGCTTTTTGGTGTTCCCATGGAGCCAGAAACACTGTAAATATTACTATACTCTGGTAGTTTTGACCGTATTTTTTTTCTCTCTGTATAAAATGCGAGTTCTTACGTGTAATTACGGCATCGAGGACCACGCGAAACATTAAGAGAATATTGCACCACAAAAGCTGATGATGGGTATTTAGTGCTTAAGAGTAAGTGTGATCGGTTATGATTTTATGAAACTTGGCTCATCGGTCCCAATAAAAATATACTGCAACTAATAAAACAAAATGATGCAAATATTTAAAGAAAATAGCCCATATTGGGTCAATAGAACGTCTAGTGTTTTATTTCATGCCATTACAAAGCCACACGCTGCACAAATGACTATAGTTAAATTTAAGGAATTGGGACTGGAACTTCAATGTACTAGATCTAGCCCCCTCTGACTACCTTTCCTTCCTAAACTTGGGCACCGTTTTAATCAAAAAACAATTATGTTTTCAAAAATGCTATAAAACTGACCTTTTAAGAATTCATTGATTCAATAAAGAATTTTGGCATCAACAAAATCTAATTTAGGCTTAAGATTTCAATAATGTGTGGCAAATCGACGATGTATCTCACTCTTGAAAACAGAGTTATCTATCGTATTCCTTTAATCTAAATTTTAAAGCTCACCTGGTTCATCCGATATAGCCAAGGTCGCACAACCAAGTTATGTGGTGAATGCCGTAGCAATTTCCAATACTAATAAGTAACTTTAAGTGACACAAATTTAATTTTCTTAACACGTCTGAAAATGATTTTTAAACAAAACGGAATAGGGTATGAGCAATTTTGTAGCAAAAGGGGGAGAAAAACGAAACTTTTTCTTTCAATTAAGTGCTTTCAGTAAACTGCTTCCATGAGTGTTTCAGCAAGTGTAAGTGCTGCTTCCGCAAGTGTTTTCAGCAAATGTGAATTCTATGAACAAATTGAGTTTCGCCAAGGGCAACACCCTCTCTTTCATTCTTAGTGGCATTTTCATACGTTTTTTCGAAAAATTCTTTACATTGTTCACTCCCTCATGGTGGAAAACATATGACGAGGTACGCTTGTCTTAGTAGAATGTGACTTTATGTTTGCCAACTCGGTAGATCGATTAAATTCACTTTAGAACTTTGAACATTAAATTCTCTTTAAACGAGGAAACTAATTCTACTTGACCTCTTTTAAGATGCTCTCGTAAATAAACATTCTAATCACTTTCTCGCCTCTGTTTATCATATACATTTCGTCGTTTCTGTAAACCCCCTCCCTGAATTTAAAACTTTCTTTTTTGTGCACTTAACATTTTCTCTGACTCTTCTTCTTTAAATTCCGAACTTAACATCTTCCGCTCGCTAACTGCTAACCGTGGATTTAACCTTTCTTTAGTTGACCCTTGCTAAACTCACTAGACCCGATCGCCCTTCTTTTAAACTTAACAGTGAACCCTTTTTATTACCCTTTTGGCTACAAAATTGATAATATTCTATCCCATTTCGGTTTTTAAGTCGTTTTTAGACTTGTTAATAAAATTAAATTTAAGTCACTTTTAATTTTATTTTATAGCCGGCGTTGAACAACCGACCCAATGCTGAGTTTACGACTTCAACTTCGTATTGTTGTAATTTTGAACTTCACCAAGTCTAGAGAACTTTAAGATCAAGCATTGGGGCAAACTAGCCTTTAAGAGGACTTTTTAAAGAAACTAACCCGAGTTTAGGTCACGTGGAGTGACTGTCAGTAATGAAAATCATTGGGGAATTTACCACATACGAAGGAAGTGCGACTTTGGCTACATCTGACAAATCGGACGCACTTTAAAATTTAAACTTCGGGAACACGATAGATACGTATGTTTTCAAGAATGTATAAAATATCTAGTGTTGCACATTGTTGGAATCTTGGGAATAAAATCAATCCCATCAGCTTATCTTGATGCCAGGGAATCTTGTTTCATTCATAAAAATGCCGATTCCCTTGTTAAAGATATTAATTCTTCAGTACCTCACCATAGTGCGTAGAAATGAATTTTGTCCTGATTTGTAGCTCTTGACCAACGCGTTTTTTTTTTTTTTTTTTTTTTTTTTAATTTTGTTTTTTCTCCCCTTATTTATTTTTTATTTTCTGTTTCATTCTCAGTTCAGTTTTTCTAGATTTATTTTTCACTTTTTATTTTTCATTTTTTGTTGACGACTTAAGATTTTCTGTTTCAAATCCCTTTTGTTTTTCTCATTCCCATCTTGCAATTTTTGAGTATGGGCAAATATTTTTTGAGCTTGAAATATGTCGTCTTTTCTTATTTTAAGCAGATGAAATTTTATATCATAAGTAAACTAAGTCAACGCTTGCCGAAGAAAGTGCCGTGGTTCCTTAATCTAATCTATTATTACCTTTAATATTAATTTGTTGTTAAGAAAAAAGTTTCAAGGTAGAAGTGATGGAGTTTTTGATTGACGTAAGATATGAGTTTCCAGCCCTAAGACCCTAAGTAATAACTTTATGACGGTTCTAATTACAATTCCATGATTTGAAAAGTTATATAATTAGCTGCTGGCTCACCTATTTCTCAATCTAGATTAGCTATATACCCGAAGAGTTTAATTTCTTTTCTTTTATACCATCTCTTTTACTATTAGTACGTATAGTGCTAACTATTAATGACATTATTGACATGACATTATTTATACCTACGATTTAATAACAATTAAAGTACCTAAGTAGATTAGATTTTAAGTATGGTTTTTTTTTCGTAATAAAACTAGAGGAATACCCGTTCTTCGATCTGGGTAATAAAAAAAAGAAAGAAAGTAAACCGAAATTCAGTACTGAACAACACTGCAAAACCAAGCACAAAACTGAAAGACATATACCAACACAATCAATGAAGCTAAAATAATTCCATTTTAAATATTTAATATCGTATTTTATCCTTCTCTATACGAATTACATTATTAGATTAAGAAAAACACATTTTTAGTAGTTCATCCCATCAAAATAAATATTAACTGTATTCAGTGCCATTTGGCATGATACAGTTGTTCGAGTCCAACTCAAAATTTACCCAAAATTACTTTTGCATTATTGGCGTAAATAATAGTATGGCGATTTTATTTTTTTATTTATTTTTTTTTTTTGCATTTCTCATAAACGAATTAGTACAATTTCACCCTTAATTTAGCTTTTTTTAGTACATAGCTTAATTATTTTTTATTTCAATTAGTAATGAGCCATGATGGCTCATGAGTAAGAGCATTCGCCTTCAAATGAGGTGTCCCGGGCTCGAATCCCGGCATGGCTGGTCGATACGAATTCCGCATCCGGCTTGCACCGATCACTGTGCTGACATAAAATATCATCAGTGGCAGAAGGATCATGGGTTAGAGTCTCCTTGCCGTCAGGCTAACCGTGGGATGTTTTCGTGGTTTTTCTCACCATGTAACGCAAATGAGGGTTAGTTATATCAAAAAGTCCTCGACGAAGGCCAATTTCTCCCAATACTTGAAACAGAAGTTCCCTTGTCTTCTGCATCGGGTTCAAATTACAAGGCTACGGAGTTGAACATTAGTAGTCTTAAACCCCAAAAAATTGGATCGGCTATTCAACGACGGTTATAAAATAAAAGTATCTATTGTCAAGATTAATTGAAAAGCATTGAAGTCGAAAATGGAATGGCGATTTTTTACTTTTTTCAAAACGAATTAATACCATTTCGTCAATAATTTCGCTTTAAAAAATGTTTAGTTGCTTTCTATAAGAAATTAGAACTTAAAGAAGCCTTTCTCCTTTCAACAAACAGAACTGTTGAAAGAGAGGAAACAGAGAGGGAAAAGTGAAATATACTTTTGATTCTCTACATTTAATTTTCACAAATAAACAAATGGAAAACTTTACTTTATTCGGCATTATCTTTCAGATTCTGTTTTAAATTTTTTTCTAACAAAATTTTACAAGTACAGTTCTGCAACCAGTAGTTTTTGAAAGGTAGCATAATAGTGTACTTTTATCTGTTGTTAAATTTTCGATAAATATCTTTGTTTTTGTAATTTCGATAAATATTTTTGTTTCTAATTACAGTTGCAAGAATTTTTTGTCATCAAGCTTTAACGAAAACTTTAAAAAATACTAAGCACTTATTTTTTTCTTAATCTATCAAAATGAACATTTTATTTTTCATTCTTTTATAAAGGTATTGGGTTGTTGAATAGTACTACATCAGCAAGTACAAAAAAAAATGAAGTAAACTAAGAAACATTTATCCTAAAATCCAGTATAGCAAAGGTACAGGCCTCTTTAATAACTACATCACAATAAACTGGAACTTTCCCATGTTAGGAAAACTTATTAAGAGTTTAAATTTTACACAAAGGTAATGAAAAATAAAAACATATACATTTAAACTTCAGCAATGGTCTTAATGGTTCCTATCCTGGTATTATTACTTTTAAGCAATTACAAAAATTTTAAAAACACATCTTTGTTTAAAATACCCAGCACTGGTATTAATTCTCAATACTAATTTAATTGGAGTATTTTAAAAATCGTTACAAAAATTCTATTCGAAGTCGACATTCCCCATCTTTTTCAATTTCGTAGTTGCAAGTGCCTGAATTTGATACACTGTATTTTATTATTTATGAAGACAGGAAACAATGAATACAATGTTTATTATCTAGCATTATTTTAAATTTTAAGAGCGATATCTGATTTTTTTTTTTTTTTTTGGACCAGTTTTTCTAAAAAATTCGTTCAATTTTTTCCTGAGATAGTATTTAATGTCTGAGAATAAAACTTTTATCAGTGTGCGAATTTGATTGTTTAACTGATAACGCAATATTTTTTTAAAAAATGTTTTATTGATAAAATTAAATCAGATAATAAAATATCTAAGTAGAACATTTTGCATGTCTTTCTAAAGTAATCATATGTAAACTGTGAGGAAACATTAAGTTTTAATAAACGATGATCAGCAAGGCACTTGAGATTCGAATGATTAGCAACAGTCATTTGTGATCAAAAGTAACGAGTATACTCTAAAATAAACAATCTTACAGATAATTTCAGAAACAAAGTTTCCTACTCTTTTTTAAATAATCGAATTTCTCCAATTCTACTTATACTTATATTCTACTTATGCTTATATTCTACTAAAACTTCTATACTTATTATTTGCTGTACATTACCTCGTAAAATAAAACAGCATTTATATTTTTACAATGCAGAAGATGTTTCAAACATTGCATAGCACTCAAAGAATTAAGTAAGGAATAGAAAAGATAATTGAGAGTTTTGATTAAGGGGATAAGAAGATAATTAGAGCATTATGTAATCAAAGTAGTTTCATGTGTTGAAATTTCTGCAGTGGAATCAACGAGATATTAGGTTCAGGAACTGAAGTTCTCATGTACCTGTAAGTTTCTACATCGAACCTGAAGTTTAACCTAAAACGAACTGAACTGATTTCAAATCAATGAAATATGTATACATACTAAATCAAAAATTTGTTCTTTCTCCTCATCTACAGTTTCTCGTTTTGGATCTCACAGAGCTAGCCGCGCTCTGAGCTACCATGTCTACGCACCGGTTTGGCCAATGAGGGAAGGCATTCCGTCCCTACCGTGAACCGATTATCAATCACCCCGTTATTAGGGGAGAGATGATGAGGGAAACCATTAAAGTTCAACAAATGACTTCCAATATTGATGAGGAAATTAGGAAGTACCAATTATATGCAAATGACTTCGCAGAAGAAATAGAGCAAAAGCGCTTTCATCTACCAGCGGTCATCATAAGTAAGTTTAGAATGAGCTACATAGCAGATGGATTGATAGCTTTAAAAGACTCACAGACTACTCCGTCCGCTGACTTAGAAATGGAGAAAACCAGGACAAAGGAGACCCCAAAGGTAGATGACCCAACTGAGCCAGCAGATCTAGGAGAAGATCCGACCACAACACCGGTTGATACCACTATAGTCACAGAAAAGCCAGGTACAATCACCATCCCAGTCTGTTGTTGGATCACCTATCCAACAACAGACTTCTACTGAAAATCGACAGAAAAAAGAAGAGGAAGAGAAAAAATAATCACGCCAACAAGGCGACACAAGATGATGATTCAGAGTCAGATGGCGAAACAACCCGCCCAGAGAAAAAAGCACCAGTGGCACCACCAACAGAGGCCACAACCCCGGAACCGAGGGAGCAAGTGTCCGCACCCGTAGACGAGATGACGGAGGAGGCTTCCGCTGCAAAAGACACTCCGGATAAAATCCTACAGTCCCCCAGTAGGAGTTTGAAATTTCTCATCATCAAAGGATTAGACAGAGACTTCCAAATCCCTGACTTGGAGAAATATCTTATGGACAATGGTTTCTCACTACAAAAAAATCATACAGCTGAGGAAGAGATCTATCCTCCCCTTTTTCTGATTATCCTATCAGACAACGACTTTCATGGAGGAATATATACCATCTCTCTGATTATAGATATGCCAGTCATGATCCAACGTTTCAGAGGAGGCCTATACCAGATTCAATGCTATTGGTGCCAGAAATTTGGACAAACACAAAGATCTTGTTCAGCAGAGCCTAAGTGCATGAAGTACGCTGGAGGACATTACTTGTACGAACGTACAAAACCACGAGATACACCACCAACCTGCATTAACTGCAAAGAGAACCATCCAGCATGCTTCACTGGATGCCGGGAGAGTCATAAAAAGAGATCTCAACACAAGAACCGACAGCACAGGAGTGTAGTCAACTCAACCTCTGGATTATAGCAAATCTTTAAGGAAATGTAGGAACTTCTACATTATGAGGAGTTTGTCAAATTTCTACAATCTTTTCTTCCCGGATCCAACAAGCAATAGTAGGGAAGATACTACACTCAAGTCACCACCACCACAAAACGGTGTGATCTTCTTTTTTCATCATTATGCCAATAGTCACAGTCGCCCAAGGGCCAATAGAACAGACGAAGGTGTTAGATGCGCGCTGCCACGGGCAAGTATTCCGTTTCAACTTATATCAATTTAGTGTTCTTTCGCCTTGTGCTTTTTAACTTTTCCTTATGTTCGACGATGTGTGATGTTTGTTATGATTTTGTTATTTAAATTTATTGCAGCTAAGCACATCTCCTTTTTTTATCATTGACAATTGTTATATTTAAAATGCTTATAAAATACAAGCAACCTCTCTCGCCAAAGATAAATGGTGACCCGGAGTTTTATTTATAGATTTGAACATGGCGCATTTTAAAGTGTTTTTTTTTCAATATTTGCTATTATGTATAGAACATTATACGAATGTTTATTCCTCATAAATGAGACCCACAGCCCGAAGACTCCTGGTGTACAAAATGTTGACTGATGCACGCTAAATCTGTAGGGGTCACAAAGTCCTCCAAGTTCTTAATAACAAATCAATACTTCTGGAGAGTACTGGATCGGAGATTGATCGTGCTCTGGCTTAGGTCAAAATTACCACCTGTGGAAGGATCGATGGTGTGTGAATGTGTCCGCTTGAATGTTGTCACCGAATCATCTTGAGGATGTTGTCATCCGGATCATCTAACATTTTCATAAATGAAAATGTTAAAAAAAATAATTTTAAGAATTCTATGGAGTACCCTTTTTGAGCTGGAAATATCTGAATTTATACAAAAAGTTTAGTTTTGACTATCCCCCCCCCTTTCTCAATACGATTACTGATTCAATCTCTAAGCCATATCGTTTTCACGCACATTTAATGGTTTTAAGTATCCGACTTGTTTCTACTCAATTTTTAAGGCTCAATTATAGTTTTAATTTTATGCTTGGTAAGCAGAAGCTCTTAAATTATAAATTTAAAATAAAGTTTACAAAAAGGTAAATATGAGCTTAAAAACGGCAAATTTTTACATATCACGCTAACAGTCTTACAACGAATTGTAATTCGTACATTTAAAAAAAAAATTTCTCTATACCAATAGTGCGGTTTTCTGTGTTTTAAACTAAAATTAAAAAACAAACAAACAATAAAATAGAACTAAATAAATTGTTTAATACTAAATTTTTCAAACAAATTCTAAATATTCTTTCTTAAAGCTTAATAAAAATATCAAATTCACGACCTTAGTTTTTAGTTAAAGACGTTGATAATATAATACAAAATTTTAAAGAAAACTGTAATATATATATATATATATATATATATATATATATATATATATATATATATATATATATATATATATATATATATATATATATATATATATATATATATATATATTTGTAAAGCTTGTGTTTGCAGAATCAAAGTTTTTCAGAAAATGCATTTAAAATTAAAAGAAATTCACATTAAAAGTGCATTAAAGGAAATTCACACAACACACACAACAGACAGCAAAAAATTAAACTTTAAAAATTTATTTCCGGAAATAAATTTTATTTGTGTTAAGATAATTTATCTAAATAAATAAGAGTAAAAATACTAAAAGCAAAACGAAAAACATTTTAGTTTAATTTTCGGGTGTTTACTTCCGGTTTCGGTTTAGTCTGTTAGCATAAAAAAAATTAAAAAAAAAAAAAAAACAACAACTGTAACTTCATTTCTAAATCTCGTTGATGAAAATTTTATAGGGATTTGGGAGGCCAATGTTCAAATATGGATAATTATGAAGTTCAAATATGGATAATAATGAAAAACAAATCAAAATTTTCGTCGAAATTGGAGATTTTTAATCAGTTAATCAGTCGGATACCTCCATGTTGAAAAAATCTTTTTTCTCTTCTTTTTTTTTCTCTGAAAAATGAGGAAAAATGGTTCTAATATTTTTGACTGAATGAAAGTTTCGGACTACTTTGCGTTACTTATTTAGTTTTCTATCTCATATTTTTCATCATATATTGATGTAATTTCATACATCAAAACGTGATGAAAATGGAAAAAGAATAAATCAGACAAATACTAATGTCGCCAATAATTAAACATATTACATCCTTTTACAAACATATAACAAACATAACAAACCTTTAACAAACATATTACATCCTTTTTCTGGAAAAAAAAAAAGAAAAAAAAAAGAAATCAATTTTTCGGTCAAAGAGATTTACATAAAATCTCGGGAATCATGATAAAGAAATTTTAAGAATATAAAATTATTTTACCAAAATATTAAAAAAAAAAATCATTTGGAATAGATTTTATTTTCCGCTTGGAGCGATTAACAATCTTATGGAGAATTGACCACCCTTTATGTGCCCTTGATGATATCACATTTTTAGTCAGTTAATTGCAACGTCTTTAATAAATACGCCCTAATATAAGGAATACCTATAAGCACAGTTTCAAAAGCATAAAAAATGAAGCAGTTAACAGAAAAAAAGAGTGTGATTTCAAGAACTGTTATTTCAAACCTAGAAACTGATTCCGTGGAGCATATCGTAAGGTCAACCAGTCTTATCTCATCTTATATCTCCATCAATGAGAAGTAATTGAGTCGTATTTTTGTTTTAACTTTCAAACTGAAATTTAAGTTAAAGTTACGCGACATTCTTCAACTTTTCGAACTTCGGAGATGGAACGACACACTAAGAGTTTTTCTTGTCATGGTCTGTATTAATTTATTAACACTCGATAATCTTAACTTATTTTCACTACAAGCAATGGTTTAAATATAATTTGATAAAATTTTTAAACAAGTTAATTTAGTTTTGTTTTTAATTTTTTTTTATCTACACATTCTCCGAGTTTATCGACAACTGAAATAAATCTTCAGATAATTTGTAATTAGTAATATTAAATTGATATGTATTTTAAAAATATCATTTTTAAATCATTCTTTTTATTTACAGCTCCCGAAGTCTTTAAATAAAATTATTTGAATTTTTTAATAAAATTATTAGTAAATAAAAGGTTAATATTTTTTTTTAAATTTTACAAAAATTTTAAACAAATTAATTTAGTTTTGTTTTTAATTTTTTTTTATCTACACATTCTCCGAGTTTATCGACAACTGAAATAAATCTTCAGATAATTTATAATTAGTAATATTAAATTGATATGTATTTTAAAAATATCATTTTTAAACCATTCTTTTTATTTACAGCTCCCGAAGTCTTTAAATAAAATTATTTTAATTTTTTAATAAAATTATTAGTAAATAAAAGGTTAATATTTTTTTTTTAAATTTTACAAAAATTTTAAACAAATTAATTTAGTTTTGTTTTTAATTTTTTTTTATCTACACATTCTCCGAGTTTATCGACAACTGAAATAAATCTTCAGATAATTTATAATTAGTAATATTAAATTGATATGTATTTTAAAAATATCATTTTTAAATCATTCTTTTTATTTACAGCTCCCGAAGTCTTTAAATAAAATTATTTGAATTCTGTATTAAAATTATTAGTAAATATAAGGTTAATATATTTTTTTTAAATTTTTATCTAACCATCTGTCAGTTTACCAAGAACTAAGGAAATATTTCAGAATTATACTTTACATTTATACTTAAACGAAATTAATTAGGCATATTCTTAAATAAATTTATGAATAAAACTATTCATAAAAAAATATTAAATTATTCATAATAAATTATTCATAATAATTCATAATAAAAATATTAAATAAAATTATTCTTAAATAAAAAAAACGTATTTCTTTATTTTTTAATTTTTACTAACACATCTTTCGAAGTTTATCAATTACTGAGGTAAATCTTCGAAATTTCTCTATTTATAATTAAAAATATTGATTTGACACATATTTAAATAGAAACAATAATAAATAAAACAGCGTAAGTTTTTAAAATTTTATTGGCGCTTTTTTTCGGAATTTATCAATAGCGAAGTTGAATCTTCCAAATTACACCATAATAATTAAATATGTTAATATCACATATTTTTAAATAAAATTTTTAGTAAATTAAATTTTAATGTTTCTTGTTTTGAAATTTTTCTACAAATTTCTCGAAATTTTATCAATAAGAAGTGAATCTTTAGAATCTCTCCATTTATAATTAAGAACATTAATTTCACATATCATTAAATAAAAATAATAATGACTAAACGGCATCAGTTTTAAATTTTTATTGACACATTTCTTCAGAATTTATAAATAACGAAGATAAAAATTTAAAATTTGAACATTTATAGCTAAATATATTAATTTAACATATTTTAAAATAAAATTATTAGTAAATTAAACTTTAAGTACTTCTTTGTTTTTAAATTTTTATCTACACATCGCTCGAAACTTAGCAATAACTGGTGTATAACCTCAGATAACACTATTTACAGTTGAAAATATTAATTTGACAAGTCTTCAAATAAAATTATTAATAGCAAAAACTGTTTTAAATTTTTATCTGCATATCTCTCAAGAGTTTATCAAAAACTGAGGAATTTAACCATTTATAGTTAGAAATATTAATTTGATTTATCTTTAAATAAAATTTTAATAAATAAAACGGTGAATATTTTTTTGGTTTTAAGTTTTTATCTATACATTTCTTAAGCTAAATTTTCAGTTAGCTAAATTTTCAGATTCCTTCACAGAATCATACATACATGCATAGACTTTGTCTTTTTGCTTTTATAGCTTTTTAAAATAAAACCTTTTAAAATAAATTTCTTAAACTTTTTTTTTCAATTTATCTCTATATCTTTCAAAGCTTATCTGCAATTGAGAAAATCTTCAAAATTTCTTTATTTGTTATTAAATATAATATAATATATTTTTAAATAATTTTTTATTCCATTTTTTTAACCAATTTTTTATTCAGTTTTTGCTTCTCTACACATAGCTTTGAATTTAGCTGGTTTCACTAACATTGACTACTGAAGGCTTAATAACTGTTTTGCAAATTTTCAATTTAATTTTTTCGTAATAAGTATTGGTCTAAGGAATAGCTTTTGTTCTCTTTTTTATCCTTAAATAATTTGTTTTCGAAATTGTATTACCATTGACTACAATTGGTACAATATTTAAAATTTCGCTATTTCCTTATATAAAAAATAAGTTTTATATATATATATATATATATATATATATATATATATATATATATATATATATATATATATATATATATATATATATATATATATATATATATATATATATATATATATATATATATATATATATATATATATATATGGAATGGAAAAAAGTATCTCACAAACAAATACCATTACATATGTTTTTATTCGCATCTCAAGAGGAAGCAAATATTGATTAAAAAGAGTAAAACGGTTTCCAACTTACATGAGGCCGGGGGCCACAATTAAAAACACATATCAAATGGCGGGCCACACCTTTATCAAAATTTTATGTAGGACTCTTTTATGTTTGAAGGAACATTAAATATTACTGTCAGATTTTTTCCAACTTGCACAAAACAAAAGTATTGAATTATAAATTAAAATAAGGAGTAGATTTTTAAAAAATATTTATTTGTTATTAATATTTTTAAAAATATTAAATGAATAACAAAAATTCGGGATACAATAACTTTAATGTGAACCTATGTATTAAACAATTAATGTGCAACAGATATCTAATTGTTAAGATATAAAACTTAACAAAGGTTGGTATTAAAGCTTACATAGTAGCTCACAAAATATTAAATGAGAAAATTGAGGTTTGTCTGCTGCAACCACCAGAGAATAGATATTTACACTTGAAATTAAAAATTTACAAATGTGTGTAAATATTTTCGTCCAAAATGAGTGGTTTCAAAAAATGAAATCGGAGATTTTCTTCGAGAAAATTTCTGATAAGCGCTTGCTAAATTATTTTCACACAATACAAAAAAATAGAATAAAAAAGAGCAACATACGCGATTACTTTAGTATTTGAATAAATATTTTCTTGGTTGCAAAATAATTAATGAGAAAAAATTTTTTTTTTTGCACCGTTGGTATGTTAAATTTTACAGAAATGAAGAAATTAGGTTTTTATCAACGAGAAAAGTTTTTACCTTTTAGTTTTTTTACGAAAATTAACCGCAAAAGAATGACAATTAATATATTTTTGTTCGTGGGCCACTAAGTAAAGCTTCGCGGGCCGCCAGCTGGAAACCCCTGTCTATCTACTCAAGCTTATCATAGGCTGTCATTTAGTATGAATTTATTGCTCACTTCTATTGTGAATAGATCATTGGGAAGCTCTTTTCAAGATCAAGGATTTAATAATTGATTCTTGTCTTTCTTACGTAATGAAAATTATGCAATTAAATTACGATTTAAATACATTATTTTTACCTTGACATTTCAAGAATGTTCTCCTATGTTTTGCTTCAAGAATACTAAATCAGCTATTTAGCAAAAATAGATTGCACGCAGAAAAAATAAATTCTGATTTAATTACCGTTATGTCATCTCGGGTAAAAATAAAACCTATAATTCGAGTAATAAAACTAAAAAATACTGTATTTAAACTATTCATTCTTAAATTGTTTCGTTCATATGGCTACAGTTTATCAGAAATTCTGGTTTCAGAATTATAGTATTTAGTATCACACATTTAGTAAAAAATACAAAACTGAAAAGTAAATTGAACCGAACAAATGGTTTTTAGTCCAGGCACTAAGGTATAATGATAAAATTACCAAACTTTACCACATTTCAAATTCTATCACATATTATAAAACAATATTTTATTGTTAACTTTACCTAACTGAACATTTAGGTAAAAATTATCGAGCTTTTTGGATCTTGCAAAGTGTTTCATTTGGAGAATCTGGGTGTTCGAGAAAATTCTGATTCTCTTAAAGATGCAACGACAGTGATAATTTAGAAACATCTGACTAAGTTGGATAAAAAAAATCAATTTTTATTCAATATTCTTAATGTTAACACTTGAAAACAATTTTTGCTGATGCATGAGATTTTTTAACAAATGTTTAATATTTTTATACCACTGATTTCAAATCTGCAATCTCTTTCCTTTTGCAATCCAAGCTACAATTAATTTTTAAATGATATTTGTAGTTTAATTTTTGTGGAAATGTGTAACCTTAAAAATGTTTTATAAATGTATGTAAACGTTATATATATATATATATATATATATATATATATATATATATATATATATATATATATATATAGGAGGTCGTATAAATGTTGCGACGAACCTCTTGGCGAGTTAAGGCATATCATCAGGATAAAAATTGCAAATTGCATTGGAATCCATGTCCTGAAATATTGTTCTATATCGCTTGGAGCGTTTTCCTATTATGAACTGTTTCTTCGCGTGCTTCTGAATAGGCGCGCACGACATTTTCGGGCATGAATTTTCATGCAATTTTAATCCTTATGATGTATGCTAACTCCCCTAGCAATTTTTCGCAACAGTTGCGCGATCTCCTGTTTATATAACGTTTTAAAATCTGTACATTTCGACAAAAACAGACTAAAAATGCTACTTAAAATAAAATTTGGAGCTATAAAAGCAAAACTAATTTCTAATTTTAGATTTAAAATCACCTCACCCGAGTAGAGCAAGATCAAGTATTTGTATAAATGCAACAAAAATGTGTTCACCAGTGTAGTTTTAGAGGTTATTAAAATAGACTTTAAATGCTTTATTATTAATGCACAAAATAATCATTAGTTGCATCAAAATTATTCTAATTGAATTAAAAGAGTTGTCTTTATAGTGAGTGTAATTTCGAATTACAGAATCCTTTCATAAGCATTTTATCTTGCATTTTACGAGATACACTTAAAATGCCAATTTTTATTTCAAAATCTAACTGCTATGTGTACTTTAGTTGTTACGTATTAATTTCACAAATACGTCTAGTAATTATTGCTCTATGGTCGCGAGACTTTATGTGCCAGCAAGTAATAATTTGTTTATAGGTTCTTTTCCCTTTTTAAAATTTCTAAATACTGAAAAATTTGTATGTCATCTCTTTAAAATAGCGACAATAAATTCATTCACTTCCTTTCCTGTTGAATGGCAAGTGAGTTGTTTAGTTTTTACTATCTATAAGTGAAAGAAATTCTTTGGTCAGTTTCCTAAGCAATTATTGATTAAATCATTAGTTAAATTTCAAATAGTTTTGATAATAATAATTATTAATTTAATATTTAATTCTTAAAAGATGACAAGAATAAAATTAATAATTTTACTATAATAATAATAATAAAGAAATCGATTACTCATAATAATATTTAAGGCCTTAATTATTGAACGAACTATGCTAATTTTAGTTTGAAAGTTCTTAAATAAAATAATTAAATATTCTTTTTAGTTCATAACATAGATTTAGAACTATATTTAAAACAATTTAATCTATCGATTTGGAAATTAAAAATGACACGAGGTTTCAATACAAAATTTTAAAAAAATTTATAAATCTAGCAATTAAACAAACATTTTATTTCTGAAACGAATGTTGTTAAAAAATAAATAATTTACTTGAGTTGTAATTTAGATTTATAATTTTTTTTTTTTAAATTTTTAGTATAATAGTTTCTGTTTGATTTCTTTTTTATCTGTTTAGTTACGGATTGTTATTTCAAAACTTATAGGCTAAGTGAAATATATTAATTGATAATTAAAGGAAATATATATATTGAAATAATATGACCAGAACTAATTACATTGAAATTCATTTATTTAAAATACATGAATTAAATGAGTATGCTAATTTTTAAAAAAATCAATTATATTATTTATTTAAGTTCGTTTTTCATTTCGAAACGAGAACATTTATAAATTTATTAATTCATTAATTGGAAATTAAAAAATTAAGAGTAAGCAAAAATACAGTTGCGTAAATAACCTTAACACCAGCAACACCCGCGGGCAGCGGAAGGGCGCATGGGGGTTGAGGGCGCTAGCTCCAGAAAAAAATAACCCTATGAGTTACAATAAAAATACTTTTTTTCACTTATGAGGTATTTTTTAACTCACCTTATAAAGAATAATAATACCTCTTAAGTAAACTTTGAATATAACTGTTATGAGAAAGTGTGTTATTTTGTTGTATTATTATGACATTAGGGTTCTAAGCCCCTTATTCGCAACCGCCGACCATCCCCGATGATTGCTTCCAATAATTGTTTCTTCTAGGAAAAAACCGTTTCTTCTACGTGTGTTAAAATTTTTCACTTAAAATATATGAAATAAAAAGAATTCTGTTTGCTTACGCTTGTGCCCCTATGTATGTCTCACGTCTAAAAAAAAATTTCTGATTCTATTAAGATCTATTAGTCAACACAAGTAATATTTTTAAGTAATTATTTTTTTAAAATAACATTTAAAATTATAGGCATATTGTAACAACAAACTCGGGGAGTTCTCAATCGTTAATTTAATATTTTCGCTTACCGAACGGACGGATATATTAAATATAATTTTTACATGCATCACATTGCGCATGAAGCTGATCGTTAAGTTCTAAATAATTTATTGAATATTTTTAACTAAAATTTATAATAGTATATTAATGCAATTTGGCCAAAAAAAAAAATTTTAAAACGGTTAATTATATCGGACACCAGTTTAAAGAACTTTATCTTAAAATGTAGCGTAGAATTACGCTATTAAAAAAACGGTAGTTTTAAACTCTTAACTTCTAAAAAAACTTTTAAAAAAATAATAATAACAGAATACCTTTAAATAAGAGATTAAAAAATTCTTTATAGGAAAACAATACATTTATGACTTTTATTAATTTTATGCTGCCGACTATCAAACCATTATGGAAATCAATGCAGAAAAACTGGACCCTTATCATTTTCCAGCCAAGCGCCGCCAATATTGAAAGAGTGTGTGAGATTATTATGTTTAATGTTATAAAAAGAAATTTGATTTCTATGTGATTAGTATATACAATTTCGAATTCACTACCTTATCTAAATTTAAGTCTAACATAACTCTTTTAATAATTATAAATAAATTAATTTAAATTAATGGTAATATTTGAATGTACTAATTTTGAATAAATTGTGGGACTGAATTATATATATAAAAAAAGCATTTCATCTCATGAATAAAAACGTTTTAAAACTGTCGACTGGTTACATAACACATAAAGTATTTTTACTTTTCGTATAACAGACAATTAAAGTATCTTCATTTGGTAATGAATGCTAAAGTTCTTTTATAACTCATAGATTATGTATGTCACTCGTTAAACTCATATTTTTAGCTCATTTTTTTAACAATTAATCTTTAAATAACCCACACGACTCGAATCTGTTATATAAATAAAAGACCTAGAAGAATCCTTGAATTTTTTTATAGTTACCTTGAATTTTGTAACATTTTTTTTTTACATAACATTTGCTTTAAGTTCCTATACCAACTGAATGTCAAGCAAATCAAAGTTTTTTGGTTTGTTACTTAACAGTTATTTAAGTACCTGATTAACTACGTTTTGGTTTTTATTAGAATTGAAGTTGGTATTATCAAAGCTCGAAGCGTTTAAGCACTCTACAGTATTTATTTAAAGACCTGGAAAAATAAGTAGGACTTAAAATTTTTTTTCATATTGTTACCGTATGAGTTAAAAGCATTTGCTGAGCTATATCCAAATTTTAATTAAGAGAGACAATGTAAAAAATTTCAGACCAAATTACAGTATGAAATACTGGCACTTTGTACATATCATCCGTAAAATCCATTTTACCGTATAAAATTATACTGTAATTTATACATTAATATTTACTTAATTAGAGTGATTCAATGAATTACTGTGATAAAAATAATGGTATATCAGATTTTTTGTTCCGTAACATGTTCCAGAAAAAAAAATGGATTTTACGGTAAAAAAGTACCGGCACCCAGTGTGCGGTACTTTTTTTTATTATCGTAATTTGATGCTGAATTTTTTGCATTGCAAGTTTCAGTTTTTTAAACTGTTAAAATTAGTAATCAAAATTTAAATTCTATGAAAAAATTTGTACCTGATTAAAAAAAGTGGAAGTAAGTTAAAATCTGTTTTTTATTTTCCGTTTTTTTAGTTTTGAAAAAAAGAAAATTACTTAGACTCTTATTTTAAGCAAACTTAAAATTTCTTAGTAAATTTAAAAAATTGAAAAAAAAACTCTATTTCTGTTTTAAATTGTTTAAATTCTGTTCAAAATTGTATTTTAAGGTAAAAAGTACAGGCATTCTGATTACTGACTGTAATTGTTAGCATATTCATTCTTTATTGCTGTTAATAATTATCGCAGTAATGTTATATACGATAATTGTCGATAATACTCTTGATATATCGTATCTTATATTTACCATAGTCAACACTAATCGCAATATTGTCGTTAAAGATAAGAGTGGCGATAGTATCTTATTCTTCAATATTGTTCACAATGATGAAGTTATTACAGTTGTCGATAATTACAATAGATATTTATTGTAAAGCATTATTTACGATATATCGTGATAATTATTTTTAAAATGTAGTTATCACGATGTCTGTTGATTTATAGCTCAGCACTATTGAAGGTTACTTTAATAATTCGATACATAAAATCAACGAGTAAAAACTCATTATTTACACTTGTTTTTTCGAGGTGGGGGGGGGGATTGAAAAATTACATCACTAAATTTTAATTATTTATCAACTAAAAACTGTATCATGTATCAACTTTGTTTTAAAAATCTTTAATAACATAAAAAAAGGTTAAGTATTTTTAAAACGTTTATCAAGTGGATATGTAAATTTATTCACTGAAAAGTTTAAAATTTAATCCCTATATGTTAAAATAAAAAAAGGAGATGTGAAATTTAGATGAGCAATAGATTTATATTTATATACAATTATTATAATTTTAAGTAAGCATATTTTATTAATATGCTAGTCCTAACGAAATGGAAGGATACCTGTATTTGAAAAATAATAAACTGTACTTGAAAAAAAAATTTGAACTAGGCAATAAGGAATGTAGGACACAACAAATGTGAGAACTAATTTTACTTGCTAATAATATAGAACGACATTAGATACTTGCTGAATATCCGTTCTTCCCACGGCGTAGAAAATAGAAAAGATAAATCTAACTCAGTACCGAAAACTACAATATCATGCACAAAACGGAAAAACAAATAACAATTGTTAATTATAATTCCAATATTTTATTATTCGTTTACCTTCACTGTAACTTTAAACTATTAGATTTAACAAAGCACGTTTTTAGTAGTTCATCCCTAAAAATAAAAAATAATGGTATTTAATACCATCTTTTTTACATCGTAGCGCAAAATGCTGTTGCGCGGGGCGAATTCATGATATTTTATATTTACAACAATCAAGCAATTTTTTTCTTAACTTATATCTTCGAGGGGCCGTAATAAACCAATATCGACAGTAACTATATTAGAAAAGAAAAAAATACAGTAATCATGCAGTTTTAATCGGCACCAAATTAATGCATAATATACTTTGTACCTCGGCTAGTATATTTGGTGCCTATTAAAGCTGCACCATCCGCAGATTCGAATCCCAGCAGTTTTTGGTTGTTACGAATTCTGCTCCCGGCTCCCACCGACCACTGGCTGACATAAAATATCCTCCTTGGTAGACGGATGGATTACAGTATCTTTTTTCATGTACTTTTTTCATTTCAATTACAGTATCTTTTTTCTTTACAGTATCATTATCATGGATTACAGTATCTTTTTTTTTTCTATTCCAATTTGTACCTAATACCAAAATTAATCAAGTAAATCATTGGCATCAAAAATAGTATGGTGATTTTTTTTGCTTTCCTCGCAAACGAATTAGTACCATTTCTTTGGTTCTTTGGCACATAGCTTATTTTTTTGTTTCAATTAATACCGAATACCAAAATTAATTAAAGATCATTTGCTTCAATAATAATTTGGAGATTTTTTACCCTTCTCTATACTGAATTAGTGTCATTTCTCTGTTAATTTTATTTTTAGTATGACAGTTTATTTTCTATTTTAAGTATTTCTTATTTCCAAAGTTAATTAAGCATCATTGGCGTCAATAATTATATGGCTATTTTTGACGTTTCTTCTAAACGAAGAATTTTTTACTATTTCTCCATTAATTGTGTTTTTCAGTACATAGTTTTTTTTTTCAATTATTGCGGATTTTAAATTATTTAATTTTATAGAAACACGTTTTAAAAGCACAACAAAACAAAAAACAAAGCATAAACAAAACAAAAAAAAAACACGTGGATAGCTTTAGAAATACTAATTTAATGACCCAGTCTATCTATGCTACCACGTTCTTGTACATCACTAAGTTTATCTGACATAACGAGTAAAAAATAATTACATCTTATAGAACATGCAATAAGCTCCTGAGAGCTATAAGCTAGCAAACATCACTTATGTTAGCTTAAAAGAACCAAATCGTATGCAGTTTAATTTTTATCAATGGCAACATCTAAGCCAATGAAAAATTCCACTTTTTCAAACGTCTGTCGTGTACAATTTTTTGAATCGGGTGCCAAAACTATATCCTTTTATCCATGGTCCAAATTCAAAGAAAGCTTGCGTAAACGGTTCATAAATTTTAAGAAAGACACCCAGACAAACTCTTCAGTTTATTATTGTAGGTACTTCCCCTAAATATATATCTTCTAAAAATGTCTTTATTCAAATTCATAAACAAAATTAGAAAAAAAAAACAGAATTACACAGGTACAGGCTAAAAGGTGTCAAATTTGGATAGTTTTTACAAATATATACCCTAGTTTTGTATATTTTAATAAAATGAAATTTTTAACTCACATTTAAAAGCTTTAGATGTTTGTTTTTTTGTTACGAAAAGTTCTAGATTTTTTTTTTCAACTTCGATTTCATAATAAGTAATAATTGTCTTTAAAAAAATGTACCATTTTAATAACACTCAACCAAAATTATAATTTGCAGCTACAAAATAAAATTACTACCTTAAAGAAAAAACTTTTTTTTCACTTTTGAAAAAATATTTTGGTACACGGAGAAAAATTTCTGGTAAAACTACCTTACCATATGGTAATGATATTTCTAATAAAAAAATCTATACTTCTGATTAATAAATCCGCAATATATGATATTTAAACCATTTATTTGGTAATTTTTCCTTTCATATGGCAACGGTTTACTAGAAATTCTGTTTGCCAAAATTATAGTTCCTATTTCCATGCATTTAGTAAAAAATACAAAACTGAAAAGTAAATTTGCAGAATAAATGGTTTTTATACCATGCTCTAAAAGTATCATGAAAAATTTATCAAATTTTACCACATTTACCAAATTTCATCACGCATTATAAAACCATATTTTATAGTTAATTTTACCAAAATAATTACCAAAGCGCTTCGTAAAAATTACCGAGCTTTTTGGTATTCCTATAGAACCAAAAACACGGTAAATTTTAACATATCCTGGTAGTTTTGACCATACTTTTTTTTCGCGGTGTGTATTTAAAAATTCAAAGAGTATTATGAAAAAAAATTACCTTTAGATTTTAGATTATCAATGCTCTTGATTATATTTAAAAAAATTTTGCATAATAAAAATTTATTTCAAAACCTTATCTGACATGGCGACACGGCATTTGATAAAAGTAAAATATGAAGTATCGATTTAATGTGAAAATTGTTTAATTCATAAATATTCACACTAACTACCATTTTTAAGCATTGTCATGAATGTTATATCAAAAATGCATGTAATCTCACTATTTTGAAAGCTGGAATCACATGTATTATTAACACGGATATCGTCATTACTATAATAATTTCATGGGAATTGCCGAAACGAATATCTTATTTAAAACGATGAACATCACTTTGTGCCTCTTAGTAAAAACACGTATTTTTATATAAAGACACGAAATAAAGACACATAATTTGGCTTACGATATTTTACATAAAATAAACAGGAAAAACCGTTATGCGACTAAAGCGTTCCGAAATAAGATAAATTGTTATTACGGTGACAAAATACATAACTATTCCCAAAAATATGCATAAAAAGCTCTGATTATGTTTAAGTTTCTTCTTAAAAAATTCTACCAATTACGGAATCTTAGATTGTTATTCATAGTTTAAGTGACAACTTGTTTCTTACTTTATAGACAAAATGAACCATTTAGAAAGCAGTTTGATGTACGATGAATTTATAAAAAAGTCTCAAAAATGGTCAGCTTCTATGGATTCTTTGGAATTCGCAAAGAGGCTGGACAAAGAAGATCCTCTGGGAGAGTACAGGAAACTTTTCAACTATCCGAAAAAGAAGGATATTAGCGGAGGTATGTTTTTATTAAATATTTTTTCTTCTGAAATCTCAACTCACTCAAATCTATTCAGAACTAGTTGTCTACAGCGGCCACTTGATTCGCCTTTCAAACATACAGTGAGCCAAATAGTCATTGATTTAATGTTAAGATTTTTTTGCGTTCAAATTCAATCTTAATAACTAAAAAGAAGTTTATCGAAATCAGGAAATATGATTCCAATATTAAATAAATAATCTCACGAAACTGAATCACGAAGAAATACTCGAAATTTAAAGACTTTCATAAACATCATTGGCTCGATAGCTCGGGGTGGGTTCTGGTCTTCTCGAGGATTCTCTGTCATGCTGACCTGTTCTCAGCAATGATTTTCCATCTAGTTTTACCGTTCAGTACGATGAAGTACTTGGCTACAGGATCGGACAATCTGAGTTCCGGTCTTTCCCTGGGTCGATTTTCAAATGACCTAGTCATAAAAAGCCTTTTAGATATACATTCATTCGATTACCGCATTTGATGGATAGCCCAATTCATCTTTTGAATTTCGATAAATTAAGTAGTGTCATATGCTTTATTATTTGCTTAAACTATATTTGCTTGAAAATATTGAGGGCAGTAATAAACGTTGACATGTTTCCATCGCTAAAATAAACGCCCATTGTCCACGCTGTTAGAAATTTCTCGGAAAAAATGGTTAAATAACAATAAATTGAATTGTTATCTAACCATATTTAACCAAAACAGTCAAATAACCATAAATAAAATGGTAATCAAGCTGTTAAGTTTGAGAAAAACTGTTTATTAACTGCTTTCACCTAATACGGTTAAACAATCAGAATTTTATCCTGCCAACTAGAACCACCTAATGAAGCTACTTAGTTCTTTGCAACTGCGTACGTATCATAGCCGAGAGGGCTTATCTGTCAATTTCGTGACCGGCGGAACTGGAGATCGAGTCCTAGTGTTGACACCACAGTATTTCCTCTATTCCCTTCAACACATGAAGAATTTCCAGTCTCCGACACTCTAAAATGCCCATAACCTTACGAAAAGCCGAGCTATGTCTAGTTAAATAATTATTTTTTTACGTTTTTGAAAAATGCTAGTTGTAAATGGTTTAAAAACCGTATAGTTTTATATTCATGGTTTTATAGCCATACTTTTTGTGAATGGTTTCAAAACCATTAAGGATAAAAAATTTCTTTACCGTAAACTTTACGGTTAATCGGATGGACGGTTATATTACCATAACAATGCTGCCAGTTATTTTACCATAATTTTAGAATGAAAATTTTAACAGTGCAGACTCGTCAAGACTCATTCACGTCTGGTGAATTTTGAGAATGAGCATTAGACTCAAAAAAATTTAACACAGTTATAAAACTTGTTTATGTTATTATATTTATTATACAAAAAAATAAGTTGAATAATAAGTTATTATTTTAATTATTAATTATTGAAGAGTTATTTATAAATTATTATTACATCATCTTAATTCATGTAATTTTAAGCAACAAAATTCAATGTTTCAAAGAAATATTTTAAATAATTTCCCAAAGAAACAAAATTAATAAAACGACTTTTCACCGAAAATTTATACAGTAATATCTATTTAACTAGAGTGGTTTGGTAGTTTTACGGTAATCATAACTCTAAAGGTTATAGTATATAATATTTGAATTACATCCGTAAATTTTGCAGTAACATTTATTTAATTACAGTGATTTTACGGTAATTATTACTGTAAAATTTAGGGTACATCAGATTTTTGTTCTGTAACATGTTCCGTCAAAAATAGATTTTACTGCGAAACCGGCACCCTGACTACCGGTACTTTTTACAATAATTTAATCTGGAATTTTTTTTTTTTTTTCAGTGAAACTGAAAATGTACAATTTTTTGTATGAAGTATTTTTTTTAAGTTTAATATAATGGAAATTTCAATTTTTTGTAGTGAAGGTCTTGTTGATCACATTGAATTAGATTCATATGTGTTCAAAGCTTTCTATTTTTCCATTGTAATTTTTATTGCTATTATTCATTTTCATAAATTGTAATCTATTGGTTTCTGACACACTTTAAAAAAGTTTCTGACACACTTTAAATGTTTTGATTAAAAAAGACGATTCGAACAAAAAAAGTGTCTTTCTTTTCATTTATTTTTCTTTCTATTCTTAAATTGTTATTACTATCGCATCGGCTGTGGAATTAATAAGACGCTCGCAATATTTCTCTCTTTTTATTAAATTTCTGTCGTCAGAAATTGTGTGATATGAATGCAATAAAATATCATATAATAAAATACGCTTTAATAATACAAATATAAATAACCTATTGGAAATATGCGATAAAAATGTCAAGGTTTGTAAATTTTGTACAATTTTGCTTTAAAACTATAACTAAACTGTAAGAAAATGTTAATAATAATTGCAATTTAACTATCCTTTATAATTTATGATAAGTATTAAACTATGTAAAATAATATCTGTTAATTCAAGCCCAAATTTTAAATTATTTAAACTGATGCTGAGTCGCAATAATCAAGGAACACTTATAATTTTTCTAAAAGCTATCTGATATCTAGGTCACCATATCCATGATCACGATATCTGTGATCACAACTCATCTAGGACACTAAATATCATGATCAGATTGAATTTCATTTCTAGGAAGAATTGAAACTATAAATTAATTTCCGAACATAAAAGTTCAGACTTTTCTTTAACTAATTGAATGACCTCCCGTTTTTTCCCCCCGACCCTGAGACAGATAGAAGAATATTCCAAAGGCCTGATAAAGATTACTTAAGTTATTGAATTTCTGTTATTTTCTTTGTTGTTGAATATTTATCGCAGTTTATTTCAGAATTTTTCATAGCCTGACTTGAATATGAATGAACTACTTACGAACACTCACGAATAAAGTGGGTCCTTCTTTTTAAAGAAGATTCAGATATTTTTGACAGCCAACTGCCTAGATTTAATGTCTGCATTTACCTGTTGATTAAATATTTATCATTTATTTAAATATAGTCACTAGTAACATTTATTTATTACATTCTCTTAATACTATTCTTTAGTTTTGCTACGTTTTTCATTCTGTCAATTATTCAAATTCAAAAGCTTGAAAGTGCTCTTCATTTATTATGCATAATGCCACACTTTTTGATAAAGATATTTAGTCATCGGTTTACAGCTTTTAAACGGTAAACAGTTATATTTCCATTTTTATAAATTATACTTATTTTTTAAATAAATTTTATGTAAACTTTGTTGAGACAACGTATTAAATTAAAATAATTAATGCAAAATAACTATTTAAACTCTAAAGCAATATATGTTATCAAATAATCTCTTTGGCGAAAAAATATTTTGCAAATATTAATTAGTTACTAAAATTTGCGGGTAAAGCAAATGGTAACCGAGCAGAAGGTAACCAAGAAAAATTATTACGCTTAAACTCTATCTCAAGTGAACAGGAATTTAAGACTGTAAAACTAAATCTTTATTAATAACATTTGTTTTGTTGGAATCTTTAAATTTCAATTTTTAAGTAATAATCTGCTTAAAATAATAAAAATGATTTGAAGTAATCATTCAGTTTCCTGAGCGAAGCGAGCAGGGGGCAAAACTCGCTAGTGCAGTGGTTCCCAATTTTTTTCAGCCATGGAACCCTTAACGATCGAACTTCTTTTGTAAGAACCCTGACTTTTACAAAACGTTCATTAACAGGTGTAAATATGCAAACGAAAACAAAAGAACTTCAAATGAGTTCAGAAACATTTGATGTAAATATAAAAATGTCATTATTTCATGAATAAGTCTTAAATGCAGGTTTTATGTTGGGCAGTTAAATTCGCCAGTCTGCAGAGGCTATACTTTTGCTGTACAAGTCAAGTCAAGTCTAGTAGTTTTTGTCGTTTAAGTTGAAATTATCAAAGAAAAATATTATCAAAGAAAAATAGTTTTTGATTCGGTTATTTTATTTCGAATTTCAAATTTTGATGATGAATACTGATACAATAATTTATAAAGCATATCGTTTTAGTAATTTATTTAATGTATTGTTATTGGATAAAAATTATTTAAAAAAATTTTTCAATTTTATTGCAAATTTCATAAAAATTAACTTAATAGTAAATAAATAATGGATCATTGGTTGGATACACACCTATTACAGGTTTTAAAAAAATCATTACTGGTTAAAAAAGCTAATTTCACGGAGACTTAGGATTCTGCGAAATACTATTTGGGAAACCACTGCCTTAGTATATCAGAAAATTTTAATAGTATATTTATTATAATTACCATTTTTTAGTTACTTAAAGTAATTAATTAAAATAAGTAAGTTTTTTAAAAGTAAGTAAGTTATTTTAAATAATTGTAAATAATTTAAAAAGAATTCTTACATAGCTTTGAATTCTATAGCTAATTTATCTCATTTTAACTTTATATAATGTAATACAATTTTGTGGATTGAAAAAATGCTTGCCGTAGCATGATTATTATTAATAATAAGTAAACAGGAATTTGTGATATAAAGATGAAAAAAGTGTACAATAAAAGTAGCAACTCAGCTGACTCATTTATCGTTCATAAACAGATTCCTTTATCATTTTAACACATTTTATCCTGGGTTTACATCGAACCAAAACAAGATAACTGTAGAACACCTGTTTTTAAAAAATTAATGTTTTAAATTAATGTCTGTTTTATATTATCAGAGTTGTCTAGTTTTAACATCTTTTGTTAGGAAAATGTTTCGACATTTGGTGCCAAGAAACGGATTCTGAGAAATAATAAATAAAAATAATAATAATCATTATAATAAGAATAATTATTTTAATTCTTATTATTATTATATTAATAGATATTATTATTAATGTAGCACATTCGAAGTTTTCCAAAAATATGTAAATCTCACAATCTTCATGCACAAGAATCACTTAAATAAATAAATCATTAGGTCAAAAAAAATAATTAAAAAATAGAATAAAATAAAAAGACATGTAAAATTTTAAAATTTAAACATATAATTAAAAACTAACAATTAATTAATAATTCGAAACAGTTGACACTCCTTAGGAGTTAAAAAATAAACTGCATTGCAATACGTTATTGGTATTATACAAGAAAAAAATAGACTATTTTCGAAATTCAAACCTACGTATATAATTTTTTTTTTATTATGATAAATAATTTATTTTATATCTTCATAAATTACGAAACTATTCCAATGTCAAGACTCAAAAACATATCAACATTTTCAACACTATCTTACGACTTAACTATCAGTACTCACGCTTATCGATTTACAAATGATACAGTTACTTTATTTTTCCATCGAAATTTTTCTTCAATCTTTAAATATTTTTGCTCTTGAATTTCTACGTCCAAAGTTGTTTTTATCAGGCCGTAATGACTACGGATTATCTAAAATTATCGTCCTAAATTACTTTCAAAATCTACAATACGATGCACCAGAAGAAAAAAAAAATTCAGCCTGAATAACTTATAAGTATAAGGAAGAAAAAACATGGCCGAGAGCGAAAAATTTATTATTATAAGAAAATGTGTTATTTTTACATGTAGATCAACTGCAACAATTAATTTAAAATATTACAGTAATCGGACTTTTAGGCTCGAGGGTAAATAGGGAAAATTTGTCAAATAATCCATTGTTCAGGAATAAATTTACCAACTTTTCCCCGTTACTTGACAACCTAGAATTTGATTTATTCTCGTCAAAATCAGATTTTTCCCCATACTAAGCAATGAGCTAGCCCAGGGCTGTCCAACTGTCGGCCCGCGGGCCGCATGTGGCCCGCCAACACATATTGTGTGGCCCGCCAACTTCTTATTCAGGCTGATCGGCCTCAGTTTTCTCATTAAAATGCAAGCAGATTCTTTTATAATCCTTCTGTTCCATTGTTTTATAATTAATAATTCAACTATTAATTGTTATTGTATAAGAGGTAAAAGGGTATTGTTCAACTTTTTCAAACTGTGGCCCGCCAGGTGATCAGTGACCGGAATTCTGGCCCGTGGGCTCTTTGCAGTTGGACAGCCCTGAGCTAGCCTATAAATAAATTTCATCTAAACACCATAAAATATTTCCATAAAAAAAAAAAACTTTATATGGACGAAGATCCTATATAAAAGAGTTATATAGGATCTGGTTCGACCCCATGAATATAGTGTTCGGCGACCATGGCTCGACTCCAACCGTTGAAGAAAAGTCGAAAAGTTGGTCCTCTTAAAAATAAGTTATAACATTTCAAAGCTTCATTGTTATTTTTTGTAAACTGGCACAACAGTAGTAAATTTCACAACAGTAGTTGGCTGATAAACTAGTAGACTAGTAGATGGTTAACTGGTAAACAAGCAAATAGTTTCAACAGCGATCAGCTGGTCGCAGTTTTAGATAATTGATTATCAGACTTTCTGAAATTGTAGAACTATTTCCAAACTATCAATATTAGCTAGTTCTTAATTATACAGAATTATACAAACATAAAGAATTGTGCTAGATGCGTGCTTTGTGAATTGTTTTAGACTTAGTATTAATTAAATACCTTCTTTTTTCCTATTTTAAAAGTGTGCCTCAGAAATATATCAGATGGTGAGGAAGAATGCATTTATTTATGTGGGCAATCTTTGGGACTGCAACTGAAATCAACTGAATCGAAAGTCCAGGACGCACTAAACAACTGGGCTATAAGGTAAGAATTTACTATTTTTCATTTCTTATCTTTTGATTTTTTTTAAATGAATTTTGAAATCGATATAAATTAAAAATCCATTCTTAAAATCATTGTAATGTAAATAAAATTTGCGTGCAAAACTTATGTTTACAATTTCATTTATTTAAAATCTTTAGGGGAGTTGATAGCCATTTCACCGGAGAGTTTCCGGCAGCCCTAAGTGACCAACCATTAAAAGAACAAATGGCAAAATTAGTTGGTGAGTTTTTTTTTCCCTCACGCTATTGTTAAATTTAATTTAAAATTATTATGCCGACTAACTACATGAGAATAAGTCAAAAAATCATATAAAACGTCACTTAGTTGTCCATCACGAGTCATTTGAAATCATGGCAAAATTTATCGCATTTCTAAAAAAGTTTACTTTTTAATTCTTGATCCTTTAATAAAATCTTTTGCAAAATAGTTGGCATCCTAACTATTACATTAACATCTGCTGTTTATTTTCGAACATTCGTGAAGTATACACAAACAACAATCTTATTTGTTATGATCTTATACAATTAATGGAAAATACGATATAAGCATCTTATATCGAATTATCATTCATCATCACTCAATAAATGTTTGATTGATCAAACATATTTACTTTGCTTTTTAGTTTAATTTGATAATAACACTGATGTAAACATGATGTTTCATTGTTGATGAAATCAAAGATGAATGTTGAACGCAGTTCATGTAGATGCACATTTTTATGGGTTTTTTTAAAAAGAAAAATAACTTTAAATATACAAAAAATATGATGTCATAATTACAATTTCTTATCTAAAGACGATGGGATGAGGCTAATCTAATCAGATTTTTATGCAAGAAGAGTTGATTTTGTTGCTATCTGAAGTAGTCGAAAGATAACAACAGACAAGTTTCATAGTTTTGACAGTTTTTATCTTAAGCGTGTTTTGAAAAAGCTCGTGCTTCACCGTCTCTGTCATCACACAACATGTGAAACAGATTTTGGAAGTTAGAAAAATGTTTGTAGAAGTTACTGGATAATATATACAAAAAGAAGAAAGAGAAAAATCCCCAAAAGAGAGAATGAGAAAAATCCCTCTAGTCGACGCTTTAGTTAAAATGATTTTTTTTAAATTCTGTAACAGTACAAGCTCTAATATATTTAAATCAGACCATTGAATGCATTACAATGCATTAGACTAAAAATGTTAGTGAAACAACTTCTTTTATGTATTAAAAACATTAGATGTAGAAAATACTGAAAAATATAGAGGAGAACAAAAACGAGGAAGTAAAGGCTTTATTAGCGTTTAGATTTATTTTCAACAGTAAATAAACCTACAACCTACTGAGCTATTCAAATTAGATTTAAAAAAATATACAACTTATTTCAAATCTCAATTATTCAGGGATAAACTTCGCCTAATTTTTTTCCTAAGTTTTGCATAAGAAATCACATAAAATATTAGTTTGCATAAAAAGTTTTGCGGATCACTTTTTGAAACTGGGCGATGAAAAACTGTTGAAATTTTTGATCAAACAAAATTTGGTCAAAGAAAAATTAAATACTGAAACTAAAGCGTTTTTTTTTTAACATGAAAGAAGAAAAAAATAGTTGGTTTTTACAAATAATTTCACAAAAACATAAGCAACAGCTAGGCACAATTAATTTTTTCATTTTATTCTTTTTCCTACCTTGTATTCCTTATCACATATTAAAACAACATGCAATTAGAATATAGAAATTAGAAGAATAAAAAACCATATTATTTTACTAAATATTGCATGAGTCATCGTTACCTTTATGAATGTAATAAAATCATTTGATTTTTTTAAATATATTTCTAGCATTCTAAGAAATAAAAGAAAGCAAAAAGAGAGAAAAAAATATTTGTGACATTTTTCATCAGTAAGAAAAATAAACGTTAAAGCATTTTTTTCTAATATAAAAAAAGAAAAATAATTGATTATAAATGCAAATAATTTCATGATAACACAGGCAATACTCGAAACGCGTTTTCTCTTCTTATACTTTTCCTTACTTTTGCATTCACTTTACAAGCATTCATATAACATGTAATTAAAATATAGAAAATAAAAGGATTAAAAAATCATACTATTTTACTACAGATTACAAAAGTAATCATGTATGTAATAAAATTATATGATTTTTTTTATGTTTCATGAATTCTAGGGAAAATAAAGCAAAAAAAAAGAAATTTTTTATCTGAAATTTTTGATCAGTAAGAAAAATAAACGTAAAAAGTAAACCGTTTTTTTTTTATATAAAAATATGAAACGGGAAAAAAATAATTGATTATAAATACTAGTACTTTATGAAATAACCGAAACGAGTTGCCTCTTCCTTTTTTTTCCTTACTTATGAATTGCTTTATCACATATTTTTATAACATCCAATTAGAACATAGAAAGTTGAAGAATAAAAAAAACATACTATTTTAATATATTTACGAAAGTAATAAAAATAAACGCTAAAACTAAAGCATTTTTTTAAATATGTATTGGGGAAAAATATAATTGATTATAAATGCAGTTAACCTCACGAAAATACAGGCAATAACCGAAACAAGTTTCATCTTCTCATTATTTTCCTTAATTAAGCATTTCTTTATCACATGTTTATAGAACACGCAATTAGAATATAGAAAGTATAAGGATATAAAATCATGCTATTTTACTACATATTACGAAAGTATTATTTCATATGTGCAATAAAATTATATGATTTTTTTTTTAAAAAAATGTTTCTCGCATTGTGGGTAAAAAAGGAAGCAAAAAAACGGGATATATTATTATATGAAATTTTCGATCAGTAAGAAAAATAAGCGTTGAAACTAAAGCTTTTAAAATTAATAAGAAACGAAGAAAAATGATTGGTTTTAAATACATGTAATTTCACAAAAACACAAAAAAATAACTTTGCAAACGGTACTAAATAATAATATCCATCTTGTGGGTTTAGAAATACTAACGAATGAGATTAAATACCAAAAACATAACGACAATTTTACGTACACGACGCATTTAGAATCGATTAAACATGAAAGCGCTTAACGACAAGCTCAAAATATAAACATTTTATTTAAAAAAAAATTTCTCGTTTTTAGAACCATCAAAACTAACACCGCCGTGACCCGGGTATTATTTTCTGTAATTACCGAAACAAGTTTCTATACAATTCAATTTTATTTAGTTTCCTTAGTAATGCATCCCTTTATCACGTATTTATATAATATGCAATTAGAATATAGAAATTTAATGGATAAAAAAAATCATTTAATTTTATTAATGAAGTAAGGAATAACTTTCACACGTGTAATAAAAACATAAGTTTTTTTTTTTATCTGTTGTATACAAGAATAAAAAACTAAGTGACTCGAATGTTACCTTGAACTTGCTTTCCAGTTTTGTCTAAGTCTGAATCTTGATCGTTGATACTTAAGGCTATTTGTTGCATAACAGTGAAATACATATTAAGATATCAGTCAAACATTTATCTTTAAAAAAATATTAATAAAAATAATTGGTTTATTTAAAAGAAAATTCTAGTACAGTTCGTTAAATAACGATGTTAATTTTAAGTAATAGTTATGTTTTATCAGTTAAAAAAATTAATTGCGTAGAATTATTTATAAGGAGTGTCGGATGTCCTAATTCAGCTCTTATTAAAATGGACAACTTAGCATTGTTTAACTGAAAGTATTGAATTATTCCAAAAAAAATAAAATTGTATTGTGTCTTTTCTGATAGTGCCTATTTTAACACGTTTTATTTTTAAGTTCATTCGTCAATTGCTTTTTGAGGCCAATCTTACCTCACATATAAATCTTACACTTTTATTTCAAAAATAAAGTTAAATAAAGTTTAAATTTTTATAAAGTCAAAAAATGGACACGATGGACAAAACAAAATATGTTTCTGAAAAATCGATTCAGAACAAGCATCAAAATGCTTCAAACATTCATCAAAATTGACCATTTAAAACACGGGCAAGGAAAAAACACAAGGATTTGAATTCCCTTTCCATAAAATTTTATTTTCGTAGTTTTTCAGATAAGTTCTTCCATAATCTTTCATTTTAAAAATCATTTTTAGGAAATTTCATAAAATAATCTGTTTTGTAGGGGCTGAAACAAATGAAATAGCTTTTATGAATGCTTTGACTGTAAACATACATTTCATGCTGGTAAGTATTTTTACGATGTTGGATATATAAAATTTTTAACCTAATGTCTATTATTGTTTTTTTAATTTATCATTTTAACATTAAGAAAATATTACCTTTTGATTTTTTTAAAAAATTTCTGTAATTATTATGTACTCTTAATATTTCATTTCTCTTAAACGGGTTAACCCTTTCCAGTGCCGTGTTGCCAGTTTGGCCTGTTACAAACCACTGAAATTGTTAACTATGTGGTCTTAAACATTCACCAATTTTTAGCTACCTCTATTCTTTAAGCAACAAAGAGAGGAAGTATGCCACTTCTGAAAGAATACTCTGTCTGAGGCTGCAGTTGCTATTCTGTTGTGTGTTCTAAAAGTAATGCGCATGATTTTATTGTGACGCGACTATCGGTCGTAGCGCACTCAGATTGGTCGAAAAATGTGGTGGGGGATTTGTCCTTCCAAACAAGCCTGGTCTCAGGTCGCTCCGAGCAGTAGGAATGGTAGGACGTGTCTTCCCGCAGTCTTTTTTTCGATCGAGTCACGGCGGGATGGAGTGTTCGCTGGAACGCGATAAAGTTTTGTGTGCGGCTTGGGAAGAATGAGACGGAAACTCATCACATGCTTCAAGACGCCTTTAAAGAAGAATACATTTCGAGATCTCAGTGTGGAAGGTGGCACAAGGCCTCCAAGGAGGGTCGGGAGAAGGTCACCGACGAGTCTCGTTCTTGACGCCGAACAACAGCCCGACCCGATGAAAACGTCCAGCGTGTGCGTGAAGTTTTGAAGTCAGACCGTCGGTTAAGCATTCAGGCAATCGCTAACACCCTGAACATGTCAAAATGTGTGGTACATGGGATTGTGATGGAGGATTTGCAAATGCGAAAGGTCTGTGCGAAGTTTGTGCCGAAGGTGTTCACGGAGGAGCAAAAAGAAGTTCGAGTTTCGCGCAGTGAAGAATTGTGGGAATTGATAAGGGGGTGCCCCAGTCTCCCTATAGCCCTGACTTGGCGCCTTGTGACTTTTTTTTTGTTCCCCCGACTGAAAAGAGAGCTGAAGGGAAAGCAGCGGGAGTCGATGGAGCTCATGTAACATCCAAGCTCATGTTACAAGGTTCCTGAGAGGCATTCCTGTCGAGGGGTTCCAGGGTGCCTTCCAGGCGTGGCAGAATCATCTCCGCAAGTGTATTGATGTACAAGGGAACTATTTTGAAGTATTTTAACCATTTGTACGCATTGGATCAATAAATCTATTTTTCCCAGAAAATGCACATTACTTTCAGAACGCACCCTGTATAACCTATTAATAATGCGTTAATTTGTTAAAAATTCAAATAATTGATTTTTAAAGAAGAATGATACAATGAGTTAAGAATGCAGTGGAGTTCACCTACAACGAAGTTTCTCGACAGCAAATTTCTCCCCACTGCGACATTTTTAATCAAATTATCAAATAGCGTTCCAAATATTCTCGGTATGGCGAAATGGTTTTCACCCTGCAACGAATTTTTCCAATTTCAGACATTTTTAGTAATTTTCAGGCGTTTATATTTTTTTCGATTTTCATCATTTCAGAACAAAGTTGTAATTGAAAGTAAAGTTTTGGAATTCTTTGACACATTAGGCAGAGAGTGGAAGAATAACGGCTAATGTAACCTCGCCAACTTTTTAGAAGTGGATGAAGAATTGATTGTTTCTAGCTCTAAATCTTGAACACCACAATGGACAACGATGAAAGCTATTAAAGGAACTGTGATTCCGAAAATGAAGCCATGATACAGCCAAAACCACATTAGTCTGAAAGGCAACGTTCATTCTAAACAATTAAAAGAGGTTTCCTAATGAAAGAATAAGTGCTCGACTCTATTTGGGGCTCACCACTGTGGCTTAAAACTTATCATCATGAAATTCAAAACAATGTAAAATCACGAGATTTTTTAACTAAAATAAACATAAGCATCGTGTCTCTGGATTATTGGGACAAACTTTAAGCAGAGGTAGTGAGGTCATCACAGTAATTCAAATTTTCTGGGCAACCCATGGCCGGAAATGTCTTCGTGCGCCGTTAGATTTTGTTGTTCACATGAGCATTGGTGGAAACAGACCGGCATTGCCGCAGTCATTTGAGCTGTAATCATCCGTAGTGGAATATGCAACGTTTTATGAATGCCGAGCTAGCTAACATAGATATGCACATGTTGTACGGATTGACTGAGGGAAATACACGAACAGCAGAAAGATTGAATTGCGAATGGTGCCCTCGGAGAGATGAAGCGAACTTCCAAATCGCCAATCCATAACCCGGTGTAACGCGTACATCGCTAGAAATGGTGGAAAGTTTAAACATCTTTTGTGATATTTTCACAAATCATCTACCACAGCATATGTAATATCTTTGGTTAATAAATATTTCAGATGATGTCAATGAGTCTCTTTATTTCTTTTACCTGTCATACTACATTGCCCTGACGTTTCCGACCATGAGTTAATATGCAATCTGAATCCTTATGATGTCCCCTACCTCCCCTTAAAATTTGTCCCAATAATAGACTTAATTCTAGAATAAATTTATTGTACAGACAACGGACTTGAATATCTGGGAAATGAATTTAATAAATTTTTTGAAAATAATGGAATTTGCCGAGAACGCACCTATGCATAACAGAGTCGCTGAATGCATGAATTTTAAGTTTAATTAATATTGGTAGGTGTTTACGTATGCAATCAAAACTATCCCAATCCACTTTGAATCAAGCAAAACCAAAAGAAGCAATTAATACAACAGCAAGCAGATGTCCGCCTCGAAGCTTGAAAGAATATTAAACTCATTATGAAATGAAATTTGACAGAAAGTCAAGCGTTACTTTATCGGGCTTTCGGTGAAAAAGCTTTCACTTTAAATTGAAGACTCCCAAAAATGTAAATTTGATATCAGATCAAATGTATGTATTTTCATGGAATATAGTGATGAGTCGAAAGCTTACCATTTATGGAATACAGAAAGAAAGCAAATGATTAAAAGCTGAAACCTTGAATTCATTCACAAATTCAAATAAATTTTCTATCTACGGAACTACGAGGAAGTAGTTTATTAACATTTTTTTCTACCAGAGAAGGAAACAGAAGAAAAAATAAAAGCATTTGAGCACCACTGCTGTCTCATCCCCTTCCTCTGATAGTGAAAACGAAACTTCGGAATATGAATAATCTTGGCTAGACTCTTTAGCAGTAATAAATAATGAAAACGAAATCAAAGCGGATTTTGACAATTCATCTACAGAAAATAAAATAACACTTAAAAGAACAGTTGGAAGACCTAAGAAAATAAAAATCGGACATAGTGGAAGATTTGTAAAATAATATATATGAAGCTCTTATTAAAACCAAAGCATGGATTTTAACAAAACGACCTAAGAGTATGAAAATGATAGACTGCCGTTGGATCTTAGAGACCAAATTTGATTCTGGCGGAACGATAAATCAAAGAAAAGATTTCGTATATTCCAGATGAGGACATCAACGATGTATTTTCCCCTGTTGCAAGACCAAGCTCTATTCGAACTATTATTGTTCATAGTGCAGAGAATGATTTACAATTTTATGAAATTAAAGTTTGGCTTGCGTAAATATAAATCTTGATGAAACTATTTTCATGAAACAAGCAAAAGGTTTCAAAGTTCCTGAAAAACCTGACCATGAACCCACTTATTCACTTGAAAATCTCTACACGGATTGGAGTATGCTTGTTGTGGCATATGCTCAAAGTTTGGATAGAATAATTATTTTATTATAATTAAAACAAATTATATATATATATTTATACAAATTATATATATAATTATATATATATATATATATATATATATATATATATATATATATATATATATGATGATGATGTTGATTACCATCAACTAATTCAATCAACCATATGGTTAATAACATTATTTATTCTTTACTAATAATCACACAGACTCTAACCACTTAGGTTATCAGTTTTACTTAGAAACAACTTCAACTAACAATTTCAACTGACTAACTCTTCCTTTACATCTAGAATGTCCGATGCATTTCGTTAAGACAAGCACATCTAGCGGAATAACACAGATGTTGTCTTGTTCATCATATATATATATATATATATATATATATATATATATATATATATATATATATATATATATATATATATATATATACTTATTATTTCTTCCTTACAATTCCAAAATATCAGAGAACATCAAGAAAAAGGCCAAATGAAATATTATTGATATTGCTTACCTACAGGCTTAATACTTTTTGATTTTTGCACTTGAAAATATTTTACATTTTTTTATGCTTAATAATTGCACTAAATGGATTTTAATATATTTATTTAGTTTGAATATACTTAAAAAGTGTATGAAAACTTCATGATAAACCCGATTCTGAGGACTTCTTTCAGATAAGGAGCACACTAATTCAGGATCGAACAGAGCCTGCTGGTCTCATCTCCTTTTAACAGCTTCCAAACAGAAATTTTTTGAAAGCTATTATATTTTAAACTTTCAAGGATAAAAAAAATATTGTGTAATGGATTATTGGCGAAAATATGCTAAAATATTTTATTTCTAATAGGCTTCATTCTACAGGCCAAGTGAAAATCGTTATAAAATCTTAATGGTGGAAGGTGGATTTCATTCTGATTTGGTAAGTTTTCCAATTTATCCAAAATCATTCATTCTACATTAATGAATAATCTCATATTTTGTATGATGTGTGATGATTGGTAAAAAGAAAATGATTATCAAATGTTTAATACACATTTTCTAAATTGAATTTCATTTTATTTTTTTCCCCTGTGCTTTGCTTGAATGATTTTATTTCCGTTATTCTCCAGTTACAGCCCTATTTTCAAACGCTTTATATTGTTTTGAATTATTTAAAAAAATCATATCAATATAAATGTTGAATGTAAAAAAAAAAAACTCATAACCACTAAATAAAAACATCCAGTTGACTTTCAGAAAAATCAGTTCAATTTTTAACCATACTCTCGATCCCTTGAATCGTAATATGGTGAAACCCTAACATGGTACTGTTTGTTTAAGATAGGTACTCTGACCGCCCCAAAGTCTGCGGCAGTCTGGTGCTATGGAAACAAGAAGAGGGCATTTTAGGGAGGGTAGCTTCAATGAAGAGGTCTCCTTTTCTCTCGCCGAAACCTCTCCTAAAGAGGGACCCCGCACCCCTACTTGAAATAATCATACCTCGTTACCATAGTTACCGCCACAGCTCCAGGCGAATGTCTGGCAGAATACTTATCTTAGACAAACAGTATTAAAGTGAACAATATTTTCATTCATAGCATCGTATAATCAAGCACGATTATCTAGTCCAACTTATCATAATATTAAAATTGATTAATTTGAACGACGTTATCGCTTAGCCCACTTCAAAATGTTTAGAAGTTCTGAAGATGTTTATTTTCACATAAACTTTAAAGCATATTCAACAGCAATTAATACCATCCAAATATTACTTTATAGTATGCTAATTTAAGAAAACTAACTGAAAAAGAACCAAGATACACAGATTAGGATATAGAATCAAGCGATTTAAAAAAAAAAAAGAGAAATGAGTTATTGGTAATGAATACATTTAAATCAATGTTTAAGTTTTTCAAATTTATGGATACGTTTTCTGAAGAAAAAAAAAAAAAATTCTAACGAGTTATTATTTTATTTTTAGTATGCTGTTCAAAGCCATGTAAAATTGCGAGGTTATGATCCAGACGAGAGTATAGTATTTTTGAAAGCCGAAGAGGTAAAATATTTCAGAATATCTTCTAGCACTTTTAGAAATTTCTCGGAAAAAAAAAATGGTTATAAATAGCAATTTATTGTTATTTTACCATATTCAATCAAAACAATAAAAATAAAAACAATAAACATAAAAAAGATGATATTCAAACTGTTAGCTGTGAGAAAAATTCGTTTGACTATTTTAATCTGTGAACAGCTAGAATTTTGTCCGAACCGATTAGGCCGAGAGCGCGTTCTTCGAAGCTAAGCCATGTGACAAGAATTGCGAATTCATATTTTTATTTTCCAAAATCTAATGCCTAACACAACAGAAGATGCCTACTTATCTTTTAAAAATAAGTGCGTGGTGAACACATTATGAAGCTACTTAGTTCCTTGCAGTTGGTACATGCTTTAGCCAAAAAGGCTAATTTGATTACAATATTCCTTTACTCCTAACTGCGCAAAATTATTTACATTTTTACACAGTTAACAAAATTTTGATTTTTGAATAGTCTTAAAATGAGTAAAAATGCATCTTTTGAAAAGAATTTACTGCAATTTTTGATTCAACTGTTTTCAGATACATGTGAAATTATTTTATAAACAGCCTTGTATAATTTTTTCAATGATTAATCGATATTAAAGTAAAGCCTTAAAAATCTTCATCCTATTTATCGAATAGCTATAAAATAATCTTTCATACCCACTCTTGTATGTGAGCAAATGAGCAAAACCCAAAGCCAGCTACTGAAATTGAGTCATGGTGGCTCAGGCGATAAAGCATTCGCTTTCCAATGAGGTGAACAAGGTTTGAAGCCCAGAGATAGCTGGTGGATACAAGTTCCGTATCCGGCTCGTATTGACCTCAGTGCTGACGTAAAATATCCTCAGCGATAGACGGATCATGGGTAAAAGTTCCCTTGCGTCAGTCTAACCATGGAAGGTTTTCGTGGTTTTCCTCTCCATGAAGCATAAATGTGGGTTACATTCATCAAAAAATCCTCCACGAAGGTTAATTTCTACTAATACTTGGTCCAGGAGTTCCCTTGTTTTCTGGATCGGGTTCAAAATTACAAGGCAAGGGAGTTGAACATTAGTAGTCGTAAACCAAAAAATTTGAGTTGGCTTTTCAATGACGGTTATAAAAGCTATTGAAATTATAAAAATATATAGAAGAGTTTTTCTTTTGAAAACATTAACGGAAGTAAAAATATGCAACGTAAATAAACGAAGAAGGAAAGAAAGTATAATGAAAACGTCGCCTACTGCATTTTACCAGTAGGCCTTTTTTATTGTGATTTTATAATAAAAATAATTATGTAGTACTTTATGACTAAATTGTGTTCTTATTCATTTATATTTACTTGTACGATATATTTAAAAGCATAATTTTGGATTTTGGAATGAATAAAATGAAATAATCCGGGTTATAAAATCACAATAAAAAAGGCCTACTGCTAAAATGCAGTAGGCCTTTTTCATTGTGATTTTATAATAAAAATAATTATGTAGTACTTTATGACTAAATTGTGTTCTTATTCATTTATATTTACTTGTACGATATATTTAAAAGCATAATTTTGGATTTTGGAATGAATAAAATGAAATAATCCGGGTTATTCCGATGCTTTAAGGAAAGAAAGAACATTCTAAAAGTTCATTTATATACTAAATAAAAATAATTTTAATTCCAAAAAGTGGTGATGAATTAACTTACCTATGAAATGTAGAAAGTCCTCCTTTAAAAGATTTTTCTTTACAACCAAATGTGAGGCAATAAATAACCATATTTAACGATTTTTAGCTTTACAATTTTATGATGGAATTTTTCCTTTGAAATAACACGGGCGAAACGGAATTTAAAAGTTCTCTCTTGATTCACTTATAACAGCCACGTGGCGTCATTATGAGGACAAAACTTTTCGTCATGTACTAGCTCTAATATTTAAACTATATGTGTTAGCCACCTTTAATACCATTACTAGCATTCTCAATTTTTTTCATGCATTATTACATTTTTTAAAAAAAAACAGACGATTTTAATTTAAAAATATCTGACGATTTCAAACAACTTATAATTAAAAGTTAAACTTTATTCTATTTATCTAATAGTTTGTAATAAACTTTCTAACTCCTCTTCTCTTCTAGGAAAATGTTTTTTACTATCTAAATTAATTCAAAGCAGGCTGCAGAAAATAAAAAACATTGGAGAATTTATTCTTTCAAAAGCATAAGGTGTAAAATTATCTAACGTAAATAATCGGAGAAAAACAAGAATGTCGCCAAAAACTGAGCCTTACTCTACATTTTAGCAATAAATTTTTAAAAAAAATATTAATAATTAATTATTCTATGTAATAATTATTTTATGGCTGGCTAAGTTGTATTCTTATTCGTTCATAGGGGAAAGTTTTAAAAGCATAAATTTAAATTTTAAAATTAATAAAAGGGAATACTTTGGATTCATACGATGTTTTATGGATAAGATGAACATGCTAAAAAGTTCATTAATACAATAAATAAAACAATTACTATTTCAAAAGGTGATAAATTAGGATTAAATCCTTAATTTTATCTTTTAAATGTATAAGGTCTTCCTTTCACAATTTTTTTCTGCACAACCAAATGCATCACAGTAAATCACCATATGTTAATATGTTTGATTGTTTCTTGTGTGTGACTTGACATTGATATAAATAAAATACTTCTATTGAAATAGCAAGGGGAAACGTAGAAAATGTCACTCTCATTTTGTTCTTCAGTCGCCTTCATTCTGGGAACAAGAGTTTTCCAGAAGTGCGCACTCAAGTTAATTCCCCCTCTATGGATTTCGCTCTAAGTTAACCTTCAAAAAAAAAAAAAAAAAAAAAAAAAGTACGGCACCTAGAACATGCTCTTATGTACTAAAAGATAGGGTACTCCCATTCTAACAAATGAAATACTAATTTTCCAACACCTTTATCATTAAGACCCCTTGTATATTGTATTAGAACCGTTATAAATATTTATTTGAAAATAAACTTGGTCAAATTTTAATGAATCCATAAGAATTAGTGAGTTAGGTGTTGCTAAAAAACCAAGTCTACAATCGGGAATTAAAATTCCTGTGTCGGCTCAAAGTTGATAAAAAGTACCAAATTGATAAAAAAAAAAAAAAAAATAGTTACAAATTATCATCTCTTAAAGGCGAAACTAATTATCTGAAAAAACCTTAGATTCCAATCATGTAAATGGAAAAAGCAAATAAAAAATCTGTTTTTAGATAAAACTGGCATAAAATAGATGTCAGTGAGTGACGTGATTTGAAAGTCGAATTTATGCTAATGTATTAATGATCTTTAGTGCAAGAATTTGAGATTTAAATTTGAAAGAACAAATGACACTTGTTAAAAAAAAAGATATTTTTTTTATTAATCATACTTACAATCCGTCATGAATTACAATGTTGTTGTTTTTTTCATTTAAAATATGTTAGCAGTTATTCACAATTTATATTTTATGTGATGGATAATAATTAAACAATCTTATAAAGTTTTTAATGCTATAAGTATCAAATCATATAAAATCTATAACATAAATAAATAAAATAAATTATTATTATTAATGATAATAAAATAATCATATATATGTAGCATAAAAAGCTTCAACTAATCGTTATATGTTATTCTTTTTATTATTCTAAACAAAGCGCTCTTTCTCACACTTTAAAATTGATATTGTCTTTTAATCTATTTTTGGCTTCAAGTTAGGCATTAATTAACATTTTTGATTTTCCCTTTCATGGAATCGTGAGAAAGACTTTTTCCCTAGAACCTATTTAATAAAACGATTATAATTATTAAGATTTCCCTTATTCCCTAAAACGAAAGATTTTACTGATTTATTTTGTAAGATTTTCCTTAACTTTTATTGAGGAGCACAACGATTTTGTATCACTTTCATAATTGTTCTCACTCTAATAATTAAATAAATTTTATGCCCTCTTTCCCTGCCTAAGACCTGTTTTTGTTCTTCCACTCGGCAACAACTGTTTAACAATTAATGATTGAATTTAGAGACATTTATTGCAGGCTTAATTGCCATTGTTTTTAGGGTGAACATATTGTAAGACCTCAAAAGATTTTGTCATTCATTAAAGAAGAAGGAGAAAATATTGCCCTCATATATTTAGAAGGTGTTCATTACTACACCGGTCAACTTTTTGACATGAAAGCAATAACCAAAGCGGGACATGAACAGGTATGGAAATAACTTATATTGATTATATTAGTAATTATAATTGAATTCTCGCACATACGACGCCCATTTTTCTGTCTAATTCTGTTACCTGACTTCCACCGAATTTAAAACATTTGTAGGAGATTTATGAAACTTTTATTATAATACGGTATAAGTTTTTAGTTCTGTAAGAAAATGTAGACTTTGTTATGAAGCCCCCATTCCCTAATCCTTATATAGTCTTTAAGTGGAAGTCATACAATTTAGTGAAATCCCGTAAATACAAATTGTGCTATTTTTTTTAAATTTTTTTTTTAGTATTTTTAATTGAAAATTCAAGCGTAAACTATCAAGCAGCGGTGGCTCAGGGAATAGGATGTTCACCTCCCTAAGAGGTAACTCAGGTTCGAGGTATCCCAGCTATGGCTGTTCGATACGAATTCTGCTTACGCCTTGCACCGACCACAGTGCTTACGTGAAATGTTCTAATAATAGATGGATCATGGGTTGGAATGACCCCTCACCGTTAGGTTAATCGTAGGAGGATTTCTTCTCCGTGTAATGCTAATATGGGTTAGTTTAATCATTAAAACCCTCTACTAAGGCTAGTTTGTACTTTGTCTTCTGAATTGGGTTCAAAATTACGAGGTCATTGATAATCGTAACAAACATCGGTTGAACATTGATAGCCGTAAACTCAGAATTAGGTCGGCTGTCCAACGCCAGTTATAAAAAAAATTTTAAAATATTGAAAATCTCTAAAACAAATACTATTGTTAAATTTTTTTCAATTAAAAAAAAAACAGTGCTTGCTTTGAAACTATTAATTTAAACTAAAATTTACCATTTACTCATTTAAATTACATGAACAATATTAAACATTACTAATTATGCATGACAAAAACAATAATAATATTTAAAAGTTGTATTTTTTCGCTCTATTTAGGGTTGTATGGTGGGTTTCGATTTAGCCCATGCTGTTGGAAATGTAAAACTCAAACTTCATGAATGGAATATAGATTTTGCTGTATGGTGCTCATATAAAGTAAGTGGTTTAAACTTATTTCATAATAATATTTAAAAATATATATTTTCATGTTTATTTATCCTTTTTATTGTGAAATTTCATAACAATCAAAAAAATTTTATTTAAAGGTGTAAGCAAATATTTACATAGTTTTAAACTGTGTAATCTCAACAACAAAATCCAAACTTAAAACAGTATTAAATTTGTAAAAAACAAAAATTTTAAAACATGAATTTTTTGAGATTTTTTTTAAAAATGAAATCTTAAATATCAAATAATATTTTAAAGTAATATTTTCAATGCAATAATTTTCAGATGAATAAATTTTACAATTGTTTTCAAAATCTTTAGAATCTCTTAAAAAGTTCCAGAAATTAAGCGAAGTACGCAGAAATTGTGATTATTATTAAGGGGTTTGAAGTTCTACCGCTCTGCAGGCTAAACTATTGTGACCATATTTTTCTAGATTGCAGCTATCTCCCATATTTTGAAAATCAATGTAAATCTGACGAAAAGAATAATTTAACAGAGTAAATGAGTGTTTTTTTCTGTCTGATTTCGTAACTTTAAAATATCGTCTGTTTAAATTGAGCGTATTTAAACTGAACCCCTCGAATCATTGATAAGATTACATCTTAATGCGTGATTATCCGATCATAAAGGCAAAAGATATAAAGGTGTTCCGTTTTTTTCCCTTCTTTTTCCCCCTCAATTTTGTGCATTGTGCTAGGGGGACCAGAAAGTAATGTCGTTTCGGTGCATTTGATATTTGTTATCAAGATTTTATTTTTTATCAATAATGTATTCAACTTCATTAGCCACAACCTCTCAATGCCGTATTGAAAATAAATCAAAATAGATGAAAAAAATGAATTGTTTTTTTAAGACTGCCGAATAAATGCTCCGAAACGACATTACTTTAATATAAGAAGTGGTATAATTAGAATTTGACCATAACATTAACTTTCCATTTGGAAAGATAAATTTTCAATGTACTTTATAAAAGAAACACTCAAATGTCAATTGTATAAACAAGCAATAAGGTAACAAAACATTACAAAATGAAACACTGTTTTCCCAATGCCTACCCAATTGACATTAGTCATTAAGGTATCAGTAGGGCAGATTTGTTGACCACACTTTCAGGGGCACCAAATTAAGTGGTCCAACGTTTCTCCCACAATATAAGAACAGATAGTACTAGTACAGAGAAAGAAAGAACATCCATGACCTGTCTAGGATTCGAACTCCGGACCTTTCTGTTGGGAGTCAGCTCCCTACCCACCATACGCCCGGTCGTGGCACATAGTAAAACATTAAAATGAAAATTTATTTATGCATATAATTTTTTCAATACGTTTTTTCCATACATTTTCATGCATTGTATAATTTTTTCCTGCCATTTCGTTAATTTTTTCAATGTTTAACACAGCTGTTGAGCTTTCTGTTGTAGCCATAAAAATAAATAATTGCATGTGATATGAACGATCGATATTATAAGAAATTAGACTTAATGAACTTTTGATATAATGACTGTATTTTTACAAATTAAAAAGCAATTTTTATGGTTTTAGGAAACCAGACCAGTTGTAATATGTAAATTAATTTGAGTGAAAATCATTTTCAGTTTCAAAAGCAGACACAAAAAACATACTTTGTTAAAATAATCATGTTCTTTTTTTGTGGGGGAGAAATTTGGTGAGTAGACACTTCTATATATATATATATTAGGTGGTAAATGTTTGGTTCTTAAACGTTAAAGATTTCAATTTTTATTTTATTTTTAGCAATTAATTACACGAATTACAAACACATTAAATTAACAAGAAAATTATAAATATGATGAGAGAATGGAGGAGACGGAGAGATGAAGTATGATCTTGACACATTTCGTTTTCTTTTTAATCTGTCTCTATAATTTAAGGATGAACCAATTTATCGTTTTTTAAGAGGAATACAATCATGTGACTCTTAATAAACTCTAAAGCCAGAAAAAATATTCTAATTTCTGGCGTAAATATCTCAGAAATTTGTAATCCTGCTTTTATATGACTAGAAAGCATTTTTTTAAAAAAACAAAACAGAAACACGTGTTACCATTTTTTAGTCAACAACATAAAATTAAATGAAAGAATTAGCACCAAAATCAGCTTATAGCTTGCAATATTTATAAAACAATTATTCTTTCATCGATACAGTCAAAATTAAAGCTAAAAACAAGATAGATCTTAACGAGTCCCATTAATAAACTAGTTCGAATAAATGACAGGTATATTCAATTAATTCAAAATGAATTAAATAATTTAATTGCCTACTCTGAAAGCTGTAATTTATTGATGAAATTGATATGATTAGGAGAATATATTATACCATAAATTGAATTATATGTGTGTCAAATTATAATAAGTTTACTTGTTCATCATATTATTTGATTTTTATTAAATGTCATCGCATTTGGTTATTGATATTGATTTTTTTAAATTGGACTATGACTAATTCTATGACACAAAACTTAACACCGACTTACATTTCTTTAAAAAGAAGACTATCACGATTTTTTTTTTTCGTCTATCTAATTAAATAGATTTTTTAAATAATAATTTAAAACTTTAGCACTGTTTGTTTGAAGTTATTTTTGAAAATAGAAAACATTTGAACCAAACATTCCTGCTGAATCAAAAAGGATGGAATTTCTTACTTTTAAATATTAAACAAGCATTCTAAATATCCCAAAAGAGACCCAACGATTTTGAAAAATCAATTTAAGAAAAACGTGAATAGAAAGAAATATACGATACTCATCAACATCATGTATCAAAACAAATTACGAAATTAAAGAACAGGTGGTACTGCTAACTGAAAAATAAATAAAACAATGTTAAATAAGTATAATAAAATAACTACCTTTTGCAGAAACATCATGGTGCTGTTTGAGGATGAAATTAACTGTCACCCGCGGTAATATTTCAATTAAAATGCCCTGATGTGCTAGATAAATATAATATTAACCATCATTTCTGCAAATATTTCCAATAGAATGCTCTGACATGCAGGAGAAAATGTTTCATAGCTTTCGATATCAGCACCACCTGTTGAGGCACTTTAAAACTAATTTTGAAATTTTCTGAGACTGGGCGTGAGTGTCCTAAACGTAACGCAGCAATCCGTACATTTCTATCTTATTCGTTTTTGTTTTTTTTTTTTTTTCCAATTGATTTTTTCAAATCGTCTCTCAATTTTGGGTCACATAGTAATTTTTTAATATCTTACTTATATAAATAAAAGTTCTTGTCTTTTTTTATAGTATCTTAATAGTGGTGCAGGGAATATGGGAGCAATATTTTGTCATAGTAAACACACACAGGGTGCTAATCAAATAATGCCAGCATTAAGAGGATGGTGGGGGCTTGATTTCAAGAGGAAGTTTGCTTTTGATAAAGGTGAGATGTAATTGAAATTCAAATAAATATAGTTTTATTTTAAATTTACTAAATGATAAAGAAATGTGTGAATAATTTCCTGCGGAAAAAAGATAAATTAGTCTTTTTTACCTGTTATGCTTTTCTTATGTATTATATTTATAAAATGAAATAAATTATAATTAATCATTTAAAATTTTTGAGAATAAATAAATTCCTAAATACGCTAAATTCCAGCGATACATTACGTTAAGTATAAAAAGTTAAAAATAAAATTTTCGAAATATTAGCAATTTTGAAAAATATATACACAAAACTTTTTCTAATAATTTATTTTAAGTTTAAAATATATGTTCTTAAACTTTTAACTTATTTTTTAAATGAGAATCAAATGCTGCAAAAATTTATGTTACCATTTTCACACTTTTCTACTATTTATGGTCAGTAAAAAATAATAATAGTAAATTCGTTTAGTAATTAAATTGATAAAATAATCATGCTATTTGAAAAGAAGTAATGAACAGTACTTGCGCTGTTAAATTGTAGGATAATATCAAATATGCCTTCCTTTCTTATGCGATAAAAAATTCCTGTGGTTTTAAGATTATTCAATAAAGATTCCAATTTTGTAATGTAATTATTTAAGTTATATCCTTAAAGAATTATTTCAGTTTATTCAACATAAATAAACATTTCTACATACAATCATGCATAGGTATAAAATAAAAGTTTTATGCTAGTATAAAAAAAAAAAAAACATAATCTTAATAAAGTCTGCATGCATCGACTTTTGTAATCCCAGTCTTATATTAGCTTTTTATTTTCGAATAATAATTCAACGAAAGTTTGATAAAATCTCGATTACTAGATCATTTAATCTGTTATTTACAAATAATAGATGAACTAAAACAAAATTCAGCAATTAAATGAAACAAATAAGCAATAACAATAAAATGATTAAATGAAACAAAATTTTTAAACATAACAAAATTTCCATACCTTTTTTATGCAAGTACAAAATTATTAAAATAATTATCTAAACTAAAAGTGTTAGTGTAGTTTTCATGATAGCAATTAAATGATTGTTGTTGTTTTATATTAAGATTAGGATGCTCTGTCCCCAACACACTACCTTTACGAATCTGAATAATTATTTTGCAATCATTTTTGTCTTTAAGAGCCAAATATCTTTTAATAGCCAAGCAGTGTTGGATACTTGACGTTTTGATTTTACTCATATTTTGAAGATTTTTTTCTTTATTTGAAACTATATATTTTTTTTTTCGAAATTTCTTTAAGGTTTTGGGAATCAAAATTGAAGGTCTTCTGGAATTATAAGAAACATATATTTATTGAAATGCGCCAATACATTTCGTTAACTGAGTGAACCAATGCACTAATCATTATTTTGTGTTCTACTACTTTCACACTAACTACTAAGGCATAAATATTTTCAGTGGACCTTTGCATCGATGATTAATGGTTATTCAAAAATCTTTGAAAAAATAAAGCTGTTTTCTTAGGTTTTGACCTCAAAATTTACATGCGCCAATTGTGAACCACGTAGGTATATATTTCTGTGAATTTAATGAGGAGCACTTAAAAAAAAAAGCGGCATATGTGTTCTGTACATTTGACCTCAAAGTAGCAAGAAATTAAAATTTTGCACAAATTTGAAGGTCGTTAACTGGTTTCGCCAAAACTGGACAAGTAGGAAATTTTCTGAAAAAGAAGCCTAACTGGTTTTGATGCTCTTAATTTAACCTTCACTGTGATTCAATTTGAAGAATAAACAATTTTAAAATTAATTTCATTTATTACCAACTTTAATTCGATAATCTTTCTTTTTATTTAAATTTTATAAACAAAATCAATTCACAGAGATCTATGGTTACTGATTCAATATTTATATAATATGACTCTAAACTTTGATGCCCTTACCTGATTAATTGAATACAGAAATATGTATATGCGAATCATTTCAAAAAATGTGATCTGGATCCAATATGAATATCTAAAGTTAACAACCTCCGATTAGATTTAGTCTTATATCTAGAATTTTCTTAGGGGGAAATGGTTCCGATGTAAATTTTTACTTTGAATTGAATGCAATCTCACCCAAATTGATATATGGTTAAGAAGTTATTCAAGTTTCAAATAGAAAGACAGCAAATTCCAACCCATACAAGCAAATTCCGACTATGCTTGTAAATTGTTCCAGAAGACCTTCAATTTTAACCTTGAGAGAAAAAAAAATTCACAAACAAAAAAGAGACACGTGTAGTAGTTTTTAATAATAAGCATATCCTAAAACTTCAATCCAAAATCAAAAATAACATGTATTCAGCCAAATAAAAAAAAAATAATAAAAACGCTGGCTTTCAAACAGGCTGTTACATAAACATAAAATTTTTTTTTAACTAAAACATCCCTCGATAATTTATTTTATAGTATTGATTTGGTTCCACACAGATTTAATTTTCGATTCTATAGGGATTAAATTTAAACTTAATTTTTTTCGGTTAACATCGTAACTTCATTTACGAACTTGTTTCTTTAATACTTACTTAATTTTTGGTTCCTATACTCGTTAAATAGTTTTCGCCAAAGTGGTTTCTTTAGCAATGGTGCGAAAAGTTAATTCTTAATATTGCTTTAAAATTTAAAGAGTTATTCTGAACACAGTTTTGTTTAAAATTTATTACTGAAGTAAATACTTACCGTTTAATAATTGTAAAATCAATTACTAAATACTTCTCGAAATTTTTATAATAAAATATTGCATAATCAGCTAATATTACACAATTACATTATAATATAGCAGGGGTGGCCAACCTGCGGCTCGCGAGCCACATGCGGCTCTTTGACAGATTATTTGTGGCTCTCGATAAATGCACCCGAGTTCACTTTTAATTTTGTGCTATTATATTTTAAAAAATTAAATTATTATAGTTCCGTATGTGTTTCAAAATGTCTTTTAAATTACTGACAACAAATATTACTGGCAAACACTGAATTTACAATTGCAGGGGAAAGATAAAATAATATCTGACTTCTTACAGAATATATTTAGTTTTCAAACTAAATTACAATTTTTTCTAAAGGTCATTAAAAATAAAACATTTTGTCATTTTCCTCGAATTAAAAAAATTTGTTCCAGTATTAAACAAGAAAAACTCAGCGAGTACTATATAAAAAGCTAGAAGGAATATTGGCGGAATTCCGAAATAGATTTCAAAACTTGAAATATTTTAAATCGTCTCTTGATTTTTTTTCTGAATCCATTTGAAATTATCATAATTCAAGGTGAGTTTTCCATTTCCAATATAATTATAACCCGAAAAGTATCTGGAGAATTAGAATTAATAGATATGCAAGAAGATCAAGCTCTACAATTAAAATATAAGTCGACGTCGATTACTGAATTTTAGAAATTTAAACCGGAATCGAAGTATCCTGAATTAAAAAAGGCTGCTTGTCGAATTTTAAAGAATTATCAGGAGAAGTAAAATAAATGTGTTTAATTTTTAATATTTAAATTCAATACACATATTTTGTACTTTTAATTATGTTTTCAATAAATATAATTTCTGTAAAAAAAAAATTTTATACCTTTTTTGCGTATTCTAATTTGTGTTGTACACTCTATTTGTGCTATACGTTTTGCCTTTTAATTACGGTTTTAATTGCGGCTCGCGAAAAATTTCGAATTTTAAAAAATGGCTCGACTATCAAGGAGCTTGGCCACCCCTGTAATATAGTAAAGTGTTTTTTTAAATACTCTGATTTTGAATGACAATCAAAATAAAAAACATATTATCAACAGAGAATAATATTTCACAGGGAGTCATAAATAAATATTACTGGTAATGAATAAATAAATAACTTTATATTAAAAATATAAACTTTATAATAAAAATATTGCATAATCAGTTAATATTACACAATTAAATCACAATATAGTAAAAAAAAAATTGTTATTTTTAAATCCTCTGATTTTGAAAGTCAATCAAAATAAAAAGCATATTATTAACGGAGAATAATATTTTAGAAGAAGTCATAAATAAATATTATTGGTTATGAATAAATAAATAATTTAAAGGTAAATATCGTTATGATTTTTTTCTAATTTTAAGTGAATAACAGCCAAAGATATATGGATCTTATTTGCTGACGGTCATGTGATTTTTTACTCCAATGAAAAAGCACGTAACGTTAAGACAACAATTATCTTTTTATGGTGCCTAAATTAAGTTACCAATGCATTGCATGCATTCAGTTACCAATGCATTGTTAGTTAAAACTAATTTAGCATTTTATAATTAAAAATTGAAACACAATTAATTTTTTGCTAAACAATGGTTCAACAACTAAATTTATTTTCTTCGTATTTTTTTTTCTTTTCTTTCAAAACAGAAATAAAGTAGTTTTTTTTTTATTTATTTATTTTTTTATTTTTTTTAAATTAAGTTTTTGAAGATCATCTGAAAATAAAAGCCAAATTAATTTTTGTTTTCAAAATTAAACAAAAAAGAATAAATATTAATTTACTTTCACTTCTCTTAATTAGGTAGAATTTTTTTTACTAATTTTAACAGTTTAAATAAAAATAAAAAAAACTGACACTGTAAAAAATTCCGTATCAAATTACCGTAAAAAGTACCGGCACTCAGGTTGGCGAGAATTATTACCTGAACAGGTCACGGAATAAAAAATCGGATATTTCATAATTTTTACAGTAATAAGTACCAGTAAAATCACGAAATCACTATAATTAAATAAATATTACTGTAAAAACATCGATTTAATATTATGAATAAATTGATTTTAAAAAACAGATTTGGAAAAAACAGATTTTACTGTAAAATGGATTTTGCTGATGATGGAGCCAAAGTGCCAGTACTTTATACTGCAAGTTGATCCGGAATTTTCGACTGTGTAGATAAAATAATTTTTTAAATTTTAATTCATCGAAATTCTCTTTTTTAAATACATAGACTTCACCGCTGCAGCAGGAGCTGATAGATTCAGATTAAGTAATCCATCACCCATTCTTTGTGCAATGATTTCAAACAGTTTAAATGTAAGTAAATCATCTCCATTATTTTTTTTTAAATTTAAAACAATAAACTTTGTATTACTTGATTAAAAATTTCATTCGCTTCAAAAATATACAACTTGGAAATACAGTCGACATGATTCGACAATTTCTAAAAAATAAGCGCCTATTTTCAAGACTTGCCCGACGTGAATGAGCTCATCTTGGTGTCCTGGAATCTTGTTGTATTCATATGAATGCCGATTCCCTTGTTAACGATATTTTTTCCTCGTCACCTCTGTATAACGCTTGGAAATGCATTTTGCCCTCTCGGCCACTGTGGTTTTTCTTGTTCTGTTTTTCATTGTTTTCTCTCTTTTCGCTTCTCTAGTTTTTCTAGTTTTGTTTCTCGCCTTTATTTTTTGTTGCCAACTTTAAGTTTTATAATTTAAATCACTTTTGTACCTTCTCATTCACGTCTGACAAGTCTTGAAATCGGGTGCCTGTTTTTGAGCGCTTGAAACATGTCGATTATTATTTCTACTTTGCATGTATTTGAATGTAGTTTTTAACCAAGTAAATTTTTACCGCTGCAGTTTCTTTGGATTCTGTATTTAATGCAATCTTTAATTTCATGCAGGTGTTTAATAAGGTGGGCATGAATAAAATACAAGCGAAGCAGAGACTGATTACTGGATATTTAGAATACTTGCTGAGGAAACTTCTGATGATGTCAAGTTTGAAAAATTCTGAGTCAGCTCAAATACATATTATAACTCCCAGAGATCCAAAAGAAAGAGGAAGCCAAATAAGCCTCTTGTCATCAATACCTATCTCCCAGTGTGAAGAATTTCTCAAATCACATGGAATTGTTGTGAGTATATCGTATTCGTTTCGTTATCATTACTCATTATTGAAGAACTTTGTGCAGGAACGTATACCTTCAATTTTTATAAGACTTATGTGCATGTTATTATGTAATTTATTCCTCAAACATTCTAAAAGCGATAATTTTCAATAGGATATAAGTTTATGACCCGCTTCTTGATGTATCGTTCTATTTAGAAGCTGTTTTTGTTTTTAAAAAAATTTATTAAAATGTCACCACTAATTTTTCAACTAAGCTCTTCTATTTTAACCAGATCGAGTCATTTGCCAGACAAATTAAATGCCCATCCCGACAGGTTCAATTGTCTGACAAAATATTTTTCCGACATGTACCTATCGAGAAAATGAGCTATCGGGTAAGCGTGACTGTCGGGCAAATGAATTGTCGGATAAACGGAGTCGGGCAATCCTGCTGTCGAGCAGCCGAGGGCCGGGAAAATGTACCCGACCCATTTTGATTAAATGCGTGAAACCTGTTAAGTTGAACTTTGTAATCAGGTGCATAATAATTTCTATGCAATTGAATGATAGTCTGGTTAATCGATCTAGTTTGACTGAAAAAAGGATGGGGATAATGCAAACAAAACAGAGGCTGATTATTGGGTATTTAAAATATTTATAATGCCACTACAGAATACATTGAAACTGTTTGATATCAATATCCCATCGACACCACTAGCTTCTATTTTGGGGAGTGGAGAGTTTTTAATTACCAAATAAAATACCAATTTGAATGAAAACAGCATTGAACTGTTTAATTTTGCATCTCCCTTAAGCGAAAAAGTAATAGCATTCTTCAAAATTTTAAATGTAGTAAAGATTTAAGTTGACTTAAAAAGAGAAAAGTAAAGTGTTATAACTTTTAAAGCAATTGACAAAGTTTGCACCTTCAAAAGAAAAGTTAACTTTTAAAGTAAATCTGTCGAAAGGGTGGGGTTGAAGGTGAACTATTTATTATTTGTTTATTTGAAATTAATACAGGGCTTACAGTTGCAAACAGCTCTTTTAATACGAGAACACTTTCAAAGTTTAAAAATAACATTTAAGAACCACTTTCCAACTGTAAGTTCTTGAATGTGTGGTCAAAGTATTTTCTGTTTTAGCAAAGCCAACCATGCTATGAGAGAAATGTTGAAGGACATAACTTCAGACTCCATTTTGATATGGACCTCCCATGTTGGCACTTACCTCCCTTTTTGGCTATTTCTGGAGGGAAAAAAAACTTTTAATCTCTTGTTGAAAAAAATCAAAACGCGTTCTTCCATTTGCCACGTCAAATATATGGGGTTTCAATCTATTCTGCCACAAAAATTAGTTACCTCATTCTTTCCATTAATTTAGCTGACTTAATGTCTTAATTATTAATTTCGAATTTTGATTGCTATGTTACTTATTCATTTCGTTTCGCTCAATTCGAATTTTGTGTACCGAATTATGTGAATTAAGTTGAGTAAGTCGGCTATTTACCCAATGTTTACTTTTAAAATATACCTCTCCACTACTTAATATATTAAATACAAATTACAAATATCGAAATGTTTGAACACCAAGAGACCACGCTGAATATAGTTCGGTGAATAGAATCGAGTGTCTAAAAAGTTTGGGAAACCTTGTACTTGGCTCACATGCTGACGATTTTGAGAAAAACTCTTAAAAGGATTTAACTAAGATAAACAATGAGTGGCTTGCATTTTTTGGTATAATTTAACTATCTAAAGAATCTCTTTTTCAAAAAGAAAGTTACGTTTATTGAACTAAGGTTTTAGGCTCAACGTAAATGTGTAACTTTAGTGATCTTGTCATTTTAGAACTCTAAAAATTCGAAACAAGTTTTTAACTAACTGAAATATTGAAATTTGTCTTTAAAGGTTCTTTTAAAAAAGAAAATTTTTTTATAGACTTAAGATGTCGTTAATAAGAAATATGATTTAATTTTATCAAAAGTTTGAATTCTAATAAGACTACTATAAAGAAATTTCAAAAAAGTGTTTAATTATTGAGAAGTGAAAATGATAATGAAAATTCAATAATTTTCACTATAACTGAAAAAATTTGGCATCTGCAGGAAAATATAACAAAACGAATTCAGATAAGTTCAATTGTATGTGCATTTTCCTACAGTGAAATGTATTTTCGAACCTAACATTTTAAACCATAATGTCTGCGTACATTAGTAGAAATCTATAACTTTCCCACAAATTCAACTTTACCTTAATCGCATAACAAAATGTATCTCAATCAATACTATTAACGCGTAAATCATTAAGCATAAAAACTTGTTTAGACCATAAAAAGTTAAGTAAGTGTAGTGCATTTTTAATGTTAGTATTACTCTGTTGAAAATTTTGTAATCAATAATCCTTTGTATCTTCTTTAAAAGTCACTGTATTAATACTAGGGAACATTTTTTCTTTTGCATGATATTTTTTTTCGGATTTTGGATATTTACACGTTACTGATTTCAAATCTGCAATCGGTTTCTTTCTCCGAGCTTCAGTTTTTTTTTAATGTCGACGAATGTTTTTTAATGTCCAAGGTACAGTTTTTTTTTTTTTTTTTTTTTTTTTTTTTTTACGCAATGTATAAGTTGAAAAGCGTTATATATAACAAGAGATTGCATAAATGTTGCGACAAATTTCCATTCGATTTAGGGCACATCATCAGAATTAAAATTCCATGAGAACACATTACTGAAAACTGTCGTTATACGCCGCTAGGATGCTTTTAAATAATGAATTCTTCGTTTAGTTCTGAATAGGTCATAACAGGGAAGCGTCTTTAGTCGCATATAATGACATTTCTGGGCATGATTTTCTATTCAATTTTAATCCTGATGATTTGCCCTAACTCTCTTACAAGTTAGTCACAACATTTGCTCGACCCCCAGCTATACCGATCATTTTTAAACTTATTCATTTCGACAAAAATAGACTAAAAATTTCTTTTTCAAAACAATATGTAGCTTTAGGATCAAAACTAATTTCAGATTTGAAATCCCTATACCCGAATTGGGCAAGATCAAGTATTTGTATAAATGCAACAGAAAATAATTAATCCCCAATGTAACTAGTAAATTCATTAGTGATGTGATTAGTAAAATGTATAATTAAATTTCAGTAAGTAAGCTTTTAGCTGACTTTTATTTTAAAATTTTCAGTGCGACGTTCGATCTCCATCTGTCTTAAGAGTAACTCCAGCACCACTTTATAATACATTCACCGAGGTCTACAAATTTGCTCATTTTTTCAAAGATGCTTGGGAAACTATACAATCGAATGAAAGTAAGTATGGCGATTTAATTATATTATTTATGCTCCACACTTCACTATTTTGTTTATCCGACATTCTAACTGGTTTTGATGCTATTAATTTAACCTTCGCTTTGAAGAATAAACAATTTTAAAATTTATTTAATTTATTTCCAACTTTAATTCGATACGCTTTCTTTTTATTTAAGTTTTATAAAGATATTAATGAAAATTCAAAAGTTGTGTTGTTTCTAATAACACTTAGACTAGCCAACCATTGTCCTTAGCGAATTAAGTTAGGAAGGTGCATTTTTCGTTTGCCAAATGAGCACCGCAAGGGTGAAAATAATCCGTAGCTCAGAACCCCACGGATAGATGGCAGCACTACTCCTTAGCGAGGCCACTTCCGCAATTTAGACATAGATTTGAAGAGGAAGGAAATTCTCTCCTGACCTCCGTACCCATGGTACTGCTCAGCGACCAACCATATAAGTTTCGATTCCTTAGATTTTACGAGTTCGTATACCGCATGTACTGGTGGGTCTTAGCAGAGTCCGATTCTCTTACCACTGAGCTACCATGGCCCTATTGAAAGTTGTCAGAGCTTTGTTGGGATGTTCCAACCAATTCACAAAACCTCGTGAGCTATTCCTTATTGGAGAAAAATTTTTTAATAGAAAATCTTCAACTCTATGGTTGAGACAACAACTCGCGTAGAAAAAAAATTTGGGGGGGGGGGGGTGAGAGTTTCAGGACTGACATAATTTATTATTTCCTTATGAAAAAATTTTGTGGAATAGAATTTCAAAATTTAATAAATGTTCGTTGAAACATAACTTCATTTAACTCCTTCTTTTTTTAAAGTTGTCTAAAGATTATACTTATTATTATGTGAAATTTTCTGCTTTATTTTTTTGCAAGCATTTTAAAAATATATTTTGGTAGTGATTACAAAACACCGTGTGCGCAAAATGTCGAGCGTACTTTTAAGTTCATTTTCTATTCATGTATTAACTCATATTTTGTCTCATTTTTTTAGGTCGAGAAAAGTGAATACAAAAGAAATATGAGAGAAATTGATGGATTTTAACATTTGTATATATTGCTATGAGTATCCAAAATTAAAATTAATCTTTTTTTTTGCTGAGCAATAAAATGTGAATGACTATTGTGGGAAAGCAAATGTATAGAATGTTTCTCAGAAAGAAAGTTTAGCAGAAAATCGATACACAGAGTATATATATATATATTTTTGTGATGCTAAATTAATATGTTTCTGTTATTATTTGGGTATTACTTTTTACAATGTATTTTTATCTATATTTTTGTAAATAAAGATTTTTTTTTAAAATTTCGAACTATATTGTTTTATTTATTTTAAACTTTAATAATTTATTTTAAACGTTGAACGTTAACTTCGTTTGAATTAATTAAGTCCAGAAAATGCGCTTAACATACATTATAAATTGTAACTTTATACCATCGTACTTTTATAGAAACCATGTCAAACGCAATCCCTAATAAAAGATACAATAACTGCCAAGCCACGAACCATTTAACAAAAAAAATTCATTCTTTATATTTTTAAAAAAGCGTCAGTCAGGTATAGGATTCACATTCTTTAATTACAACAAAACAAAAAGTAAACATTAGAATAGCCAAAACAAAAGAGTAGGGAGCGCCATCTATTAATTCGAAAAATAAATTTTCTACATCCAGTCCACTCCAATGCATTGGTTTAAGGATGCATTCTATTACAAATAACCATACAAATTTTATACACTTACAAAAAAAAACATTTAATGAATATTTCAAACAAAGTAATCAATCACTTTCTATAATAAGTAAAGTCTTTCAATTGGTCTATTTACAACACTGTTTTTTATTTGGATTTCACATGACCTTATTCTACCATCTCAGCCTGGAAAAATATCTTTTATTCGACCTAACTTCCACATTAATCTTTTAACATTATCTTCGCGTACAAGTACAACATCACCAATTTTAAAACTTCCGATTCATCAATATCGCTATACATAAAAGTTATTGGTCGAAACAGCTTCCCTCTCTATAAGTACAGTAAGTAATTGCTCAAAAGTTAATAAAGATTTATGTAATATTCGTTTTAATGCAATTTTAACTGATCTTACCAAACGCTCCCAAAAACCACCCCACCATGGAGCACCTTCGACAATAAACTTCCACTCAATTCCTTGCTTTTCTAAGTATTGTAGAAGTTTGTCATTTTTACACAATTTGAATAAATATTTAATTTCACGATCAGCAGCTTTAAAAGTTTTGGCATTATCTGAATATATTATTTTACTAATGCCCCTGCGTCCAAAAAACCTTCTTAGAGCCTGAATAAAACTTGCAACTTTTAAAGACACTAACTCTAAGTGAACCCCACGAGTTACAGCACATGTAAACAATGCAATGTGACACTTAGAACCATCCCTTAAATAAAGGGGTCCTGCAAAATCGATGCCTGATATATTAAACGGTGGAGATTTTTCGATTCTGTCAACAGGTAGATTACCTGTTACTTGCTTACCAGAAGTAACACTAAATCTTCTACAAATTTTACATCGATATATAACAGATTTCACGAATTGTCTACCTTTCACTATCCAGAATTTACTTCTTATTAGCAATAAAGTGTCATTTACACCAGCATGCAATACCCTTTCATGACAATCCTTATTAATTAAAACAACAAAATAATCATTATTAGGTAATATTATTGGACACTTTTCACGAACATCTAATGAGGAATTAACTAAACGACTTTTAATTCTCAGAATCTTATTTTCATCAAGTTTGGGATTCAACTGAAATAGTTTAGAATTAGAATCGATTTCTAAATTAATTTCATTCGCATAGCATTTACGTTGAGCAGTTCTTATCCAATAATCATTTGATTCACTTACTTCAGTACTCGTAATTGTTCCATTTTGTTTTACACAAGACCTTAAATTCTTAATGAATCTGAAAATATAGTGTGTTACATGATAATTTACGTAAAGTACTAAAGTTCTCAACTTTTAGCACAGGATCTGGATCAGCACTTGCAATAAAAGAAACAGTCATTATTTCAGTTTGGACATCGTCAGTCATTGAAAACTGACTATCATCAGTAGTCGGCCATTCATCACTGGAACAGATTAGCCATGGAGGCACATGCATTGCCCTTCTCTCGTCAACTTATCAGCAGGATTATCAGAGCCAGGACAGTGATTCCATTGATTGGGATCGCTTCTTTGTTGAATTTTGGTGACTCGGTTTGAGACAAAAAGTTTCCATTTCCGAGGAGATCCTTGAATCCAATGCAAAGTGATAGTTAAATCAGTCCACATAAAGATTCTTGACTCAGGAAATTGGTCACGGATTGATGCAATCACTCTTGTTCCGATAACAGCAGCCATCAGTTCTAGTTTAGGAAGAGACAATTGTTTTAATGGAGAAACGCGACTTTTAGCTATCACTAACTGGGATGATCTAGATGTTGAACTGGCAGATATCAAATAAATTGTAGCTCCATAAGCACTTTTGCTTGCATCACAAAAGCAGTGTAATTCATCATGAGATGGGTCCAAAACTCTATTTAGCCACCTAGGAACCACAATTTGTTCTAAAAAATGAAGTTGCATATACCATTCTTGCCAAATTTTATCGATTTCAGGAGATAGAGTATCGTCCCAATCAATTTTCAACAGCCAAAGTTTTTGGAACATGATTTTGACTTGATCATGAATGAGGACAGCCATCCGAAAGGATCGAAAATTCTTTAAGTAGCTTGCAATAAAGTTTGTTTTGTACGAGGGTTAGAAACTATAAAATTAAAAATGTCTCCATTTTTTAAATTAAAACAGTCATTCGACAAGTCCCACTTCAATCCAAGAACTTTTACTTCTTCGGTTCCACCAGCTTGAACTTCTGAGCCATATATTTTGTTGTTCAAAATTCTTGAGTTGGATTTCCACATCACGAGGTTCATGGAGGCTTGCTTAAATATTAGGGTTGCTTCTTCCTGTACTTGCGAGGCTTCCTCTACTGAATTCGTTGAATACACAAGATTATCAACATACATGCAAGAATTTAACAGCTTAGTTGTCCTGGGATAAATGTTTTGAAATTTCTTCAAGTGATGACGTATAGTTGCTGCTAGTAAAAAAGGGCTTGATGTTGCTCCAAACATCACACGAGTCATTCTGTAAATTTCAAATTTTGTATTGGGAAACTTAGCGTATTCTGAAATCCATAAAAAATCTTAAGGCATCACGATCTTCTGGTGCAATTGAAATTTGTAAAAAAGCCTTTTGAATGTCGGAAATTGCAGCAATTTCACCTTTGCGAAAATTCAATAAAACTATCAGTAAATCAGGAACTAAGTTAGGTCCTTGCAATAAACAATCATTCAAAGAATGATGACCTTTTTCTCTAGATGAAGCATCATAGATTACACGCAGTTTTTTTGTGGAATGATCTTCTCTAATTACAGCCCGATGAGGAACGTAATAAGTTTTCTTTGAGTTAAAAGCATTCTTTTCTGTTTTTTCTATTATTCCTTCCCTCAGTTGTTCATTTATTACGTTTTTATACTGTTCGATAAAATAAGGATTGAACGTAAATCTCTTGATCAATTTTTTCATTCGGTTTTCAGCATGATGAAAATTATCATGTAAATCAACTATATCATTCTTCCATGGAAGGTTTACTTCATAACAGCCATCTCTTATGCGAATAGATTGTTCAAATAAAGAAAGTGCTTTTATATCTTCTTCTTTTTCATCCAAGACCGGTGCTATTCCTAACGATTCTATTTCCCAGAAAGATTTAATACTATTAGATAGCATTTAATACTATTAAATAACATTTGAATTCTGTTTCACAGAGTTTTGCACAACATGAGATCAGTAGTTAGGAAAGGGGAATACGAGCACAGGGATTTCGGGGATTTTCGGGGATTTCAGGGATTCCGAGGATTTTCGGGGATTCCGCTGGCGGGGGTTGGGGTGATCCATCAAATGTGACAGCTACTATAGTTGAGGGTTTTTTTTAATTATTTTTTTTTGTTATCATTTTTTTTTTGTAATAATTTTTTTAATCTTTATTTTGTAACGAAATATTTTTAATTATTATTTCTTAATTTAATTTTTAATAATTACTTTTTAAATTATTTTTTATATAATTATTTTAATTATTGTTTTTAATCTTTATTTTTAATTCTTGTTTTTAATTAGTTGTTTTGTTGCTTTACCAGCCTCTTCGTCATACATGCATGTTATAACAGGTAGATTCAAGATAAATCAAGAATAATCTTGCATTATTCAGCAATGTTTTTCTCCGCAAGAGGCGCTGCATTTTTATTTAGTTTCAAAATTTACCGCTAGAGGCTGTGTGATCAACCAATCAGAAAGGAGTATTTCAATGACATCACTACTTTTTCAACCAATGAGCGCATGAATTTCAAGAACCAATCAGAAATGAGAGAAAATAGTATAAAAGTATATGTTCTTACCCAAATCGACATTTATAATTTGGTTTCTGCCTTAATGCCTTTTAAATATTCGTAACGAAGGAATGGCTAACATGAAGCGAAAAGCTGATCATAGTGAAGTAAGTATCTTTTATTTTTTTTATTTTTATAATATGCATATATTTCTGTTGTATTTTATAATCTAATAAATGTTTTTGATTTTTTTTTTTTTTAGAACAATCAAGGATCTTTCCACGAAAGCAGTATTCCTTCCAATATGTTTATTTTAGTAGAAGATGTCTTTATTTCCACTACTATTTACCGTGATCGAATTCTGGTTAATGTGAGACGATATAAGAAACATGGAGAAAAGTACTATCCATCGAAAGAAGGAATTACTCTTACACCTTACCAGTTCATCCACTTGGTCAACAGCTCATTTCTCAGAGAAAAGTTGACAGAAAAGAAGAAAGATCATCCGTTATACGAGTATTTCCTCAACTTACCACGTCTAGTCGATCCAGTGACCGTTCATTCTGATAAAAGTGTTGGTATTCAAGACAAGGAGAAGTGCTACAATATAGTGATGATTGAATTTGATGAAGCAGTCCTCCTCAAGAAAATTACTACTTGCCGAAATGGAAATACCTACACGAAATGCATATCTTTGAATGATGACCAATGGGACAAAATATTTTCCCTTGGAGATTTTCTACTAGATAATCTATTTCATTTAAAGTATAACCAACTGGACTTTAGGAAAATGTTTGAAGATCTATTAAAACATCCAGCACCAGCAACAGCTCCTGAAGACGATGAGACTATCACCAAAGTGTTAAGACACCTCCTGAAGACTGAAATTTACAAACTGCTAGCATATCAAACAGGCTTATTGAATCCTATGGAAGTAAGTCCTTCAGAACTTTCAAGTAATACTCGAGTCCTGTTTTGTGAATCTGCTTTGAACTTAAAGCCTCATATGTTTGTCAAAAATTTTTATAATACTGTTAAAAATGAAATGCGTCATCCTGTCTCACAAGAAAATCTGTTAAATTTTGTAACTGCTCGTTTTCTCGACACTATTGATCTTGTTGAAATACTTCAAATTGCTAAAACTGACTTTTGTACCAGTTTTGATTGAATAAATAGTTTAAGATTTCCTTTATAACTTGGTATTTTTTTTATATAAATAACAGTGATCATCTAATGTTTTACCCATTTACTCGTTAGACTTTGTTCAGATAGCATGCAATCATTTTATAAAGATCCCAAACAACCAGCTAGTTTTGGGGGTGCGACTGCAATACATCGTGGCTTAGATGGTAAAGAGAGCCTCAGTACTATTAAGCAATGGCTCTCTTTTAAAGATTCTTATACACTGCATAAACCTGTTAAACGCAAATTTCAACGGAATCGTGTTTTGATGAGTGATATGAATAGGCAATTTCAAGTCGATTTAGTCGACATGCAATCTCTTTCTAAATTCAATAAAGGGTATAAATACTTATTAACGTGTATTGACGTTTTCGCAAAGTATGCTTGGGTCATACCGCTAAAAGATAAATCGGGAAAAAATGTAAAAGTAGCCTTAGAGTCTATTTTTAAGGAACGAAAGCCTGAATTACTTCAATTGGATGATGGAACAGAGTTCAAAAATAAAATAGTTCAATATTATTTGAAAAGCATGCAGATTAAATTTTTTACAACAAATAACTCTACGAAATCAAGTATTGTGGAAAGATTTAATAGAACATTAAAGACAAAAATGTGGAAGTACTTTACAGAATTCAATACTAAAAATTACATCGACGTGATTGATCAATTGATATGGAGTTACAATCATACTCGACATAGCAGTATTAAAATGGAACCAGCTTCCGTTAATAAAAGCAATACCAGTGAGGTTTTGGAAAATTTGTATGGAGATTTGAAGACATTAAAACGCAATCCACCTGTTTTTAAAGTAGGAGATACAGTACGAATCAGCAGACAGAAAGGTCATTTTGAAAAAGGATACGAACACAACTGGAGTCGGGAAATATTCACTGTTTATGAAACTATTCCTCGAATTCCAGTTGTTTATAGATTAAAAGACTTACAAGGTGAAGAGATCAAAGGTACTTTTTATAAAGAAGAATTGCAAAAGGTAGTAGACTCTGGCTTATATCCGGTAGAAAAAGTGATCAAAAAGAGAAAGAAGGGAGGAAGCACAGAATATTACGTGAAATTTTTAGGCTATCCTGAAAAGTTTAATGCCTGGGTGAGTGATATTCAGAAAGTATAAATAGTGAAACTTAGCCTCTGAAGGCTCATTCTCGAAAATGTCTTTCTACGTGACGTTACCTTCTGATAGCTCTATGCAGTTTTTTCCTAACAACAAAATCTCTCACTTTAAAACACAGTTACCGATTCCAGTTAATCTAAACGGTGAATGGGAAGTAGGCCTATCTGAAATCATCTATCCCCATTCTTGGCTGAACGTAAATGAAAGTAACAATTATTTTCAATACAAGATAATTAATGGTAATATCGTATCAACTGTTAAGCAAACAATTGATGTGGGGTGTTATGAATCAATGTTCGATATTGTATCAGCTATACAACTTGCTTTACCTAAAAATCCTAGCCGGTTTACATTAAATTATAACAAAGCTACGAAACGAGTAAAAATTAACGCCGTTCAAGATTGCAGCCTTCATTTAGAAAAGTTAGGTGCATTGTTAGGATTTCGACGCGATGCAGTGATTACGGGTAACCAGAAAAGCGAATTCGTGGCTGACGCGTGGTCTAATTTTTCAATTTTCTATGTGTACACAGATCTTATTTCACCTCAAATTGTCGGAGATACACAAGCACCTTTACTGCGGATGGTTCGAATAAAAGGACATGATGGTGAAACAATCAGTCAGTATTATGATAGACCTCAATATTTACCTTTAATGAGGCACTCCTTTCAAACTATTCAAATGGAGCTCAGATTGAATTCAGGTGATTTCGTACCTTTTGAAAGTGGTAAAGTGATCATAGTTTTACATTTCCGCATGAAACAAATACTATAAATAGTACAATGCGTTTTTCAAACATTCATTTGAAGAGAAGACGTCAAGATGAGTGTACCGTACGTTTGTTGCGCTAAAAAATTTGAAGAACATTATGCGAGTCAAATCGGTTCGGGTTTACCCTATTATAAAGGTATTAATTTCCAAAAAGGCTATGGACTTGGAGGTATATTTCGTCGATTATTTAGAGCAGCACTACCCTTTCTGGTAAAAGGTGGTAAGACTATTGGAAAAGAAGTTTTAAAAAGTGGAACCCGTGTTGCATCTGATGTATTGTCTGGAGAAAACTTTGAGGAAGCCGTTAAAACAAGAGCTAAAGAGGGTGGAAAAAATTTAGCTCGAAAAGCTATTGATAAAGTACAATCGATGGTGGGAAAAGGACAGTATAAAAGGAAGCGTAAGAAGCAGAAAAGAATCATTTCATTAAAAGCTCGCAAAGTGAGAGGACGTGATATTTTTGATCCATAATGGCATTTCTATTGAAAGATTCTCCCGAATGTGTGAAATCTGAATTGGAGTTGTTCAACTTACCTAGTACTCAAACTGTTATTCAAGATGGTCAGTGGATACAGTTTCATCCTCTTTCTAATGTGTTTGACAATGCACCTGTACAGTTTCATGTTTCAGGAAGTGCGGAAGATTACATAGATCTCAGCCAAACTCAATTGTATGTGAAAGCGAAAATTGTAAAAAGTGATAATACTCTCATCACTAAAGATGATACTATTGGACCTGTGAATTTATTTCTTCATTCATTATTTTCTCAAGTTGATATTTCATTGAATGATCGTATTGTATCCAACTCAAGTAATACTTATCCTTATCGAGCCTACATAGAAACTCTCCTCAACCATGGATATGATAGTAAAGCTTCTCAATTAACAGCTGAATTATTTTACAAAGATTCTGACGATGGCTTGAAGAAAAGAACTGCTTTTATCAAGGAAAGTGCTACAGTGGATATGATTGGATGTATACATTCCGATTTATTTCACCAAGAACGTCTGTTACTCAATTTGGTGGATGTGAAAATAAAATTGATACGAAGTAAGCCAGAATTTTGTTTACAAGGATCTGAAGGATTTAAAGTAGTATTAGATCATGTGTCTTTGTTTATCCGAAAAGTTCGTGTGAATCCAGGAGTGTTACTTGGTCATGCAAAGGCATTAGAAAAAACGAGTGCGAAATATCCCATCAATCGAGTGCAATGCAAAGTGTATTCGATTCCTAAGGGAAGTATGTCTTTTATCCAAGATAACGTATTTTCAGGTCCTATGCCGAAGAAAGTTATAATTGGTTGTGTGGATAATGAAGCTTTTCATGGAGCATTTTTGAAATCTCCCTATGATTTTAAACACTTTGATTTAAATTTTATTGGAGTGTATGTAGATGGGCAACCTGTACCTCACAATCCATTGGAACTAGATTTTGCCAAAAATCAATACATTCGTGCCTATCAAACTCTATTTGTGGGTACAGAACGAATGGGTCAAGATAAAGGAATATTTATTTCGAGAGAAGAATACGTGAAAGGAAATACTTTGTTTGGATTTGATCTCTCCCCCGATTTATGTTCTGGAGAGCATTTAAATCTAATCAAACACAGCAACTTACGATTAGAACTGAAATTCAGCAAATCATTAGAGCAGACTGTGTGTGTAATCATTTTCGCCGAATTTGAAAATTTAATAGAAATTAACAAGTCACGAAATATTTTGTACGATTTCGGAAATTAAAGAATGGATGGATTACAAATATTTCATATTTTATCACGAGAGAAGATAACATCACCTTACTTTCAAGGAGTATATTCAAGAGATACGATTCCTAATCTACAAGAAAATACATGTGCTATCATGAATTCAGGTGACTCATCCCAACCAGGATCTCACTGGCTAGCATTATTTGTGAATGATAAAAAGGAATTAGAGTTTTATGACTCCTATGGAAGACCTCCCAAATTTTATAATATGAATACCTCTTCCTATTCGAATGTACAATGGAATTCCAAAGTTTTTCAATCACCTACGTCCAATGTATGCGGACAATATTGTATTTACTTTTTATTCAAGCGATGTCAAGATTATTCTATGTATTATATTTTAAATCGATTGTATATTAATGATTTTCTGATGTTTCAATTTGTAAAGAAACGATATGGTGTAAGATTTGTTTTTAAAAAATAAAAATAAATTAAACTAACTAATTTGTGTCTTTCTTGATTCTTTTATGAAAATTCATACAAAATTGTATATTTCAGAATTTTATTTAAATGAAAACACTTTAACAAAATTTTTATTTTCAAGTGTTTCTGCACAAGAATTTTTTTTTATTTTTTAAAAACAAATCTTACACCATATCGTTTCTTTACAAATTGAAACATCAGAAAATCATTAATATACAATCGATTTAAAATATAATACATAGAATAATCTTGACATCGCTTGAATAAAAAGTAAATACAATGTTGTCCGCATACATTGGACGTAGGTGGTTGAAAAACTTTGGAATTCCATTGTACATTCGAATAGGAAGAGGTATTCATATTATAAAATTTGGGAGGTCTTCCATAGGAGTCATAAAACTCTAATTCCTTTTTATCATTCACAAATAATGCTAGCCAGTGAGATCCTGGTTGGGATGAGTCATCTGAATTCATGATAGCACATGTATTTTCTTGTAGATTAGGAATCGTATCTCTTGAATATACTCCTTGAAAGTAAGGTGATGTTATCTTCTCTCGTGATAAAATATGAAATATTTGTAATCCATCCATTCTTTAATTTCCGAAATCGTACAAAATATTTCGTGACTTGTTAATTTCTATTAAATTTTCAAATTCGGCGAAAATGATTACACACACAGTCTGCTCTAATGATTTGCTGAATTTCAGTTCTAATCGTAAGTTGCTGTGTTTGATTAGATTTAAATGCTCTCCAGAACATAAATCGGGGGAGAGATCAAATCCAAACAAAGTATTTCCTTTCACGTATTCTTCTCTCGAAATAAATATTCCTTTATCTTGACCCATTCGTTCTGTACCCACAAATAGAGTTTGATAGGCACGAATGTATTGATTTTTGGCAAAATCTAGTTCCAATGGATTGTGAGGTACAGGTTGCCCATCTACATACACTCCAATAAAATTTAAATCAAAGTGTTTAAAATCATAGGGAGATTTCAAAAATGCTCCATGAAAAGCTTCATTATCCACACAACCAATTATAACTTTCTTCGGCATAGGACCTGAAAATACGTTATCTTGGATAAAAGACATACTTCCCTTAGGAATCGAATACACTTTGCATTGCACTCGATTGATGGGATATTTCGCACTCGTTTTTTCTAATGCCTTTGCATGACCAAGTAACACTCCTGGATTCACACGAACTTTTCGGATAAACAAAGACACATGATCTAATACTACTTTAAATCCTTCAGATCCTTGTAAACAAAATTCTGGCTTACTTCGTATCAATTTTATTTTCACATCCACCAAATTGAGTAACAGACGTTCTTGGTGAAATAAATCGGAATGTATACATCCAATCATATCCACTGTAGCACTTTCCTTGATAAAAGCAGTTCTTTTCTTCAAGCCATCGTCAGAATCTTTGTAAAATAATTCAGCTGTTAATTGAGAAGCTTTACTATCATATCCATGGTTGAGGAGAGTTTCTATGTAGGCTCGATAAGGATAAGTATTACTTGAGTTGGATACAATACGATCATTCAATGAAATATCAACTTGAGAAAATAATGAATGAAGAAATAAATTCACAGGTCCAATAGTATCATCTTTAGTGATGAGAGTATTATCACTTTTTACAATTTTCGCTTTCACATACAATTGAGTTTGGCTGAGATCTATGTAATCTTCCGCACTTCCTGAAACATGAAACTGTACAGGTGCATTGTCAAACACATTAGAAAGAGGATGAAACTGTATCCACTGACCATCTTGAATAACAGTTTGAGTACTAGGTAAGTTGAACAACTCCAATTCAGATTTCACACATTCGGGAGAATCTTTCAATAGAAATGCCATTATGGATCAAAAATATCACGTCCTCTCACTTTGCGAGCTTTTAATGAAATGATTCTTTTCTGCTTCTTACGCTTCCTTTTATACTGTCCTTTTCCCACCATCGATTGTACTTTATCAATAGCTTTTCGAGCTAAATTTTTTCCACCCTCTTTAGCTCTTGTTTTAACGGCTTCCTCAAAGTTTTCTCCAGACAATACATCAGATGCAACACGGGTTCCACTTTTTAAAACTTCTTTTCCAATAGTCTTACCACCTTTTACCAGAAAGGGTAGTGCTGCTCTAAATAATCGACGAAATATACCTCCAAGTCCATAGCCTTTTTGGAAATTAATACCTTTATAATAGGGTAAACCCGAACCGATTTGACTCGCATAATGTTCTTCAAATTTTTTAGCGCAACAAACGTACGGTACACTCATCTTGACGTCTTCTCTTCAAATGAATGTTTGAAAAACGCATTGTACTATTTATAGTATTTGTTTCATGCGGAAATGTAAAACTATGATCACTTTACCACTTTCAAAAGGTACGAAATCACCTGAATTCAATCTGAGCTCCATTTGAATAGTTTGAAAGGAGTGCCTCATTAAAGGTAAATATTGAGGTCTATCATAATACTGACTGATTGTTTCACCATCATGTCCTTTTATTCGAACCATCCGCAGTAAAGGTGCTTGTGTATCTCCGACAATTTGAGGTGAAATAAGATCTGTGTACACATAGAAAATTGAAAAATTAGACCACGCGTCAGCCACGAATTCGCTTTTCTGGTTACCCGTAATCACTGCATCGCGTCGAAATCCTAACAATGCACCTAACTTTTCTAAATGAAGGCTGCAATCTTGAACGGCGTTAATTTTTACTCGTTTCGTAGCTTTGTTATAATTTAATGTAAACCGGCTAGGATTTTTAGGTAAAGCAAGTTGTATAGCTGATACAATATCGAACATTGATTCATAACACCCCACATCAATTGTTTGCTTAACAGTTGATACGATATTACCATTAATTATCTTGTATTGAAAATAATTGTTACTTTCATTTACGTTCAGCCAAGAATGGGGATAGATGATTTCAGATAGGCCTACTTCCCATTCACCGTTTAGATTAACTGGAATCGGTAACTGTGTTTTAAAGTGAGAGATTTTGTTGTTAGGAAAAAACTGCATAGAGCTATCAGAAGGTAACGTCACGTAGAAAGACATTTTCGAGAATGAGCCTTCAGAGGCTAAGTTTCACTATTTATACTTTCTGAATATCACTCACCCAGGCATTAAACTTTTCAGGATAGCCTAAAAATTTCACGTAATATTCTGTGCTTCCTCCCTTCTTTCTCTTTTTGATCACTTTTTCTACCGGATATAAGCCAGAGTCTACTACCTTTTGCAATTCTTCTTTATAAAAAGTACCTTTGATCTCTTCACCTTGTAAGTCTTTTAATCTATAAACAACTGGAATTCGAGGAATAGTTTCATAAACAGTGAATATTTCCCGACTCCAGTTGTGTTCGTATCCTTTTTCAAAATGACCTTTCTGTCTGCTGATTCGTACTGTATCTCCTACTTTAAAAACAGGTGGATTGCGTTTTAATGTCTTCAAATCTCCATACAAATTTTCCAAAACCTCACTGGTATTGCTTTTATTAACGGAAGCTGGTTCCATTTTAATACTGCTATGTCGAGTATGATTGTAACTCCATATCAATTGATCAATCACGTCGATGTAATTTTTAGTATTGAATTCTGTAAAGTACTTCCACATTTTTGTCTTTAATGTTCTATTAAATCTTTCCACAATACTTGATTTCGTAGAGTTATTTGTTGTAAAAAATTTAATCTGCATGCTTTTCAAATAATATTGAACTATTTTATTTTTGAACTCTGTTCCATCATCCAATTGAAGTAATTCAGGCTTTCGTTCCTTAAAAATAGACTCTAAGGCTACTTTTACATTTTTTCCCGATTTATCTTTTAGCGGTATGACCCAAGCATACTTTGCGAAAACGTCAATACACGTTAATAAGTATTTATACCCTTTATTGAATTTAGAAAGAGATTGCATGTCGACTAAATCGACTTGAAATTGCCTATTCATATCACTCATCAAAACACGATTCCGTTGAAATTTGCGTTTAACAGGTTTATGCAGTGTATAAGAATCTTTAAAAGAGAGCCATTGCTTAATAGTACTGAGGCTCTCTTTACCATCTAAGCCACGATGTATTGCAGTCGCACCCCCAAAACTAGCTGGTTGTTTGGGATCTTTATAAAATGATTGCATGCTATCTGAACAAAGTCTAACGAGTAAATGGGTAAAACATTAGATGATCACTGTTATTTATATAAAAAAAATACCAAGTTATAAAGGAAATCTTAAACTATTTATTCAATCAAAACTGGTACAAAAGTCAGTTTTAGCAATTTGAAGTATTTCAACAAGATCAATAGTGTCGAGAAAACGAGCAGTTACAAAATTTAACAGATTTTCTTGTGAGACAGGATGACGCATTTCATTTTTAACAGTATTATAAAAATTTTTGACAAACATATGAGGCTTTAAGTTCAAAGCAGATTCACAAAACAGGACTCGAGTATTACTTGAAAGTTCTGAAGGACTTACTTCCATAGGATTCAATAAGCCTGTTTGATATGCTAGCAGTTTGTAAATTTCAGTCTTCAGGAGGTGTCTTAACACTTTGGTGATAGTCTCATCGTCTTCAGGAGCTGTTGCTGGTGCTGGATGTTTTAATAGATCTTCAAACATTTTCCTAAAGTCCAGTTGGTTATACTTTAAATGAAATAGATTATCTAGTAGAAAATCTCCAAGGGAAAATATTTTGTCCCATTGGTCATCATTCAAAGATATGCATTTCGTGTAGGTATTTCCATTTCGGCAAGTAGTAATTTTCTTGAGGAGGACTGCTTCATCAAATTCAATCATCACTATATTGTAGCACTTCTCCTTGTCTTGAATACCAACACTTTTATCAGAATGAACGGTCACTGGATCGACTAGACGTGGTAAGTTGAGGAAATACTCGTATAACGGATGATCTTTCTTCTTTTCTGTCAACTTTTCTCTGAGAAATGAGCTGTTGACCAAGTGGATGAACTGGTAAGGTGTAAGAGTAATTCCTTCTTTCGATGGATAGTACTTTTCTCCATGTTTCTTATATCGTCTCACATTAACCAGAATTCGATCACGGTAAATAGTAGTGGAAATAAAGACATCTTCTACTAAAATAAACATATTGGAAGGAATACTGCTTTCGTGGAAAGATCCTTGATTGTTCTAAAAAAAAAAAAAATCAAAAACATTTATTAGATTATAAAATACAACAGAAATATATGCATATTATAAAAATAAAAAAAATAAAAGATACTTACTTCACTATGATCAGCTTTTCGCTTCATGTTAGCCATTCCTTCGTTACGAATATTTAAAAGGCATTAAGGCAGAAACCAAATTATAAATGTCGATTTGGGTAAGAACATATACTTTTATACTATTTTCTCTCATTTCTGATTGGTTCTTGAAATTCATGCGCTCATTGGTTGAAAAAGTAGTGATGTCATTGAAATACTCCTTTCTGATTGGTTGATCACACAGCCTCTAGCGGTAAATTTTGAAACTAAATAAAAATGCAGCGCCTCTTGCGGAGAAAAACATTGCTGAATAATGCAAGATTATTCTTGATTTATCTTGAATCTACCTGTTATAACATGCATGTATGACGAAGAGGCTGGTAAAGCAACAAAACAACTAATTAAAAACAAGAATTAAAAATAAAGATTAAAAACAATAATTAAAATAATTATATAAAAAATAATTTAAAAAGTAATTATTAAAAATTAAATTAAGAAATAATAATTAAAAATATTTCGTTACAAAATAAAGATTAAAAAAATTATTACAAAAAAAAAATGATAACAAAAAAAAATAATTAAAAAAAACCCTCAACTATAGTAGCTGTCACATTTGATGGATCACCCCAACCCCCGCCAGCGGAATCCCCGAAAATCCTCGGAATCCCTGAAATCCCCGAAATCCCTGTGCTCGTATTCCCCTTTCCTAACTACTGAGATCCATTATTTTTATTTACGAGCATTTCTTTATCATTATTCGAAACGGGACTTTCGTTTTCAGGCTGTTTCATACAAAACAGAATAATGATGCTTTTGTTTACAGTGAAAACAAGCAAGATTTCTTTCCATCCGGAGATATAGATAAATGTCCTTTTTGAAAGCAACTGAAGCATCTACCACTTTTCATTAAAATTTGTCGTTTCTTATAAACATTAACTTCATTACATTTAAATTTATCGTGATTCTTAGAACAAAAAATACATTTCAAATTCAATGTTGATAAAGCAAAGGCGCTAACCTTTGGTTTTCTTTTATTCCAAGATTTTTCTTCTACTTTCGATTCTGGAGTGCATTTAAAATTTTCGTTAAGATTTTCTTTTCTTGAATTTTTTGAGAGTAGAGCTGATCGTTCACGGCTATCAATTTCCAAAATTATATCTTCAGGAATCAGCTCCATCAATATTGGACACAGTAGATTTCCATAGGTTTCAGACATCACGTTTAAAGACTTTAAACTTCGTATTTCAATTTCAATGCTATCGTAAAGTTTCCTCAGCGCATCAACATCGCTAGAAACCTTTTCCTGCAGTTATATTTAACAGTTCGTTCATGTGGGCATTAATAATTAAGTATCTTCTTCAATAGCGATCTTGTAAAATATCAATGGCTGCAAGATAATTAGAATCACAAATCGAAAGTCCATTCACAGCTCTTGCCGCAGCTCCGCCAAGATATGACTTTAAATACTCAAACTTATCGACAGTTTTCAAAGTCTTATTTTCGTGAATAATCGATTTAAATTGTTCCCAGAAGTTATTCCATAGTTTAACATCACCGTAGAATTTTTCGATATTAATGTTCGGTTATTTTTATCTGAACATTTTGAAATTCTTCAGAAATACTTTCGGTTGAAATACTTTCGTTATCGTTCGTACGGTTTTTCATATCCAACTTAGCATTCGACGAGGATAAAATTCTTGAAATTTTCGTTTTTAAAACAATAATCTTATCAGAATATTCTTCCGATTGTTCGTATTCCTTTTCAATTTTGTCAGCATCAATCAAATCTTCAATTTTCAAATCCAGTTCCTTCAATAAAGATTCCTTTTCAATAAGTTTAGCCAGTAACTCATTTAAGGGAGGACCCCACCCTGAGATGGTAAAATATTAACGTTTTTCTTGAAAAAAAATTTTAAGTAATAGAGACAAAGCAAAGACTCCTTGTTTTTTTTTTAATATTATTTAGCTACAATTTAAGTCTATTTTAAAAAATTTTCTTTTACAAAATAATAAAAAATAAGTTGGTGGCTGGTCATCAAAAAGTAGCACCTCACTGGCCTCATGGATTTAGAAGTCCTGAAGCATAGGAAAATGATTTTGTTTAGATTTTCTGAAATATAAAGACATTATATAAAAAGTAGCAGAGCGGTTTTTTGATATTCGCAAAATTACCAAAATGGCGGCAACTTTAAAAAAAAGTAGTTTTTCTTTAAAAAAATATTCATTAAAATACTAATATAAAATCTAAATATAAAAATATCAAAAAAATTCTAAGCTACTTTCTAAAGAATATATTTCTACGTAATTTTAAAAATAAAGAACAGCATATTTCGTTGTATAGATCATGAGAAAAAGATTAGACCAGGTCACTTTGAGAAAAACGCGTTTAAAGTTTTGACTTATGGTAGGGGAAATCGTATAATTTCATATGTATAATGGTCGATAAATGAAATGCCTACAATAAGTTTCTATATACAGTCAACAGAATGGATGAGACACAAAAAGAATGTCGCCCCTAGTCCAGCCGAACGGGTCTTTTTACCTGCTTAGCGACGACTCTCTCTTTTCCGGAATAAATTCCAAACGCAGTTAGGTACCGAAAAATCGTTTTAGACAGACATTAGGAAGGGTACAAAGATTCGAAAAATGCAATAAAATTTTTTTTCGAATTTTTGAAATATTCAGGCTGGGGTCCCCCCTTAAAGTTTCAATGTTCGGAATTTCATTTTTTATTTCATTTTCGATTTCGCCGAACAATCTAGTCGTCGATGCTCTGACGGCACCTCGTTTCTGCTTCCGTTTTGAAAGTTCAGTAGACAGTTTCGAATTCAGAACAAATTAATCGAATAAAGAAATAATTTCAATACAAAGTTCAAAATCAAATTCAAACGAACCCCTCTTCAGTAATAAATATTTTCAATCATCTTCTTGGTGTTTTCGGCACCATGTAAAAAAAGCGTCAGACATGATACAGGATTCACATTCTTTAATAACAACAAAACAAAAAGTAAACATTAGAATAGCCGAAACAAAATAGTAGGCAACGCCATCTATTAATTCAAAACATAAATTTTCTACAATATTGAAAGATTTTGCAAATTTACGTTAGAATCAATAACCTCCTGTGCGCGAGAATTAAATCAGCTCTCATTTTTTTTTTTTTTTTTTTTTTTTTTTCAGATCCTAAAGTATTTTACGTTTTGTTGGCGTGGTTTTACAAAGCTTCAAGTTCATGGCTGTTAACTGTTGTTTTATGTTTAAGCCTACCTTTAAGCCTGTTTTCTGTTTAAGCCTAATGCCAACACAAAATCAAATTTCGTTATAACCAAATGTTAAATTGAATAGTGAGATCTTACAACAAGCGATTGATTCAATAGAAAGATACATTTTATTGGTTTTAATTTAAAATTATCGTTATCTAATATTGCACAGGCTCGTTAGAAAAGAATTTGTTTTCCGCTATTTAAAATCACAAAATATTTTTACTATACAATTTAGTTGGAAATTTAACTTCCAAAATGCCCATTGTAAGTGTTTGTTTAGATTTTGTTAGATTAAGTTAAGATGATATTCCGCTACATTTGTGTGTTTAACTTTCAGGTTTTTGCTAAATCTCTTATTTTAATTCCCATAAGCTTGATTTTTGTTTTTCACGTATGCATGCGCATTTCATCCGAATTGACGCATTAGAATTTCAAGTTCACATGCTCGGCTCTTATGTACGGGAGCCTATGGAATGTAATGTATGTAAAGTGAATATCTAATAAATAGGGTGATTAAAGTGCGAAATCACCCTATTTATTAGATATTCACTTTTACTACACGTATGAAGCGAGGAAAAAAAAACAGATCATTTGAATAATTTAATGATGATTTGATTTTCAATTGCTTTAATAAGGACAAGGACAAGAAATTAAGAACCTTAGGCATGATAACATTAGCACAAACCAATTTCATTCTGAATAAAAGACCGAATTTCTGGGGCTGTTTTTGAAAATGAATAAGGAGTGGAGCCTCGTGGTTAATTAAAAAAAAATATTGGGATGATATGAATTAATAGTATATCTAAGCAAAAACTAAACGAAAAATGCCGGGACATTTTAAATAATTTTTATAAACTCTCTCTCGTATTTGTGACGACAGAATCTTCCACTCAAAATTACGACTAGTTTCCAACGAGCTAGAGCTCTCAAAACTCTAAAAACGTTTCTTCTCTCAAAATTCTATAATATATACTTTAAGGCTAGAAAGAGCACTCATGTTTTAAATGGAGCTCTGTAATGAATGACAATACACACTTCGACACAAAATTTACCGTATAAGAAGCTTGCCGTCAATCAAAATTCCGACTTCTTTGAGATTAACTAGAACACTAAAATTTAGTGTGATGGAAATAATCCCAAACTTCGTAATTCTGTGTTTTGATTTCAGTGATTTACAAACAGCAGCAGAATTTATCATTGTATTGTCACGAAACCGAATTAGTTTCAATCAAAATTCTGACTATTTTTTTGGAGAGCTATAGAACTATTCCTACTATGGAACTAATTTTATGGAGAGCTATTCCTATAATCTAGAATAGTTAAATTTCAACAGTGCTGGATGACAATACAAGTTTCAGAAGTTATATTTGACCTACTTTACAGCCAGAATTTATACCACCATTTTATCACCAAATAAAAGTTCTCGTCATTCGAAATTTCGACCACTCTCCGAGTAGTCAGAATGCACTAATTTTTAACTTAAACTTTGCGACTAATGTCAACACGAATTACAATTATTTGTGTTGACATTAGTAGTATTTCTTAAATGACGCGAAAAAAATTTCTTACCAATCGAAATAGTAACCACTTTAAGTCATAAATATAATTCCAAAAAGAATCTTGGAAAAAAAACAATAAAATGAAATAAAGATTTTGCGAGCTACTTTTTTCAAGTGGACTAAAAAGGTGAAAGCAATTCCATTTTTTGTCAAATGAAAAAAAAGGGTTCGTATTCAATTTCGATCACCACCAAAAATTCCCCCCCCCGAAATCTCTCAAAAGTAATGCGCCCTAATTTCTTTTATTATCTGGCAAGAATTTAATTATTTTTTTCTTTTAGTCCACTTGAAAAATGCAATTATTAAAAATTGCAGTTAGTTTCTTACATATTTTTTATATTTTGCATAATTAATCTCCAGACTGAAACAAAAACGATTGCCTACAGTCTGAGATCTGAAGGGGTTAAATACCGTGGCGTAGTTTTGGGGAGGGTTTGGGGACGAAACCCCCTCCGGTTTAATTATATATATAACTTAATTATATATATTACCGGTTTAATTATATATATACTTTAAATTATATATATTTGTTGATTAATGAACTATTGTCTTGTAAGTAGGGTATAGGCATAAAAAAGTTCATTTTTTTGTAATTTAAACGTTTAGAATATATATATATATATATATATATATATATATGGAATACAGATCCACGAAGCAAGCATCCCAATCACATGATATGTAACAAGGACATTACATTTACATCACTCTTTACTTGTACACCATGTAGATGTCACGCAGTTGGTTGGAATGTCTGGCTCGAGTAGGATGCCAGCAGAATATGTACCTTACTTTTATTTCTGTTAATATATTTTTGTTACATTTAGTAATATCTGCTTTTATTTAAAGCCCTCTCTTCACTCCCTTTATCCTACATATATATGATCAAAACGAATATATATATATATATATATATATATATATATATATATATGTATATATATATATATATATATATGTATATATATATATATATATATATATATATATATATGTATATATATATATATATATATGTGTATATATATATATATATATATATATATGGAGTTCGAATCCAGCTCCCCTGTAGTTATGGTAACTGGTGCACATTAAATCTGTAGGGTCACAAAGTCCTCCATGTTCCCATAACAAATTACACCTCTTGCGGTACTTTATTGGAGATTGATCATTCTCTGGTTCAGGTCAAAATTACAATCTGTGGATGAATGGGTCCGCCCTATAAACGGATGTGACGTATAGGTGTGGCAGCAAATCGAATTCTTGGCCATAGATGGCGCCACATAAAAATAAGAGGAATCATATCCCATCTGTCTCAATTGCCGACGATGACAACAACAACAGAAGGAAATAACCGATAACCCCATCGAACATATATTAAAAAAAACTACGCCACTGGTTAAATATACACGGGAAGACTACTCAAGATCATTTCTGACTTTTGATGCGTAAGCACTAAATTAATTAAAAAAACCGATGTCATTGCCACTCTCGACATGTGTCACAATTTGAATGAAGTGAGACAGAGTTTGAGGATGCAGTTTAATTGAAATGATCGATCTTAACGAACCGAAAATAGAGCAATGGAAAAAACGATATGAGCATTTAAGTAAAATTGCTTCATCTTCTTTTTCAACTGATTGTTCAGGATCTAAAGGGGAATAATAAGCAAATGTGAAAAAAATATCTCACTTCTATTTTTTAATACTGTTACATTGTATATTTTAACATTTGTGTTTTTCGAAAAACAATTAAAAAGCATTTCACAAAATGTTCCATACTGCCGTGCAAAAGAAAAATCAACGAAAGCGACATAAAAATTTAAAATTGAGACATTTATATATTTGGCATCTTCGTATATAATAAACTACATATTGCAAAAAAAAAAAAAAAAAAAAAACATTTTTTTCAAAAATAAATTTTGTTTTATCAGTTATCTGAAATTATATTTTAGAGTTCCTAACATTATCAATAAAAAGAAAATAGTTGTCAAGTCACTTTTTTCGAAATCAATCCATGAAGCACTTCATGAAGTTTTTTCAGTTGCACGGCAGTATAATCGGTCTGCCCTCTTCACCAATTCATTGTTAAAAATTCATATTGTTAAAACATATATTAAAAAATATATAAAATTTAAGTATTATATTACTTCGTAGAGTTAAACAAATTTAAATAATTAAAAAATGAATTTTTCCAATATACAGTGCACTCCCGATTATCCGGGTTAATCACCGGGACAGGTCGCACGGGCAATCGAAAAACACGGATAATCCGAAACTTCTTTTTATTAAAGAAAAAATCCATATCAGTACAAAAAATATAAAAATTACTGACATTTGCACCCTGCATAACATCAAACTAGGAATTTTCCTTTTAAAAAAATGTGTAATGCGCCACATATTGACACATATTTTAGGAACCGTAGTAATGTCACCGTAATCAAATCCTCCTAATAAAGAATAATCCTCCAAATAATCCTAATCTAATAAAGTTCCAACAGATTGTAGAGCAGCAGAAATTATATTTCCCTCATTTATTACATCTTCTGCATCAGTTACTATCATCACTATTTGATTTAACAACATAACGATGTCTTCATCTGTCAAATACTGGAAGCCAGGCTCACGTGCATCACTTTGCATCTTCTAATTCTTAAGATTTCTTTTGCTTGTTTGAGAATACTGTTATCATATTCTTCTTGAATATCTGAAGAAGATTATTCGTAAAGCGGTATGATCTTTCTCCACGATCGTGATAACATAAACTATTTTTCCTTTGACCATGCTGCTGATATTCCATATACTGCAATCCAATAACGAATATTGCTTTCCAAAAATTTGGAAGCGTTATAACTTCATGAATCAAGAAAATGTTTCTCTTTAAAATTTTTGTGCGACTCCGGAATGAGCACGAATAATCCGCAAACCGGATAATCAGCGCACGGATAATCGAGAGTGTACTGCATTTATATCCGCAATAAGAACTTTCCTTCCTTTTTTCCTTCAAAAAAAAAAGAAAAAAAAAAGGGAAATATTTCATCAGCAAAATAATTAAACTTTCTTATCTCCAACTAATAAACATTCCTAGATAGAAAATCAGATTATAGTATCCTCTTTCCGAAATAATAAAAAAAAAAAATATTGAATATTAATATTCAGTAATTTTTGTATTTAACTGTCCAAAACATAAACATCCAGAAACGAAACATAACCTGGCAATTATTAATGTTTCATGTAATTAGCCTTTCAGCTTTATCTTTCTTGCCAGGGTCATCAAAAAAAAAAAAGAAAAAAAAAAGAGAGAAGTGTGTAAAGATTCAATTGCAATTTGGGCGAGGTTGTCTTACCTAACCATTTTATTGCTTTTTAGTTTATATTTTTCTCTTAAATAATTTATTCCGAAAACATTAGGAAAATTATTATTTTCTAAAGAATTCCAAAATGCGTATACAGAAGTAGTTATTAAATCAAATGGAATTCCATTCCAATTATGTATTACAGCATAATTATGTATTATGACTTTTAAAAATTTAATATTCAATGAGTAATAACAGATATCAATTTCTGATAGGACGAGAGAAGAAATTTAATTTATAAAACGTTAGTTGAAAGCTTTACCTGCAGATTTGTAAAAATAAAATATTTAAAGGGCCTTAAAATGTTGTTAAACAATTCAAGGCCCTTTAAATACTTTATTTTTACGGTATCTATATTTTCGTCTATAATACTGATATAAACTTTTATTCTTCCTCTTTTTTTTCTCTCTTCCATCTTGGGTGTCTCTCTTTATGATCTTAATTGGTTTTAGCCTTCAACCTTTTGAAACCTTGTATATTTTTAACCTTTATTGTTTTCACAGTATGTTGTTTTAGCTACTGCTTTTACAATTATCATACTTTTAGCTTCCCTTTTGTGATTAAACTTTTAATTATCCTAGCAAGTTTACATCTTTGCATTTTTTTACTATTGGTTTTAAAGTGTAGGGGAGAGTAGGGTCAATTGTAACAGGGTACGATTGTAACACAGCAAAAATTTCGAGTGTCGGGTTCTAGATTTGGTTCCTAGGTGGCGCACAAGGTGTATATAATGAATTTACGCGTACACCCCTGCTGGCAACCATTTTTATGTACTTTTGAAAGAGTTACATCACAAAAGGTATTTTCACGCTACATAAGTACTTTTTTTAGTATTAGAATATTATATTGTAACAAAGTAATTTTGTTTAAACAAATAAAAATTATTAACCGAATATGTAAGTGGACACCTTAATTAACATTTAAAAAAAACAAGATTAGTTTTGTTAATTAACTTACCTTAATTAACATTGTTTTTAACAAATGAAGCTGAAATGGCGTCTTGGGGACGATTGTAACAATAAGTAAAGGGACGAATGTAACAGCTTAGAAAACATTACTTAACTCTTTAAGAACCACCAATGGTTTCCTATATCATTTATATCATGTTGCATGTGCATTATTTTATTTGTCACCTTCCACAGCATAAATTAAAATTTTTAACCCCTTAAAGTTAAAAGTTTAACCCTTTAGGTCTTTGCTCATTATTATTTTTACTCCTAAAATATCACTACTATTTTGATCAATAAAAAAATATATCACAACTATGTTAATATGTATAATTAACTATGTTTTAGATGAATTTATGAACTGTTACAATTGACCCCGTAAGTGGGGACAATTGTAACAAGTGCACGACTGTCAAAAATTGTTAATAACTAATATAATAACATTTAAAATAAGGTTGTTGTTCTTTCTAGTAGAGGATAGTCTACTTTACTCGTCTGTCAATTAATACTAATAATATATCAGATTTCTTGTTAGTTAAAAATAGTTAAGTAAAAAATGTTACAATTGACCCCACTCTTCCTACTATTTTATTAATTTTTGGGTTTTAAATTTATAAGGGTCTTCTGACTTTTTAGTAGATTTAATAATTTTATGAGGGCCAGTGTTGACCTTAGCTATCTCTTTTGATCGGAGTTTTTTTATTAATTGGTTTTAAATTGTATAATTTGGTCTTGGATTTTTATATCTTGAGTGGTTTTATTCATTTTAAACTTATGATGGTTCTTTGACCTTATGATTCATGCAATGACATTGACTTCAGTTGTTCTGTGATCTTATTTCCATTATTACTGTATTTATAAAATTTTTATATACTCTGAAAATTCTCATGGCTTGATACGTGCACAGCTGTATAGACGTTGAACATAATTAATTTCTGGTGTTCTTTTTTTGTATAACTTTTTGCTGTTTGATATTACTCCTCGCGTGCTCTTTAATAGGGCAGGCAAATCCTCACCTTTCTCTTTTTCAAATTTATTCCTAAATACGAATTAAAAAATTTTTTTCTTTAGATTTTATACTATTACAAACGCAATCTTAATAACTGATTTCCTTTTTCAAAATTACCAGCAAAATTTTGCTAGGGCTAAAATAAATCTGGTAGAAAAACCATGAATGATACTCGTGCTTTATAAAGTGGCATTGCATCACATTTTGTTATGCAACTAAATGGTTACTTAAAGAGATTATCTGTTTAAACTCGCAGAAAAGCTCGAATAACACTGCATTTTATTTGTTGTTTTCATGTTTATAGATTCATCATATCAATATCATGCACTAAATTTGGCACATTTAACAAAATACAAGATTTGTAACTTTTTTTTTTACTGACGCAGTTTCAGTAAAAATAACTATTATATTACGAGATGGTCGGGAAAAAAACGGTTGCAAAACTACTTGAAATTATAAGGGGAATCAGCGCAAACAGACTGTTCAGTTTCTAGTCTATAAGACCATAAGAGATTATCAGCAACCTTTGCTAATGTGTTTTTCTGTCATTAGATTTATTTTTAACTGGCACCTTGCTGCTTACTAGTCGTCGATATTGCGTCCTGCTTACAAGAATGGAATTTTTCGTTTTAAAGTCTTACTTACATAATTATCTAAAAATATTTAAATAAATCTTATTATTTTCTAATTCTACAATTTTTTGCATGAGGGAGGAGCTCTGAAATAAACAGATCACAACCTACTATTTAAAAAATATGTTGAATAAAGTAGTTATAGAACGAGCAAAAACATATGCTGAATTAAATCATGATTGATGACACGTACAGAACATATGTTCTTAAATCTATTTTTCTTTTAATAATTAATCACATTCTCTCTAACACTCTTTTTAATAGATTGGTTAGAGAATTAATTTAAGGGGAAAAAAAACTTGTTCAGATTCTCAGTTTTTGGAGCGCTGGACCCATCCTTAAAAACCACTCTGCATGATTATCAGCAATCGTTAGATACGATTACAAGAAATTATGATTACATTTATCATCATTACAATTGTAGTGGCCGAGTGGTTAGCGTGCCTGACTGCGGAGCCGATGGTTGCGAGTTCGAATCCCGCTCAGAGCATGGATGTTTCTCTCTCTCTCTGTTCTATGTCCTTTCTTCTGTGTGATTGTAACCCGCCCTATAAACGGGTTTGTGGTTGTTTGACGTGGGCGACTCTGCTCCACCGCTGTGGCTTAGCCATAGGTGCTCACTGGGTAACGAGAAGAGAGTAGCAATTCTGGCATTTCAGGAATGCAACTTCAAAGTTCAAATGTGACATGCTAAGAAGTTCAGTCTTGTTTATGAACTTAACAATTTTTTTCTTCTTCTTTTTTATAGAAGTTTAAATATTTATATTTTGAAAACAGAATGGTTAGTGCTTTAGTGGAAAATATTGAGGTTAAGAAATTTTTTTTTAAAAAAGAAATAAACAATATCGAAGGAAAGGCAATTAAGGGGGCTGAGCGGAGACTCCTAGTCATATAAATGATTTAAACATACATAAAGGCCCCATAATCATGCAAAGGCCTGAAATTAAAAGTTTCAAGTGTTTAAAAATTTAAAAAATTCTGCTAATTTAATTAATGCAGATTATTTTAGTGAAAATATTTAATCTTCTCTATTTTACATTTATATTCAAAAGTAAACAAAACTAAACATAAAATAAAATTTAATACATTCATAACGTATAAACAATGAACAAAACAATATATACATCATCATCATCTTCTTCAACAATTATCACTTCAATGCTGGATAAAAGTCTTAACAAACTTTTTCAAAAAATTTTATCCACTATTCTTGCTTTCCAACTTACACCATTTTTTCTTTTTTTTTTTTTAATTTTAATTCACCATCATGTTTACAGTCACTTACTTGATTGTTTGATAAAATGAGAATTAAATATAAAAGAAATGATAATTTAATAAATCAATTTCTAAATTCGTACTAAGATTGAGAATAATAAATTTATTTTAGATAGTTGAAACAAATTTGTCTATGACAAATAAACTCACAATTTTCATAATAATAATAAAAAAAAAGATCTGGATCATTTTAACAATAAAAAATTACTATAAATGGAAAATCATTTTTTAAATCAGCATCTTAACTGAGAAACACACTTTATTTATTAAAAAGCAATAATTATTCAGCGGAAATAAGATGAGTAAAAAAATCCATTTTGATAGGGATTTTTTAAGCAACTTATTCAATTAAATGAAATTTTTAAAATGTTCAAAAATCGGAAGAATATTTGATTAAATTAAGAGCAATTGCAAAGTCAAGAGTTTTTGAGGAAAACCGATCGAATAGACACCTATACTTTCACCTCCTTAAAGAATTGCTCTCTTTTAAAATTTTGATTTATCATAAAAAAAAACTAAAAATTAATACTGTTAAAATTATTTTTATGGCAGAATTTCTATTTCAACAAAAGTTATTAATATGGGTAAAAGAAATTATAGATTCCTAAAAGTTAACATATTATGGAACAGATAAATAAAAGTCGCAAAAATTTTAGATGCCAGTTAAAAAGTTTTCAACAATAATGTTTATAAATACACAAGGTGTTGCTAAATTACCAGTGATTCAAAATTTTATCCAAGGAACAAAAGAATGCAGAAATGTACAGTTTCTTACATTCTGCTTAGGAAACCAGATGATTTATTCTCAACAAGTTTCAAAGTTTATCAGCAAATAATGCTGGTGAGTGGAAAAACGATAAAACAGTATTTTTTTGTAAGTCAGACAGAAACCATTTCACTGCCATCTACTAATTTTGCCATCTGACTATGCCACAATGCTGCTGAAAATTAGCATAACTTATCTATATATATAACCAGAATTAAACAGCTGGCCGGATTCTGAGTTGTTGACTATTTATGTTGAACTCCACAGCCTTGTAATTTTGAACTCTATCAAAAACCCAACCCATAAGACAAGGGAACGCCTAGATTAAGTTTTGGGGCAAACTGGCCTTCAAGGGAAACTTTTTAATAGAATTAATCTGCATTTACGTTACAAGGGAAAAAAACCAATAAAATCTCCCACAATTAGCCCGACAGCAAGGGGATTCTAACCCATGATCCGACCACCACTAAGGATATTTTTCATCCGCACTGTAGTCAGTGAGATCCAGGAGCAGACTTCGTATTAATCAGCCACCGCTGGGAATCAAACCTGGGTCGCCTCATTGAGAGGAGAACGCTCTATCCCCTGAGCTATGGTGATCAAGGTGGTTACTTAAAAATGGTGTTTTAAACATTTTGATGGTTATTTTAAATACAAAGCGTTTTAAATTTTTCTTAGTCAGAGAAGCCATATGCTGATGGACTTTTTAAGACATTTATTTGAAAACATGTTTAGAATAAATTCTAGCTTCTTAGACAGAAGACAGCAAACAAAACATTTCATAAATTGAAAAACAAACAAAAATGTTTTATAAATCAGGAAACTTATCAGACAATCCAACAGAATTATGCATTCCACATTTTGCACCAGCAATTTTGCACCCTGTAGCGATTGCTTCAGCTAAATCTTGACCTTTCATTAGAGAGATAATAGTTGCAGCAACAAAGGTGTCACCTGCACCAAGCGTATTAACTAATTTCGATGGGGGATAAGCAGGAGATGTCACAACAGGTCCAGCTGCAGATCGTGCAGCAGCCCCCTGATCGCTCCAAGCACATATTATAGATGCCCTGAGAATAGAGAATTACTTTATTATCACAAGAGTGATTAATAAATGTATACTTATAACAAAATACAATTTTATTAGAGGTTTCTTAAAGAAAAAATAAATAAATATTCTAATATGATTAAAAATATATATACATTTTTCTTTATATATATAAAACAGAAAACAGTATATAAAAACAAACAGAAAAATGACATCATTAATGCAGCTGTTTTAATGCTATTAGCAAGCTTAAGTATTTGTGTTGAAATAAATGAAGTTAAATATACATTAATTGAGATTAGAGGCTAATGGTATAATTTAGAGCCCGAATTTCTATCAAGGAAAGCAATAGTTTTTCTATTTTGATTGGACCTATATATGGTATCAAAATGGGTGCTTTTTATTTATTTATTTGTAGTTGCTGCTGTCTGGTATAAATATTTCAGCACAAAAAAAACTCTCTTATTTTTAAAATATAAATATGGATGATTAAATTCGATGAATAAATAAATTTTCTAATCTTTTCATAAAAATGCATGAACAAAGTACCAGGTTTCAAAGTACTAGAAAAATTATTAATAAAATATATATAGTGGGGATGTTTAACTCAAAACACGAGACTCTAAAATGCAATTGATTTCCATTGTTTAGAAGTGTTAAGAGAAAAGGAAAAAAAGTATGATTAAAAAATATTCCCATATTTTTATATTTAGTCAATAAATAGCTTTTAAGTATTAATAATTTTTAAATAAAGGGAAAGAAATTGATTAACAGAAATTAAAATGTTTACGTTTTATATTCAAGCTATTGAATGTTGATATTTGTAATTTAATAATTGTTTATAAATTGTACACATGAGTGCAGAAAAGAATTTTGATACCATTCTTGAATTAAATTAGGGGTGCGAATTGTGAACATTCCCAAGACTGAAATTTTTAGACAAAAATGGTTGTTTATTCAAATTTTTAAGCAAACAAAAAATCTAAATGAGAATCATTATACTTTAAGAAAACCAATTTTTTTTTTTTTAATAGCTGGCAAAACTAAGTCTGGTTAAAAATAGAAAATATGAATAGAGATACTTAAGAATTATGATGATTGCTTGATAAAAAATAAACTCACTTTATTTAGGCCCAACCTTTCATCATTCGACTATATAGATTAGATAACTCTTTACAATATGTATTACAAATTACCATGATAGCATAATGGTTAGGGAACTGAACTGTCATTCATTAGGTAGTCTTAATTTCCATGACCTCCAAGACATTCTGGTCATTGTGAAGGTTTTTTTTAAGCAAATGACATGAAATCTAATTTATCTGAACCTATCCACTATTTAAAGTTCATTTCATCCAATTAAAGATTTAATTTTCTTAATAAGAAATAGTTTTATTTTTTGTTTCTTAAGCAGAGCACGGCCTCAAATAAAAAATAAGGAGTTCTCTTGATAGCTGGAAAGCAGTTAATAATAATTGTATACTAAAATAAAGTAAACAATTACAAAGAATGGGGTTAACAAAGACAGAAGATTGTTTTTGAATTACAATAAGTGCCAAGATATAGACCTCATAATTTTGTGTCTTGGCATTGATGATGATACAGTGAAATCTCTCAGGAGCTACCACTCTCTATTCCACAGCAAAATGATCAATAAGGGGTTAGTTGTTTTTAGGAGTTACCTTCATTGATTTCAAAATGTTATCGAAGGTACAAGAATTTTTGCAAGCAATTTCAATTTTACTCAGTGTCATTTTCTAGGTGCAGAAATGCCACTTGTATTGGCGTCATGAAATCCGGATCAAAGAATAAAGTTTATCCTCAATAAAAATGACCTTTACTGATATAATTACGAATAAAAACAAATTGACCAATTAGGATCGATAGAACTATTTTAAATAAATAAACAATTATGCACTTTGTTTTAGTTTGCATTTTATGTCTTAAAAATTGGATACCTTTAAAAAATGAGAAGAGGTTTGTTTGAGATGCTTAGATTTTTATAAAATAACTTTTTTCCAATTTAATTTTCAACTCTAAAAATAAATCATTGATTGAATCGTCTTTTGTGCACTCTGACTCAACATGAGGTTGTCCATCTCTTCCTAAGATCTCCAACAAAAAAAAACAGAAAAAAAAAAACTCTCTAAAGAAGAGAAGAGCCAATCACAAAGAAAGAAGAGCCAATCACAAATATTTTGGATATTTTTGAATCTACTTATTATTATTATTATTTTTTTTTGTTAATATTTGTTTTGATATTTTTTAATGTTTTCATATTTGATCTTTTCTGCATTTGGTGCAGAGGTTTGCCCAATTGCTGGAGGAGATTTTGACAGGTCAGTCCTAAAGGTTTTTTTCAACACAAGGTCTACGGAAAAAATTCTGTGCCTCCAAAAAGTGGTTGCAAATAGAAGAGCTACACAGAGGTGGTCCTTCCTGTAGGTTTCAATGTATCTGTTTTAGCACGAAAATGACTATTTGTCTATATTGTCAGTTCTTTCTCTCATATGTTGAACATTATTTAATTTTTCAAATAAAGATTTTTTACAAACAACAACTTTACAATCAACTCACTTCTTGTACAGCGTATTGTGATATTTGTTGTTGTTAAAGATAGTTTTTTTCAGCACCCAATCATTTTCAATCCCAATTATTAAATTCGAATAAAATAGTAATACTAACAATATAATTTGTCATATTTAAATTTATGAGACATCAGAGCTGCTTTGCACAGCAAAAATAAAGAGGGAAAAAAAACAGGCAAAACATTCATATTAATTTTTTATAAACATTACCAATGTACCATATATTAAAGTGAAAAAAATCAAACTAATTTTTAATATTAAAATATTAGATGAAATTTATGGTGAAAAGTCTAGCAAAAAGCAAAAATTAAGTTAAAAGGCTATTTTTATATCAACAATTACCTTTAAAATTAAATAAGAGAAATATACATCCCTTTAATAGAAAGAAACATCTAATATGCTTCTGATTACAGTACACAAAATTGGCTGCTTGAAATTCTTCCAACATTGTTACAAAAAGTGTTAAATACAATTTTAAACTTTTTAGCGCATTTTGGTAGTAATTCTTATAATCATTTTTAAATCAAATTTCCTAATTCAATGGATTTATAAATACAAACATAGTTGTTACTAAAAATATTATAATATTTGACAAACAATATTGAAAATGACTTAAAAAATAAAAATTAAAAAAATTGTTGCATAAAATAGAATTTTAACATAACGCTCACATTATTTTCTCAGATACCCTCAAAATAATTAGTTAAATAAAGTATTAAGCAATCTTAGCTTACCCAGGTTTAATTTTATGATGAAGTTCTTCAACTGCTGATTTCATGTTACTGTAACCACAAACCTGTGCAAAATCTTTAGAGATGAATACGAAATCTCCTAGATTGAGGAGTTCTAGTAATTCAGTTTTAGGTTTCTCCACTTCAATCGATACTAGTATCGGTTCATGAGATATTTCTGAATTCCATAATTGAATGTAGTCTATAATAAGCTTTATTTGATCATGCTGTGGGCGGATCTACGAAAGAAAAATTTATAATATTTCAAACAAGTTGAATCAATAAAAAGTTTACTTATAAATATATGAAACTCGATGTTTTTCTAGTTGAACCTATAACTCAGAAACTTTATACAAAATTTTGCATCCCTTTTATCTTAAAATGCAAATTTATATTTCATATTTACTTTTAATAACAATTAGGATTTTTTTATGTTCCATTTAATAAATCATATCTTATAATAAATTTTAATCACTTGTTTTAAAAAGCACAATTTAACATTAGTAGTTAAGGGTTCACTTGAAAACACAGCACATGTCCTAGACCTCGCAAGGTCTAATAGCTTTATCAAGCCAAAACGTAATGTAATTAAATAGAAGCAAATATTTGTCATAGAATTCCTAACAATCATTTTTGACTGTAAAAAACCCACTAAAAATCTAAAATGTTCATTTAAAAAAATAATAATAAATAAATATAGGTACTAAAACAGACTTTTTTAATTTGCCGAAATTTCCTTGACCAAAAATTATTTCTGTTGTTCAAATAAAAAAAAAAACAAATGCAATGAGAAAAAACTTTAAAACATTTTTAACATTTTATGACTTGGAGATTAATATCGTAAACTAGGGCAAGATTTAATTTTATAGCAAAAAAAAAAAAAAAAAAAAAGCAACTATTCTTTAAATTCATGATGCAGTTTTGTATTGAAATAATATTTTGCCAAAAAAAGATTCAACATTTTATTTTTACACCTATATTATATCTATATTCATGTCATAATAATACATGCATGAACTTAGTCATAACTCATGAGAACGTCATAATAATCCACGCATGAACCATAGTAATTAATTTTATAAATCAAACGTAAGACATTTATAACTCATTATAAAAGAAAAAATGTAACGAAGTAATTCTGGTTCTTTTAGTCTTTCGAGAAAGTTCTTTTGATAAATTGTACCAGTTGGCATAACCTACATACCAAAAATCGTTTAGACTATGTTTATTTAAAATAAAACGAGGTATGATGTTATTTACTTTTCTGACCAATAAATTTTACAGAATCATATTATATTTTTTAAATTTTATAAATTTCTAATTTAAAAGTATGTTTACTATACTTGTGTTATAGTGACTCACCTTACATTATAAAGAACATTTTTGTCTGAATGACAAGAACATCAAACAAACCTTTATTATGCATTAAAAACTATGCAGCGCCAGACTTTTAAGAAATGAAATATAATTCATAGATTGAAATATTTAAAAAGAAACTAAAAAATACATAAAACAGTTAAAAACTAATAAGTATTGATTTAATTAAAACAGAAAACAATGTCTGAAAAAATGACAAAAATTATCCGGGATATTTAATTAGAACTAATAATCTGAAATATTCAATAAAGTTAATCCATTGTAATTACCTCAAAATGAATCCAATTGTAATTATTCAGATTCAATAGTTTAAAATCTTCAATAGAAACTTCTGGCATACCTCTATAATAAGTTACATATTCATTTAATTACTTTGAAATTAATAAAAATAAAGAGCCCTTATTTTAGAAAGTATACATACTTATTAGAATGAACAATTGTACGAGATCCATTTTGAGAATTTATTAAAATTATGGATGTTGGACTTTCAAATTCTTCATAAAAGCGACAATTTTCATAAGATATGTGATGCTTTTCAAAATCCTTTTTCATGAATCTAAAAGTAAATATACATACATTATTTTTCTAAATAAAAACAAAACTGATTAGAAATTATTAATAAAGAATGGCTTAATAATACATTCTTGAAATATTTAAAAAAAAGTATTAAAGTTTCACCTTTTCAATTAAAACTTACAAATAGAGGAAAATCAAAGATAAAATTTTAAAATTAATATAAAAGGATTTTTCTCAATAATCAAAATACATATTTAGTTGAAGTTATTGATTTTGTTTATTAAGTTTACTTAGTTCTGTAAACAGCAATTTATATAAAAAGTAATGAAAAGCTATTCCAACCTCATTCAGTTTTATTCATTATTATTCAGTTTTAAGTCATTTATTATTAGATTTTTTTTGAGAATAATGAAAGCTTCAAATGAAAAACTTATGATTACATAACATTTGTTATTCATCTGTTATATATGTTCAAGGAACAAAAAATCGAATGCATATTATCATAGACGATTAATTAATGCATTACAAATACAATTAATGTAAATTTAAGTCAAAGAAGTTAGTATTTCCGTTTTTTAGGGTCACAAGACCATAACCATGTAGGAGAGAAAGACAGGATCAACTCTCCAAGACCCCCTGATTGTTGAGGACTCCTGCTGAAATTCCTTACAGAAGTATAGTGTTTCCAAATCTATTAAAAAATTCTCTTATTTACAAAATAAATAATGATGTAATAAACTAACAAAATGTGTTTAGTTTTAAGCATTAATAAAGCAAACAAAAGTTAATAGAAACCACAATATTTAAGATAATTGGAAAAGCTTTTTTCTAGATTGAAGTTTACACTTTAATCCATGGAATATCTATTTCACCAAGTATAACCAAAATAATTTTAGTATATTTGATGAAAACTATTTCAAGAATCAAAGTGTTAAAAGTATGTTTAAATGGAAAAAGGCTTTTCCAATTTTACAAAGTTTGTGTTTTAAGCCACAGTTTTGATATTTTAAGCCAAATAACCTGAATCCAGCCTATTAGGGTTCTTTAAGACATTTACATGCAATTGCTGAACCTTTGAATAACTTTGGACACTTTTTTTAATATTTGAATATTTTGTACCTCATGATGAATACTTTTCATTTAAAAATATCATCTTATTTCTAAATCACCCCACTAAAATTTCCCTTTCACGTCTCAAAATAAAATGTGTCTCAAGTTAATCTACTCATTAAAAAGTAAAAATGTTATCTCATAGATAAAATTAATATACTCCTTCACAAGGAAGAACTATGCTAGTTCAAACAATAGAAATTAGCATATTTATGCATAATATAATTTTATGATTATCATTCAAATATCATTTTAAATTGTAGAAAGAATTAAAAACAAGTTAATTTTTCCCTTTTTTTAAGCAATTTAAAGTTGATCTAAATATAACAGATAATTAATACAGATAACATTTAAATTTTACATAATTTTAAGTTAATATTTAAATTTTACAACTTTTTCTTCGGGTGTTTTAAGTTTTACAGCTTATCTTACACACCTAAATGATTCAAATTAGCACTAATTAAGTAATTTATTTTCACTTACTGGCCACCAACATCATTACTCAATGTTCCTAATATCTCACAAGGAATATTAAACTCAGAAAATATGGTGCTGTTGTTTGATGCATTCCCACCCCGTTGCCAAACATGTGATAAGCACCTGAAATAGAAAATTATTTGAACTAATAAATTTTAAGGCATGTATAATAACTGAAATAAACGGAAAAATCAATGAAACAAATTGTAATGGTCAAATCTAGCTCTAGCCAAAGCTGCCATAATATAAATATTTCTAAGTCATAAATTTTTAAAAATTTTTTATATTTTTAATTACTGATTTCTTTTTTAATTTTTAGAATAAAAAACAATTAAAGTATGAACTTCACTGTATACTACAATAGTTCACATTAACATTTATATTAGTTATCGTAAATTTTTAGAAATTGTTTTTTATTCTAATATTTTATTTAAAATTTTTAGAATAAAAAACAATTAAAGTATGAACTTCACTGTATACTATAATAGTTCACATTAACTTTTATAATAGTTATCATTAAGCTTGTCTTTATTTATGGGGGGGGGATCATTTATGTATTGAGCATATTTAAGTTTTTAAAATTTATCTAGATTTAGAAGTTTGTGAGCAATAGGCACAAAACTGTCTGGAATCTAGCTAGTCGTAACGATAGGTTAATTTTACAAGTTCATTAGAAAATGCTATTAAATTATTTATAACATAACTAAATAATGATACATTATTAAATTTGAGCTTTTATTTAGCTCCACAATTTGTTAACTCATCGCGATAATACTCTTAAGGAAATATACACAAGAAAATATTTGTAAGATTCAGAAAGCCCCCAAAAATGTGAACGCCCAAGGATAGGGATTATTTCAGGACTTACGATAAATCAAGTACTGAAATTGGTAAGTAATAGTGTGAACTTCATCCTATAAAGTTCTGTAGGTAATTGATATAAAAACCTGAGAAACAGGGCTGGATTACCCATTAGGCCAGACTAGACCATGGCCCCCAATGATTAGGGGCCCCCTTGAAATGGATTTTTTGGAAATAAATTTTAAAAAATTAAGAAAAACAATGATTTTTCAAAATGTTATGATTATTTGTTACTTCTAATTTAATAAAATAAAGTAAAATTTAAATTATTATTGTTTATTTTAATTTTAAATATGCTTTCTGAAATGAAAAGATATATAAATACTTTTATATTTGAACAAGTAAAAAATATACGAGAAAAAAATTTAATCTAAGGGCCCCAAGAATTCGAAGGCCCTGGGCCCGCGTACGCTCAATCCGGCCCTGCTTAGAAAATACGTTATCTAAATAATACCTCTAAGTGCTTTTTAATAATTTACTTGTAAGCCAGAAAAAAAGCAATAAATATAATAATAACATTAAAAAAGTGATTCCATATCTACATTAATCATAGTGCTCATCAGAATTGTGAATAGCGAGAATTTTACTAGAATTTAATAAAGTCAACTGTAAAAATGATTTTCAAAAAATGCACATAATTTTTTTTTAACAAATTAATTAAAATCACCATTTAAAATTAGTAGCACAAAGGTCAAACAAATAATAATAAAAAATGCATGCATTAAAATTAATGTAAATGCAAAATCCATAACCAATGTTTGTGCATTGTAATCGGTAATACCTTTGATCACTATCCTCTTCGGGATAAGATTTACATATCATAACCATATCTAAACAACACAATCCAACACATAGAACTTTTTTATCTTGACTTGACATTTATATGAAAAGTTAAAACTAATAAATAATGAACAGGAAAAGTAAAACTAATAAAAATCAGGTTTCAATTTTAAGAAAGAAGAAAAAAGATGGTTAAAATTATGGAGTTAATTGATTATAAAGTTATGGACCATGGTTCAGGTCCATAAGTCAAGAGTCCATCAACCCAAACTTGTTTGTTGGTAAACAGAAAGCACCAAATATTTCATGACTGTTCCTCTTAAAATCTAATAAACTGATTCAACCATCAAGTTACTGTATGTTATGATTATGTAATGTTTAATCAATATCAACTAATTTCAACTGAATAAACTGTTTAAGCCGATCAACTAGAAGCAACTGACTCAAAACTTTCTGCATAATCTTCAAAAACTAAAACTGAAACTTATTTTAGTGCTGCCATCTATTAGCTTTATTTAAAACGAAATCATAAGTTCATAAAGAAATGGGGGTAGGAAATTTAAAATTATTTGCTATGATTTTTTTTCTATTCTAGAAAGAAAAATGTAAATAGAAAAAAAAAAACATAAACAAATAAATAAAAATGAATGGAAAAAGAAAAATTGTGGTGGGTGACTGCAAAAATACTTCGCAGACTGCAAAGCATTAAAAATTATAAATTTGTAATTCTGTGTAATTTATTTACGAACTAGTTCACTTTTCTATAATAGGTTAAATTACTGCATTCAGTTACTACAAAGGGTAAATCTATTTTTCTGCTAAATACACCAATTCGTTCCCTCACTTGATTCATTCATATGTAGTGTATAAAAATGCACGTACTTACGGTGCCCATTTTACCCAGAACATAGCATACTGGGGTCAAACGATTAAATTTTTATTATTCCGTACTACATTTTTATTAACTCGCTTTCGTGAGTGTGTGATTTTGCAACAAAATTTCGTCCTCTTTTCGACTAGCTAGAATACTAAGATTTCTACCGAATCAATATGTCTGATGACAATGCAAATTTGTATTGATTTATCGTTACAAGTAGATTTTATCGCCCACTTTTTATCTAGTTACAGCGTTTTCAATAACATTCAGTTGTTTTTTGACGGCAAAAATAAGAATTAGTAGCAATATTATAATAAAAGGGATTTTGCAATTTTGAAAATTTTCCGTCTAACTAGAGAATACAAATTTTAATTAGAACCTTAGGTGGCATCGCAAGTTTCGTTCGTCTTTTAACTGTTTCAAATAGAAGAATTTATCTTTCATTAAAATTTTGTGCACATTTCGCCTAGATAGTTTCCCCAAATTTTTTTTGGAGCTCTCACCTAGGTGACAATATAAGTTTCAATCCTTTTTTATTTTATTTCAAAAAAGGATTTTTTTTATTGTTCTGAATTTTTTCCATGTTTTCTCTACATTTTGAATTTACATATACAATGGTTTAAACGGGAACGTGGTGAAAGTTGAGTATATATATATATACTCAACTTTGTTGTTGTTGTTTCTTATCCCTTTGAAGTCAGACCAGATCTATAGATCTGGTCTATATCATATATGAACCCGTTAACCTGAAGAAAATCATAGACCAAAAGAGGAGTAGAGTAAATGTCTTCCCAGAGAAGACCAAGACAGTTAATGATGTGATTGGCGGAAGCTTGGTGTAGATGGCATTTAGGGCAAATGGGGTGGATTTTAGTTCCTTCGGAAAATAGAAAACCTTTAAGATGGCCGGTTGCTAGGCGGGAGATGGTGGTGCAGATTCTCCTTTCAAAGATACTCAATTTTAAAAGTACCGACATGATTGCTCAACGTTGAACAGTTCTTTTGAGAATGTATTCATGAATAATTTGATAAATTTTACAAATAGATTTCGAATCTAGAATAGTTTGCAATTTATTGGAAATGTCTTGTTATTTCTTGTTTAAATCACAAACAAAAAATTAAAATTGAGAATTATAAATATTATATATTTTTTAAACATATTTAATCAAATAAGTTCGTATTATTATTTTTAAATATTATTTTTTAATAAAATAAGACTTGTCAATAATTATTCTAAAAGCAAATCAATTGAAAGTTGTATCTGTTAATCTTATCTGTTAATTTTATCATGTTTTCAATAGACAATATAAATGTAAAAAAGAATTTACATATGAACATATTATTATTTTTTAAAGTGATTCATAATAAAATATTTTAAGAAATTTTAGGAAAAAAATGAGAAGAAATAATGATAAGATCAAAATAATAATATTTTAAAGTGCTATATTAAGAGCTATATTATATATATCTAAAAATACTAAATTTTTCTCTCAGTAAAAGATAAATACCAAAGAAATATCAATTAACTAAAAAAGTTCTGTCGCTACTATCTAAAGCGAATTGGGATGTATTTACTACAAAATTTTTTCCATTAGCATTTCGATAATGGTGTGTAGCGTATCTACCACTACAAAATTACAATTACAATTCACTAGTATATAAGACATGTTAACTCGAACTAATGGTGGGGTACCTTTTCATAGATGAAGGTTGACATTGTCTGTAGATGCTATTCCCACAGGTGTTTCGATACTAGTGTTGATGACAACTGTATGCACTGAACTTTATAAACTTTGTGCTCAATACATTGCTTATGCAGATGCAGATTAACATAAAGCATGAACCTTTTATTCTAATAAGATAAAATTGAATCTTAATCATTATCGTTATTAACGCAAATGCTCGAGCAGTAAAGCTGAATTTAACATATTTCAGTGACTTTTTTAGGAGAATTCTAAGATAAATAATTAATAAAATTTTATAATATTATCAATATTCGAACGAAATAGATACATTAATGAATTTTCAAATTATCATCTCCATGTCAAGTCGTCAAACGCTTCTCACGCATTTAAATTAGGATAAAAGTGTTTGATGTCTTAGGAAAAAATTTAAGGTTCATAAATACCATTAAGATAGTTTTCAATATCAGAAACGTTTCCATTTTTATCTAAATTGAAGAAAAATTATATATATTTTAAAATGAGCTGATTTTAATAAGAACTGATGGTATCAAAATCAGAATTTATTGAAGTTTGGTGTAGAAAATGAGCAAGAGTTCTCGCCTGAGTTTGTGATTGGATAGCATTTTATGAAAAAGTAATAAACATTAAAATTTATTTAATTAAGAAAATCATACTTTTAATTAACAAAATAAATTTTTTAATTAAAAGAATTTTATGAAATAATTTTATCGAACATTTTTTTAAACATTTTTAACAAATACTGCTTTTTTTTTTTTTTTTTTTTTTGCAAATTAGAGGGGAAAACACATAAAACGCCATTTCACAATTTTTATCAAGAAATTTGGAAAATGAAAATTACGCGGAAATTCATTATTGAAAATATAATTGTTATTTTGTTTTACCCATTTCAAAATAAAACATCAATCACAATCAAGTATTTATTACATATTTGTTTAGATTCATTTGGTTAGGTAGTCTTAAGTAATAATTTAAGTAGTGTTGAATGATTATAGTTATACATTAAGTATTTATTTAGAATAATTTTGCATTTGCACAGAATTTATAATAATTTCATAGTTAGGAAGTAATTATTTAGATTTAGTTCTGATCTTATCTAAGGTGAATGTAGAAACTTTAAGTACAAGCGGTGCTATGGTGCCTCATACTGTCAAACCAATTATTGGTGACAAAGCTCGATTTTTCTTAACAATAGCATACTACAGGTTCAGAGGATAGAGCGTTCGCCTTCCAATGAAGTGAACCGGCTTCGACTCCCAGCGATGGCTGGTCAATACGAATTCCGCATCCGGCTTGAACCGACCACAGTGCTGACGTGAAATGTCCTCAGTGGTAGAAGGATCACGGGTTAGAGTCCCGTTGTAACGAACGTCCTCTCCATGTAACGAAAATGCTGGTTAATTTCATCAAAAAGTCTTCCGCGAAGGTTAATTTCTCCCAATACTTGATTCATGAGTTGCCTTGTCTTCTGGTGCGGGTTCAAAATAACAAGGCTACGGAGTTGAACATTAGTAGTCGTAAACCCAAAAAATTGGGTCGGCTGTTTAACGACGGTTATAAAATGAAATAAAATAGCATGCTACATATATTGTACGATATTCAAAGTCATGGCTCGAGAGGTACGCGAGGAAGTAGTACAGCACGTAATGGAGCGTCGGGATAATTTTTTAAAATTTTCTTAACTTATCTCACAATAGAGAAGGAAATAATTTTAATTCATCTGCTGCCTACATTTATGATATTTTCCGAACTCCTTATGAATGTTTTTGTGATTTAATGACTGCCGGACAGATTTTAAATTATTACTAAAATTCAATACATAGAGAATTTTAACAATATCGCTGACACCTCTAAGAAATAGTTAAAATTGATGAAGTACATGATCCTCGTGGGCAAAAAAAAAAAAAGTGAAAAATGATTTGTGTAATATATTTTGTGTAAAACTAATTAAGGTGTTAGAATTGGAGAACTGGTTGAGGAATTAGAATATTTAAACAGAGTTGTGTTGTGCTTTTGTCCTAGTTACCATTAAAGTTTATATGTTAAACAAGGTAATTTTGATAGCTAAACAAGTTGGTCGCCAAAGGCGACTAGTGTCGAAATCAAAGATCAATCGCAATCCCTGTCAGTTTGATTTGGAAATAAAAGCATTCGAATCAACTAATATTTTTAATGGTGGTCTAAAATGGCATATACGACAAAAGCTGCTGACTCGACTCCATCATTTCATTTCCAAATTCTACAAGACTTCGTACCATTATTACAGAAACAGTCCACAGAAAATACCCTTATTTACTTGATATTTATTTTGAACATATTTTAATATAATATTTCTTATTTTAGCATCTACAAACAATGCGCGATTTTTTTCATTATATAACGTCGAAATTAATTTTTTAAGGATTACATAAATATTTGTTTTGATCTTGTTCAACACCAAAAGAATTCGCTTTACACACCTGTATAGTTTGTCTAAAGTAAGAACTCCCCATACCATTCATCTGGACCAATGGCGGTGACTATGGTAACGAGGTATAACTATTTCAAGTAGGGGTGTGGGGTCACTGTTTAGATGACCTCAGCAGGTTTTGGCTCGGGTCGGCGAGAGAAAGGGAATATTTTTCTTCGGTCTATTGTGATAGCCCTAGAGAGAAGAGAAGCTACCCTCCCTGAAATGCGCTATTCTTGTTTTAATAGGGGCAGACGTACTCAGAATTTGTGGAGGGGGGAGTTCTTACCGTATACAAACTATATAAAGACTAATATTTTTTTCTTCAAACTTAAACAAGCAGAAATCATTGTGTATTGAAATAGGTTGCATTCCGCAACCCTCTCGGCAATTATTTACATTGAAAACAAAACAATCAAGAAGCTCCGTTTTCAGCCTTTTAACGATGATGTAAGACTTCCTTTCTGTGAAATTTGTAAACGGCCGCGTTCGTCAGTTTTAATCATTTGCTTCAAAAGTACAAAACGTAAATAGCATTAATGTAGTTATCGTTCCCAGAAGGATTTATATTTTATTTTATAACCGTCGTTGAACAGCCGACCCAATTTCATGGGTTTACGACTACTAATGTTCAACTCCGTAGCCTTGTAATTTTGAACCAATCCAGAAGACAAGGAAACTCCTGGATCAGTACCCCCAGAGGTATTGATTTGTTATGGGAACATGGAGGACTTTGAGACTCGACAGATTTAACGTGCATCAGTCACCATTTACTACACGGGGAGTCTTCGGCCGGCGAGGATCGAACCCACGACCTCTTGGACATGGGCCCAGCGCCCTACCGACCAGGTTATCCCGGCCCTCAGAAGGATTTATAATTATTCCTACTTTATATAAATGGTTGTACGAGGGTTGCTATTTATATTTCTGGCCTTGGCAACAGTAAGTGTTGCTAGGCGACCGCAGACGATTTTAATCGAAAGTTTGATATTTTTAAACATAAATTCAGCAGACGATTTACCATTATAGCTTCATTTGTGTTGTTGACAGTAAATTGAAAAGTTCTTCTCTTTCAAAAAATGGAATTGAATCGTGAACATTTTCGTGCCATTATTTTTCATAACTTTCGACGTGGATTGTCAAGACAAGAAAGCTTCGATGAACTTAATTCTTTATTCAGCGATAAAGCGCCATCCTACAGCACTGTAAAAAATTGGTATAAGGAATTTAATCGTGGTCGATGTTCGATCCAGGACGAATCCCGTGCAGGTCGTCATAAATCCGTTGTTGTGCCAGAAAAGATCGATGCTGTGCTGTGAACTGATAAAGCAAGATCGTCATGTGACATACCGTGACATAGAGGCGTCTTTGGACATTAGTATGACTAGCATCAATAAAATATTGCATGAACATTTGAGCGTAAAAAAAATTTGTTCGCGTTGGATCCCGCATAATCTGAGAAACGCTCAAAAAAAGGCTCGTGTCGATTGGCAAGAAAATGTTGGAAAAATACGTTCAAGGTACATCAAAGACTGTGTATAACATCTACACAGGTGACGAATCATGGATCTATGCATATGAGCCGGAAACAAAACAGCAATCAACTGTATGGGTCTTCCAAGACGAGGCAAAACCAACAAAAGTTGTTCGAGGAAGAAGCACATCGAAACAAATGATTGCCTGTTTCTTCGGCATTAACGGTCATGTGGCAACAGTGGCGTTAGAGCAACGCAGGACGGTCAATTCTGAATGGTACACGACCATTTGTTTGCCAGAAGTCATCGGAGAAATTCGAAAAAAGCAGAAGAACAGGCGAACCCTTCTTCATCATGACAATGCGAGCTCTCACACATCGACTCAAACAAAGGCATTTCTGACGGAGCGAAAGATCAAACTGATGGGTCATCCGGCGTACAACCCTGATTTGGCACCCAATGACTTCTTCTTATTCCCACACATCAAAAATAAATTATGTGGACAACGATTTTCGACCCCCGAAGAAGCGGTTGATGCATTCAAAACGCATGTTTTGGAGTTACCTCAATCGGACTGGAAAAAGTGCTTTGAAAATTGGTTCAAACGCATGCAAAAGTGTATTGATCATCATGGAGAATATTTTGAAAAACAATAAAACCAATTTCGATCCTACATATTTGTTTTTTCATTATTAGGCCAGAAATATAAATAGCAACCCTCGTATACATACTGTATTTAAATGGTGGCATCTTGGGGGGAAATTGCCCTATAAACTTAACATTAACATGGCTGAACATTTAAATATTCAAAAATTATAAACGCAATAAAAAAAAAATCTTTTTTGTAACAGAAAATGTATTAATATTTTTAGGATCCTGAGAAATTTTGAAGTGAATGAAATAGAAAGATTCATCGTTTCTGCGAATGTGTTTTTTAAAAAACGCAATTTAAAATTACTTCAACTCGTTTTGAAACGCATCAATCGAAAAAGCGATGTAACTTTTTTATTTACCTGATTTTCGGTTTTATCTTTTATGATAGATAATTTTTTTTGACAGATAGATTTTTATGATAGATAAGCGAAAAAAAGAAAAAGATTTTTTGAAAGTTTTCTAGTGATATTCCCACCAACTAATTAATCTTTCTGATTTTTTAAAATTTTAGAAACTGCTCTGGGTCTTGATGTGCATAGCGAAAATGAGGAGAAAAAAACTTTCTTTAATGCAATCGAGAAGTTTGTATATTTTTTTCCTCTATGAAATTTGGATTTGCTTTTTAGTTTTTTAAAGCAAGAAAATATGTATTCTGGCTAGACGATTAAAACTTTTTGTGATAGGTTTCGACAGAAACGTAACATAGAGAAAATGCGCTACAAGTTTTGGGTGTGCGGTGTCATTCTTGATGCAATATATTAGTTAATGATTGTTTTTTTTATCACTTGGCCAAGGAATAACTGTTTAGACTTATTTATGTAGGTTTTTTTAAATTTTATTTATTTACATTTTCTTAATCGTATAGTCTTTTAAATTACAGAGAGTTAATCTTTTAGTTTACATAGAGGTAATTACGCATAATCATAATTTTTTTTTAAATTTACGTTTCCCATCCCAGTACGTGACATCCTATTACCAGCGCGTTTGTTTTTACTTAATTAACATGCCTTTTCATTAAGGAAAAAAAACATATACCACAGTTTAAGTGACTTACACTTGAAGTAACGTTTATAATTTTTAACTATATATTTTAACTCGCCGTGAAGAATTATCTGAATTTTTGAATAGACAAATAACTTTATTTTATTTAAAAGTTATTAAACTTTTTTAAAAATCACCAATTTGGCAACATTTTCCACCTAGATAAAAATTATCAAAATCAATACCTTAATCTTGTTTTTTGCAAATTTTTATGATCACCGATTCGGCGACTTTTTACACCTAGATAAAAATTATCAAAATATCTAGGCGACAAGGAAGCATTGAAGTAAGTTTTTATATATTAAAAAATGACATCACAAACGCTTTTCATTTTCTCAAAACTGTGGCCCTTTTGCGCCATTTTAAAAATAATCATGGAGGGCAATAGCTAAAAATACACTAAACTTGACCTAACAGTCAAGAGTAACGGTTGCAAACTCACATCAATTATGAAAAAAGCATATTATTCGCAAAAAACATCATTTCATACAATGACAGAGCCTTTGAAACACAGCCTTAAATGAAAAGATGTCATCGATTGTAAGCATAAATACAATACGCGTTATGCTTATAAAGATGTGTAAGTATTTGTGAGTAAATAAATACATTTTTCTCCACTGTCTTAGGTTTGGTGAGGTTACTCAATTCAAAATAGCTAGACTTTAAGACCTTGGATAATTCTAGACGTCCTATACAACCTGATATTTCCAGTAGCAAATGTAAGTACTTACATAAGTATTGTCCACAACTTCTTCAGAAAGGTAAGGAGCATTGTTGCCGTCAAGCCTTTCCTTTAAGGTTTGATAATGAAAAATTGCGCATGAAATAACCATTTAGTTTTTATTTAAAAAAAAAAAAAAAAAAAAAACTTTACTTAAAAGTGTTGCCAAATTGCGTACACTAAAAATTTTAAGCCAAATTTAAGGAGTTAAAAAACTTTTTTCTAGAAAATAATTGTCAGATTTTAATGTTTCTGAATAATTGAAATTAATTAATGATTTGTTCTAAGCATTTACTATTTCAATAAGAACAACGCTTTGAAAATTATTCGTAATTTTTTTATTATTATTTTTAAAGAATTCGGAAGAGAAGGAAAATCAAGAGATTCAAGACTATTTTCATAATAAGAATTTCCAAAATTACTGAAAAAAAAAACATGTTCCATTGAGGGGCACGACTCTATTAACGTCTAAGCAAAAAAAAAAAAAAAAAAAATTTCTCTTTTAACTTTTGCATCAAACTTAGTTTAGAGCATCATTTATTTCATTGCGTATTTTTGAAAGCATTTACGTATTTTAAAACATTTTTTTCTCTTTAATTGGGCGCTCGCTTTTCTCAGGAACAACTTGTACCTCGAGAAAAAGTAAAGTGATTATGCCTAACAACAATGTAATTTAATTGGATACCTGTAAGCAACGTCATGCGCGTATGTCGAACCTGATTGGCTTCTGAATCGACAAATGTCACGATTTACCTACGATGACGTCACTTGCAAGTATCCAATTAAAATGAAAGGAAAAGTTAAATGCAACATCGAAATCTTACATTTTTCATGTCCTCGTTATTCATTGTCTCATAAAGATCTAATCGACTTAACATAATCATTTCGCCCCTTCATGCGCAACAGAAATTGCGGATGATGCACTGAAAGAGAATGAAAAACAAGATCTTCAAGTTTTTGGTGCAAAGAAACGCAAAGCATTCATGGACTTGTTGTTGGTGGATCTTCATTTTAAAGATGCATCTTTTACCGAAGACATCATTGAAGATACTGTAAGCTTTTTCACTGGGATAAGATCTTTTATAATTTGGATTGTAAGCAAAAACAAGTATAATTGTCAAAGAGACGAGACGGGCACAGCCCGACCAGCATTAAAAATCAGATAACCAAATATATACATAACACGGAGCTATAGTAAAACAACTATAGTTTGTCTAAAGTAAGAACTCTAGCCTAGCCATTCATCTGAACCAATAGCGGTGACTATGGTAACGAGGTATAACTATTTCAAGTAAGGGTGGGGGGTCACTGTTTAGGGCAAATTTTGGGTATAGTCGGCGAGAGAAAGAGAATCTTTTTCTTAGGTCTATTGTGTTAGAACTAGAGAGAAAATAAGCTACTCTTCCCGAAATGCGCTATTCATGTTTCCATAGCAGCAGGCGGTCTCGGACTTTGTAGGGAGGGAGTTCTTACCGTAGACCAGGGGTCTCCAAAATACGGCCCGAGGGCCACATCCGGCCCGCGGACAGATTTTGTCCGGCCCGCGGAGAGCTAGCATACTTGAAAACTCCTTTTAGAGAACATATTTTTTATAGCAAATTAAATTTATGTTCTAATTTTATGTTGAATAATTATTAATATGACATCTACATTGATATGGTCATGGGCTAAGTACTCATAACATTGTTGTAGGCTTATTGTTATTGTTTTTGTGATAAGTTGGATAAAGAAACACAGAATTGTAATGAGTAAAGACATGTATAATATGCAGAAAATTTAACTTCAGTATATAATAACTAACAAATTATTGAAATGAATCCAACTAACATTTTATACATTTTAAATAAAAACATAACTTATAACAAGCATAATGAAATACTAATGAGATTTATGTAATTGAAATTTTTCACTGACAATAGTTTGTAGTTGTATAATAGTTGTTGTAGTTTCAGTTGTGTAAGTTGTAGTTGTGTTGTAGTTGTGTAAGTTGTAGTTTCATAGTTTTATTTAAAATACATTTTAAATAAAAACATAACTTATAACAAGCATAATGAAATACTAATGAGATTTATGTAATTGAGATTTTTCACTGACAATAGTTTGTAGTTGTGGACTAATTTTACTTCTACCAATTATTAAAAGAGATTTAAGATGCTCATCAGTTAATTTAGATCAGTAAACATTTTTTGTGTACTTCATTTTGGAGAAGGTTTTCTCACACAAATAAGTAGTACCAAAAACAGAAAACAGCCCACGAGCAAATTTATGCAAATTGTGTCAGTGGAAGACTCTTATAAAATTCCAACAAAGATGAGTTTTGATATTTGTTCTTAATTATATCACTGCACTGTAGATCAATCATTTCCATTTGAAGTTCCGGGGCTAGGGTTTCAATGTCAGTATCAAAAGGCTTCTGAAAAATCTTAATTTGATTCGCATTGGCATCAAAGTTCGAGAAACGAGTATCAAAATTTATTTTCAAAGCACTCAAAGTTTCGATTGCAAAATCGATAGGAAACTCAGTCTCAGTGGTGTGGCTGAATATTTCACATGTTTTAAAATGTGAAAAACATTTACTTCGTAGTTGTGATTGAAACAGTATCAATTTCTTCCGGAATGATTTGATATTAGTGTATAAATCAGGAAGATGCTGGTTTTCTCCTTGCAATCTCAAATTCAGTTCGTTCACATGTTTTGTCAAATCAACATAGAATGCTAACTTCCACAGCCATGCGTTGTTTTGTAATTCAGTAAGAGGGCGATGCTTTTCATTCAAAAAAATTTCGATCACTGCTCGAAGTTCAAAAAAGCGCTGAAGGACTTTCCCACAACTAAGCCAACGTACGGCAGTATGATAAGGTAAGTCATTTTCTCCAATCTCTGCAATAAATTGTCGGTGATTAAGCCCAAAAGATCTGATAAAATTAACAGTTGATATGACTGGTTTCAGAACTTCAGACATATCCAAACATTTTCCGCACAAAGACTGTTGATGAATGATACAATGTAAGACTAATGGTTTTGAACCACCGTCATTTTCTACAGCCTTTGACACAAGAGCGATCACTCCTTTATTTTTCCCACTCATGTTTTTGCCTCCATCAGTTGTAATAAATTTCAAGTTTTTCCATCGAAGGTTCTTTTGATTAATGGCCATTTCAACTCCTTTAAAAATATCTGTACCAGTAGTTGTGCCATGAATACTATACATATCAAGAAGTTCTTCATGCACTTCATAGCTTTTATCTACTCCTCGAATATAAATCAACACCTGAGCAGTATCTGACACATCCGTTGACTCATCCAAGGCCAAAGAAAACCACTCAACATGTCCATTTTTGTCGAACAGTTGAGAGGATATATTTTCAGCGATGTTTTCTACCCTTCGAGCCAGTGTTTGCTGACATACTGACAGTTTTTAATAAATTTACCTTTTCAGGGCACATTTCTTTGGCTACTGCAATTATGCATTCTTTGATCATTTCTCCATCGGTGAATGGTTTTCTACGTTTTGCAATTTCAAGAGCTACACGAAAGCTGGCACGAGTTGCAGCCTCTTGTTCAGTTTTGAGTTTTGTAAATGAAGATTGCTGCGATTTCAATCCGCGCTTCATAGCTTCGAATTTTTCTGTCCGCAAACTTCCTGTATATTTTGAGTAATTTTGAAAATGTTTTGTTTCATAATGACGTTTAATGTTATATTCTTTGAGAACGGCTATGCTTTCATTGCAAATCAAACATAGCGCCTTGCTACTGGACTCAATTCCCAAGTAGCACTCAATATCGATTGATCTCGAAAAAACTTCGCTTACGACGTCGATCGATGTTCTTCCGAAACATCGATCTATGTAAAAACGTCAGATTTTTTTTATATTGTACGGCATTGTAAAATTTATATAGATCGATATCTCAACAACGCCGTAGAATGTCGAGTTTGAAAAAACCATATTCCACGGCGTTTGCAGATACAGTAGAATGTCGATGAATATTTTTATCACGTTATTCGTAAAACAAATATTAATAAGCATTTAAAGATGCGGCAGAACGCCGATCGATAATTTTAATACGTTATTCAAGAAATTTTTTTCACTGGATATTGTAGGATATAGGTACACGTCTGTTAATTATTTTATATGGTTTTGCACTTCAGATTTCATTTCGCTAATTATACTCCAGGCTGTACAGTTGCAGATTTAATTAATTTGATTTATAATGAGTAAAAAAAAAAATCCTTCATTTTTTGTCAAGGATAACTTGAAAAGAGCTACATGCTCTGCTCAGTCTATGCCTATTTAGCAGAAAATTAATCATTTCCTTGCATGCTAGACAATAAGCATTCTGCAAACTAGTGAGCAAAGATTTAATATTGCCTTAGAATAAAATATCTGCAAGTATTTAAGTCATACTTTTAAAGTTCAAGGTGTGTAGCCAGATTTTTCAAAAAAATAAAATAATAAGCACCCAAAAATATTTTTAATCAGTTTCCAAACAATAAAAATATATATATAATTAGGATTTGAGCAGTAATAAGCTTAAAAATTAATTAAGTGTAAAATAGGTGAAAAGGAATAAGTGTGAGCACTGTAGATGGAATGTACGAAGTGAATATTAATTTAAGGCATGATAATTATTTTCAGCTTAACTATGATTTATAAATCAAAGACAAAAATTACCACATTTAACATGTTGTTTAAAAATTACCACATTTAACATGTATGTAAATTAGTTTTCTTATTTTTTAGCATTTGCAAGGTACATTTGATCTTCAGACAGGATTCAGTCACTGAAAATTAATAATTTAATATATTGCACAATAGCACTAAAAACTCAAAAAATATTATAATTTTATGGGTTCAATAAAATTTACACTTCTGATATGAACGTGCTTTGTAATATAGAAGGTGTGAATGCAGAGGAATAAAACAAAAAGTAGCTATGAATATTTTATTTGAATAAACATTTAAAAATTTATTAAAACAAATTGGCACATTCTTAGGTCTCCAAGTCCAAAGAATTGGTCATGTCTATTATCTTCCGTCCTTCCCAATCAGTGGCTGAAGCAGACCTTCCCAAATTTTTCCGCAAGCTCTTGGTCTCAAAGCGTTCGAGAACTGTAGCTGGAAGCAAAACATTGAGTAATATTATAACATTTAAAAAATAAAAACTGAAAGACTAACAAAACACAATTTATTAATGAGTATATAACGAAACTTAGAGAACTAAATTGAATAAGGGCTTTGAGCAATGATTCTCAACATTTTTTTGTTTTGTTGTTACGGCACACTTTTAACCATTTCGAAATTTGACGGCACACAATGAAAAAAATTAGATTAAAAGTTGTTTACTTACCCACAACACACTGTGTTAAATAGTTTGTGATAATAATAAGTACTACAAAAGCACGTTTATTAAGGGATTATTATTTCTTTTGAGTGATTTTTTATTAGTTAGTAACAGTTATTTTTTCTTCTTCTTTTTGCTAGTTATTAATTGTTAGCTTGTTTTCTATAGTTATTAACTGTTATTTTTTGTGATTTCTTGTTTACTAGTTTTTTGCTAATTATTAATTGTTAGCTTATTTTTTTTTGTTAGTTATCCTTTACTAATTTGTTTTTTTATATAGGGGAGAGTCGGGTACCCCCGACCAATGTCAATTTCATATGTAGAGAATAATATTTGTTTCAAGTCAATGGGCCATCGGACAATAATTGTTATATTAAAAAAAGATTATTTTCAAAGTTTCAAGTATTTATGCAGCTGGTAACATGGTAAACAATAGTTTTTAAAATATGTTGAATACAGTTGTCATGATATTAAGAAAAATTGGTTGAATGTTTCGATTAAACTTCATTTTAATATTAAAAAAATAATTTTTTCTATACATACAGCATTAAAGTATGTAGTCTTAAGCTTAGTTTGCACAAAGAACGAAGTTTATTTGTGAAAAATTGTTCGAGTAATTACAAATTTACAAAAAAAATTGGATTTTGGGCAGCCCCGCTCACATGAATGTTAGGTATCACAGCCCACTTTTATTTCATCGATAAATGTACGGTTCCAAAGATTTACTTAAATTAAATTATTTTCTTTAAATATTTAATATAAATATATATTAATATTATAATATATTAATATACATTAATAATAATAAAAAATATAACATTTGTTGTTAATAAATGATAGAATTCACTAAAAGTATATAAATATGTAATAAAAAAAATAATTTTGTGATAAAAATGATAAATAAGGTTTATCTATTGTCAATACATTGGTCATTTTCATTTACACCTGAAAAAACAATCAAAAAACATAATTTTTGTAACTGGGCGGGGCTACCCGACACATTTTGAAAAGAGCTGAAAACATGTTTTTTAAAATTTCTATTTTAAGTTAAACTATTCTTTTTTTGGTTTATTCTTTTTGTATTATTTAATTAAATGATAAAACAATAGAAACATACAAAAATCTTGATTATTACTCCATATTATACAGAAATATAAGCAATAGTCCTTAAGTGGGCGGGGCTACCCGACTCTCCCCTATTTGGTTTTTTTAGTTATCCTTTGTTAATTTGTTTATTAATTGCATAGCTTACTTTAATGATTAAGTTTTATTTCCATCTGTAAGTTAATATTTAGCTTGCTTTCCTTAGTTAATTAATCATTTTAAATTAAAATCATTAAATTTCCTACTTACTTCAAAAAATTTTTAAAACTATGTGTCAAAGACAATTTTAATTCTCTCATCTATTTTAAGATTGTCAGAGACAAGGCAATCGCAAACAAAGATGCTAACGCGGTTAAAGCTTAGAAAAATTATAAAAAGTATATATATATACACTTTTTATGAACATTTCAAGAATTTGGCAGCACAAAAAAGTACCGCGGCACAGCGGTTGAGAATCACTGGCTTAGAGAATCGACACACGGATCAAAAAAAGGCATGCTGCATTAGACACTGTTTTGTAAACTGACTGAATATTCAAGCGGCAATGCTGTATCTTTGATTAAATAATAAATCTTTAACAACAAAAAATACTATAATAAAAAGCTAGTCAGTTCAGCTTTAATTGTATTTCTTAATATTCAATTTTACTTCTATGTATTAAAGAAAATTCTCTTAAACTAATGTGAATACACAAAAAGTATTGAAGTTGAAAATAAGATTTATTTTTAGAATTTAGATCTGATATTGATTACTTATGATTGCATATACTTAGAAGTATAATTAAACAAAAGCTCAAACTTATTATAAATACACTGCACTTCCAAATGCATTCAATTCCTTAATGTAACCGTTTTTTTCCCCTTCCTTCTACAAAATTACTTTTTTTTTGTGATCAGATCCAAAAACTATTGATTTACAACTGTGTTACACTTAGAAAATTAAGTTTTTCAAGCCTCTCTCTCTCATTCACTCTTTTGGTTTGGATTTCTGAAACTTTTTTGCAATATTTGGTTTCCTTTACATGGGAAAAATTTTTTATTTTGTATTTTTCAAATAGAGAGAATCTCTTTCTATCATTATTTTTAAATTAAATTTAATTGTAATGCTGCCTTTAACTAAAGCTTGTAAAGATAAAAATCGACTGATGATATATATATTAATACATATTAAAAAATTGTGAGTATACACGAAAAATCCTGAATAAACTTAGAAATGTTAAGGATTAACTGCAGATCAATGTTTGTAAAATTTAATACAAAAAGGAGAGGAATTCTAAATATTTTGATTTATTATTAGCAATTGGAATTGTTATTCAGATTAAAAAATTTTTAAATTTTTTTTCTTAAAGCATTTAAAAACTGGAAGGAAAAAAATATCACATATATATATTAATAAAAATAAATAATATTTTAATCAACAATTTTACCCAAATGACATTAGTGATGGCAGGCACTCTTTCAAATGACTTTTTTTTCTTTTCGCCTCAGTCAAAATACCGGCATATGCTGTCAAAATACCGAATCTGAAAACAAAAGTTTGTTAATTTATTCAAACAGCTACAAGACAATACAAATTATGTAAAAATTTAATCTAAAAAAGTATTAAAATATTTATATTAGCTAGCCCACTTTCCAGTATTATTTATATGCACACTTGTTAATAATAAGAAAAATCAATGCTATAAACAACTCCGCAGCTGATACATCGCTTAAAATGAAAGTCACTATCAGTTGCTTAAATCAGATTTCTGATGCATCATCTAAAACAAAAGTCATCATATTGGCCTGCCGATATATGTGTTACGTAGATATTTTGAGATACATAGATTTATTGCCCAGTCCTATATAGAATAATCATTTAAACTCTCTCCATACACCCTTAAGTACAGAACAAATAAGATGGTTATAATCTTATTTAATAAGAATCACATATAGACCTGTTGTGTTATATATATACTCATACCATGTATATTTATTTATATATATATATATATACCTGGTCTGTCTAGGTTTTTCTGAGAGGTACCCCTTTCGTGAAAAATTTAGACATAATTTGTAAAAATTAAAAAATCAACACAAAAATATGGATTTATCATTTCTTACGAGACACAAAAATAAAATTTTAAGAAAAAGTATTTGCTGAAACTATATCTAATTTTATTCAATTATATGTAATTTTAATTTCACTTTCTATTAATTTTATTATAAAAACATGGAAGACCATTGAGTATTTATTTCAGTTTTTTATTAAAGTCAAATGAAATTTTAGTTTTTACTGATTATAAATATTTACTGGTTATAACTTTACAATAGGTAAGATATATATATATATATATATATATATGTTTAGTAAATATATGTGCGTGAAAACGAAAAAATTAATAAACTTGTTCCTTTTATAATACTGTATTTATATTTTATAATGCTTGGGTTAAAAATTGTGAAACGTTATGTATTTAACAGTAAAGAAGATTCAACCTATGTATTAGTGATAATGTGTTATTCAAACATAATAAAAAATACATATAATAAAATTAAAATAACTCTCCAGATTTATTTCTATTTTTAAGCTTATACAACACTTTTTAATAAATAAAAATATTTATACAGTAAAACTTAAAAGTTTATGACCACAAAATGAAAAAACCCAATTTCCCCCGGGTTTTTTCAAAGCCTGAAAAACAATAAAATATTTAATTAGAAAAGCTTTGATCAATATTTTCTAATCATTATCTTAGAAACTTATAAGTTTTAGTTGTTGTGCTCTTATCCAAATTATACTTCAGTTTTTAAAGTTATTTTAAAGATTAACACATTTTGATATTATTTTTGACAATTAAATTTTCCTTTTTATCTATAAATTTTTTTAATAATTTTCAGCAAACAAAAAATTCTTTAAAGAAGTTTTAATAAACATATAAATCTCTATTTTGATTTTGAGCCTTTAGTGTCTATTTTAATTTTCCTTTAGTATACTCTTGTTACATAACAAAATATCTGACACAATTAAAAAAAATTTTTTAGTAGTAACGAATAACAATCATTCCTGTACCATAAACTAAATCTTATATTAATAACTTTTATATAGAGAATTATATTACAAGACTGGATTAAATTTAGGTAAATAGAATATCATTGTTTTCAGAAATTGAAAAGTTAAACTTATTTCTTTTTTTAAAATTGTTTAATATTTTCATACTGCTTATTTTACTTTTAGACGTAATTTACAATTCGCTTACATTAATATTTTGATAAATTATGTATACTTATATCATTTTGAGCACAATTTTTAATGTTTTAAAACGAATTAACTGTTAATAAGCTACAGAATTAACGTTGACAGACTTAATTTTTATGAAAAGTATTTATACACTCATAACTACAATGCTATGAACCTTGTTCACACAACAAATGACATTAGAAACATTTCATCTTACATAAAATTATTTACGAACCTAGTGAATTTATTTAATAAAAATTAGATAGATTGTAAAACATAACATTTAACATCCCAGCAAACAAGAAGTAAACAATTCAGAACAAACAACTTTGACAATAAATTTACGTCATTAATTAGAAATTATTCCGATAATAATATTTAAAATTAGCGAAAAGTTAAAAACTACTTACTTAATTATAATTCAAAACCAGCTACATATGATCTTTTATAATGGAATGTTCTTTCGGTAATGTAGGCTTAACCTAAATATAAAAGTGAAACATTGCAATTAGAAATGAAGACCTGACACGATATTAATACAGTTTATATAAGTAAATAGAAGATGAATAAACTTTGCTTACCTAAATTAAATCAGTAAGGTGACTTTTGACGACAATATTACGCTAAAATTTCATGGATCATGGTAAAATCATCGATCGTAAAGCGCGACATCAGAGCTGAAGATCACGTGACAAGCGGATAAACTTTGTTGATAGCAATACTGAGATCGCTTCACCTTCCAATCCCGTTCCATAAAGTTATCACGGCATTCTATTTTTTACTTTCACTAATATGAGCAAGTATAAAGAAATTTTACTCATTTTTATCTTTCTAGCAAATATTTTGAACTATGGAACTAAAATATATTTAATATAGAGTGTTTTAAGAAAAATACTTTTAAAGTTTTATTGACGGAATTCATTCAATAACTTGTTCACAGTATCTATATTCCTCCGCTTTCAAAATATTGATAGGAACGGCCACGGTATAGATCGATGTTTCTGTGCTACTTGGGTTACGAAATACTGAATGTTCCACTGATCTTTGAATTTTCTGCATTCACTATCAATTTTTCGTTTCTTTTCCATACTACTAAATCACACAAAAAAGCAGCAATTCAAATCAAAATACTGTTACAAAGATGTCTTAAACTTAAACACGCACAAACACGTTTTAAGGAGGTACGCACTGTTTTATTTCACAACAGTGTCATAGGAACTGACTTGTGATTGCGCCACTAGCCTTCTTATATATTCCAATTACTGCCATCTAGAAGTGAGTGGAAGACACCAAAACTTTCTCGAACCAACGAGATTATTCTGTACGTGCTATTAGCGCCATCAGGTACTACCTATTTCCGCTTGTGTCCACCAGATGTCGTGTCACGTTACTCCTCATGGCTCGTACTCTACGACTAATCTAGAAACTACAGATAATGACAGGAAAATTAATAATATGCAGTGTTGCCGTTTTGCGGACTTTAGTCCGATTTGCAGCCTTTTTTAAACGTTGCGTACTTTTTTTTTCATCAGTGGACTATTTCACTTTTTACCACCGGCAACAATGATAATATGGTTTTGGCCCTCGGAACTTACTGGAGTAATCAGTATGGCCCTAAGGCTGGAAAGTTTGGAGACCCCGGCCGTAGACAAACTATAGTCCCGTTTTTCTGAGCTCTATCTTTTAACGGTCATGGGTTGATCGGAGTGCCACAAAAGTTTGACCATAGTCGGACAATATGGACGACGTCAGTTACACGCCATACGGACGAGAAGAAGTATGGAGTGTAAGTTATTATAGATTATTAGATAGACTTTTCTCACATTAAATCTACCAACATTTTCACTGCCGATCCCGCACCAGCGTGAGACCAAATTTTTCGTAACAACATTGTTTATTGAAATTAACTTATTGCGAAAAAATTTAGAAAACTAAAACGGTAGCTAAAATAAGAAAATTTAGGTTTGATTTTATCTTTATCGATTTCCATTTTTAATGATATAGATGCAAAATAACCATCTGTATTCGGCTGGCAATGAACGAGCTAATAACCAGCAATAGGAATTCATCCAAGCTTACATTTCATAGTGGTTTTGCTTAATAAAATGTACACTTAATGTACAAAATAAAAAAAATTAAATAACTTTTAATATGAAGATCGGATTTTTCACATGCATTTTAACATACAATTTTAATAGGCCGAGACATTAAATATACTAAATGAACACACGAGATGATATTTAAAGAACACATGAAGATAATAAAGTTTAAAAAAAAAATCACCTTTTTTTAATAAACATTTTTTTTCTTTTTTGGAAACCCAAAAATGTATAAGTAATATTTTAAAAACCATCGACTAGAATAAAGCACTGAGCAATCATTATGAACAGGGACTAATATAGGGGGATTCTTACTGGATAATATACTGAGATTCTTTTCAAGATGGCGGATTGAATCCCACCCAACTTTCGTTTGATGGGTACCAGCCTATTTGAAAAGTAAAGGAGACCGGTGAGCAATGACAGCCACATTTGCACCGTCATGCTATTGGTCATGAAATTGTGAAGCCTTAACTTCCTCGACCCTCCTTGGTCCATAAAAGGCTGTCTCAGAAATGCTTTGCTTTACCATTATTCGTTAAAATAACAACACTAAGTAATTGTTTTCAATTTATAGGCGAATGTTACATTGGCAATCACACTTTCGCACATATTTTATTGCTTTGGATTGTACAAAGATGAACAAAAGATAGTTCGAAATGAATTGGATGAAATTTTTGAAAATTCCAGCTGAGATATTACAAAAGAAGATCTTCGGCCTATGACATATTTGGAGTGTTTTATTAAGGTAAATATGCAACAGATTGTTTTATTTTCCACTACATTATACAGGGTGTTCCAAAAGTCAACTGAAAAATTAGACAAAAGACATCAAGAGGATGAAAAACTTAAAATATCATGAGGTCGCAAATCACTAAAGCCCCAATTAATAAGTTTCACTGTCGCGTTGGAAAGCAATTACAAAAGACACTACAAACTCGTTAACTACAAAAGCTTTATTTTATAAGAGTTGTTCGAAGTGGCATCATTTCACAGTCTACAACGGTGTAAAAATGATTCCTGGATACACTCGAAGATTCCATGTGTGCTTCTGATGTCTGTTGAAGTGCATTCCTAACTATGAAACGCTCGGTTAAGAGACGTCTCGTAAACAAGGCATTTAAGGTGACCCCATAAGAAAAAGTCACATAGATGAAGATCCGGTGAATATGGAGACCATGTAACGGGTCTCAGGCTCAAAGGTTGTGTTTTTCGCTCTTCAACGTACGTGGTTTGCAATTCTATGGTAAGTTTTCAATCTTTTGATGCTTTTTAATCCTCTGAATTTGTCGAACGAATTTCAAAATACCTTGTATTACAGGGCAAAATTAACAGTCGCCATCAACTTTAGGGCGACAAAAATTTTTTTTTGTTAATCGCCACTTTTTTCCGATGGTGCTAAATAAAAACAAACGTTTTCCATTTTCTCGAATTACTTATTACATCGAAAAACTATTATCTTCCTTGGAACACACTGAGACTATTTTACACTGGTTCAAAATGTTAGGTGATTCAAATTTCTTTATCAAAAGTTTCAATTGAGTTAAAGTTTATTTTCTATTGCATTTTTTTTTTTTCAATTTATGGCCGATAATATTTAAAAGTAATCTAATATAGTTTCCTCATTATAGTTACAATTATTTCATATTTATTTAATAACAAACAAATTTTTTTGTTTGTCAATAAGCTTAAATTTTACATCGCCATTCTTGATTCAAAAACTCAAACGCTAAATTTTATAAGTGGTAAACGTTGCAAACAAGACTTAAATTTTACAATAATCTACTTGTGGAGGTATTCTACATTTTAGAAATGAAACCTATACTTACAATATGGAAAATAATGCTTAAAAAGAAATTTTTACATTAATAATATCAATAACACTTTTTTTGGAAAAGTGGCCATATTTTCAAAAGCGTCGACTATTAAAAATTCTGCTACAGCCCGGAAATAAAATTTTCGAATTTTGCCCTATACCCTGTATATGTGAAAACAACGGGAGAGGAAGGCCTGTATGATTATGGTGTTCCTGTAAGAGTGGCCAACAAATCTGCCCTTTATATGCCTGTATGAGAAGGGTCATTCTCCAGGTGGGCATAGAAAAAAAAAAAGGCTTGTATAATTTTTGATGTAAAAATCAGATTTTCGTAATCTAACGTACAATCTTAATGATTCCAGACCAGACAGTTGTTTATTCTATATATTTGTCACTTGTACAATAATAATATTGTATTAAGTTCCTGTCTACATGAGCATGGTATATGAAAGGAGAGTTTTGTCTGAAATTTATTGCTTACACTAAACCTTTAACTGTATAAACACTTTCCCGGAAGAACAGTTTTTCTATTTAATAATATAATGCAAAACTAGTATTTTTCAAGGAATACTGGCATAATTATGGTGAAACGGTTAACCAGACAGTGCAACAGTTAAAGAAAATTTTAATCTAAAAAGATATTATAAAAGAGTATTATTTTCATTTCAGGAAACTTTGTGCTTATATCCCTTGACTTATATATCTAAAGAAGCTCCTGAAGGTCTCAAAATTTGTAAGTGCCCATCAAATTTCTGATTTTGGTAACAGCCGATTTTAAAAGCATTTCATTAGTAAAATAATTTTCCAACCACTTCTAGAGACGGGTGAGTCATATATGCATTCTCAGGGTGGCTACAATCAGGGTAAACAAAAAATAAAACTGGTAGGCAAAATGTTTCTATAGCAGTTTATTTGGGGGAGGAGTAATAATAGTTTGATTTACTTAATATATTACTACTTAATTTAAAATAAAAATTATATAGTTACACTTTAAACTAACATTAATGAGATATGTTAAAATTAAAGTGAAAGCAAAAACAAGACTGTTAAATTTTATTTTATTTTATAACCGTCGTTGAACAGCCGACCGAAGACTGTTAAATTATAAAAAATAAGCCTTGTCTAAGCTTAAGTTACCGCTTTTTATTTTTTTTTCATTCTGATTCCGTACGAATACATTTATGACTCGCCCGTCCCGAAAAGGTTAAAAGAACTTTCAAGAAAAATTTCTGTAACTTAATAGAAAGTGACACTGTTAAAGAGTTTTTTGTTATAAAATTATCAAAATTAAAAAGGAAACTGAGATTAAAATAAAAATAGCAATAAATGAGCAAAAATATTTAAAAATTTATATGAAATATCTGATTTTACAGGGAGAATCTAGATTAGGAATCGGCAAACTACTGCCCGCAGGCCAACTGTGGCCCACCTGAAGGTTTTATCCGGCCCTCAGATAGAATTTTAACTTGCCGATGGCGAATAAGGAAAAGCTTAAGAATTATGAAGATGGCTTGAAAAAACTCCATTATGAGTTTGAACGCAGATTTCAACATTTCAGTGCCATTCAAACAGAATTAGATATTTTTACCATACCTTTCAACGTAAATTGTGAAACAGTGAGGTCGGATTTGCAGTTTGAATTAATTGAGTTGCAATCTAACAATCATCTTAACTAAAGCAGTTGTTTCTAAATATGCTAAAGTTTTAGTTTTACAAATCATTCCCAAAAGCTAGTTTCTCAAATTTAATATCTCATGCCCAGAAAATTGGTGCTATGTTTGCTTCATCTTATGTATGTGAACAAGTGTTTTCAACTATGAACCTTAGAAAAAATCATTTCAGAAGTAGACTAACAGACAAGCATTTAGCCTCGTTCCTTAAAATAAATACATCTCACTTCGAACCTCAGTACAAGGAATTTTTAAAAATGAAATTGCAATTTCATTCATCTCATTGAATATTTAAATTGGAACTTGCATATAGATTTTTTTTTTATTTTACAAGCTTTTACTTAGCCCACCAAACTTTTTTTTCCATTTTTTTGTCCTCAACCAAAAAAGTTTGCCCATCCCTAATCTAGATGATTGGCAAGGAGAAACGATTGAACAAAATTGTATTTTATGAAACAGCCAGAATTTCTCAGTGTGTGTAATTTTAATAATAGTGGATTATTTTTAGTGGATATTAACTTTAATGGATAGGCAGCTTCCTATGGCTGCAAATCTAGAAGGGGCCACAGAAGAATAACTTTTTTTATTAATTCCCAATTAAACAGATTTGAGCAATTATTTTCACATTTATAAATATAACATTTTGTTTAAATCTACTTTATCAAAAATAACTAGTATGTATTTCAATAAGTTCAATAACAAAAATTACTATTCAATAACTAAAATTTCATGCATAAAATAATGCAGGAACGTAATGTTTCCTTTGGTATTAATCCAACTGAGTTTGACGCTTTTTTTTCTTTCTAAAAGTCTAAACTAAAATATTATTTTTGGTAAGCTGGGGCCTTTAAATCATTAATCTAAACTAAACTTCAAAAAATTCTAAAGTAGTTTTTCAAAATAAGGAAGAATTTGAGCATAAAAACAGCAAATTTTCTAAGTCAGGGCTAACAGCTTTACAAATTTTAATGCATAAATATATATATATATAAAAAAAAAAAAACTTCTAGATAAATAGAGTTACCTGTGTTTTGAACTAAAATCTTTAAACAATTTTAGATATGCAATGAAAGATATTATTCAATGCTGATTTTTCAAATAAAAATTTCTATACATTCTTACTTAAAGTGTGATAAAATAATAAATTCACACTTAAATTCTAGTTTTTAATTCAAAACATAGCATTCAAAGCTTTGAATTTAAAGAATTATAAAAGAAATTTTTTTGTAATGTGTATTCGCATAAATATATTTTCTCAAATTAAAAATTTTTTTAAAAATACATTTAAAGTATGTAATTGCTATTCTGTTTAGCTTTTCATGCGAAAAAACAAATATAACTTCGATTCTAAAGGCAGGGAAATAAAAATTTAAAGAGAAAGCTAATAAACAAAAGCTCACAATAAATACATTCGAAATTTTCAATAAAATTGCCGATTTCCACCCAGTAGGATACCTTAAGTGCTACAGCACTCAATTGATTTAGTTTGTCATAATTACGATTAATATTCCCTGATACTTCTACAGGGTGCGTAGCCAAATACTTGAATAAAAAATAAGCACTTTTTAAAAACTTTTCAAGCATTTTACAAAAATTTTCAAGCACTCAAAAAATTCACATTCAATCAATGAAATAAAAAAGTAATCTAGCACACATAAAAAATTAATACTTTTTATTTATTTAATAAAAAAAATTCTAGCCATTTAACAATCTTACACTACAATAATATTCTTTCCAATTTAAAAAAAAAAAAGGTTATTTACCTTTTCAGCAATGTGGAGTTTGCCAGCTCTACTCTTAAAATGAATTACAATTGATTCAATCATATAAAACAAAGATTTATAATAACAATTTCACTTAAATGCAAAGAAGGATATGAACATACAGAATGCATATTTATTTTCCATATAGTTTCATATATAGTTTTTATGTTATTTCTTATCAACAAATAGTTAATTAAAAGACAGGAACGTTATTTTTTATCTGATAATTTGTTTTCTAATTCCAACAGTTCTTTCTGCTTTTTATTAATATCAATTCGTATAGCATTAGATTTTTTCAAAAGTGAAAAACCTTAATTTCTTTCTGCCTGGTGAGCCAGCTCTCTTGCTTCATTGTTCAGGTTTATTATATCTTTCTCTAAATCTATTCTTTTCTTTTTTATGCATAATATTTCTTCTTCTTTCTTTCGTTTTCACTTTCCTTTTCTCCAGCCTTTTGGGCTTCTAGGTACACTCTATACTTAGCATGTGCACTGCTACATGAAACACGCATTTCTCTCGTTATTTCAACTTTATGGAGCCCCCCACATTTTTTTACATTATCGTAAATAATTCTCTGTGAAATATAGGAATTGTCACTCAAATTCTCAATTTCAATGTTCTCGTTCACACTGAACCCTCTTTCCACAGACGCCTGTCCATGAAAAAGACTCAAAATTATCTTAATAATTTCCCACAACTTAGGAAATTTATCACCCTCAAAATAAGGGATGTAAAAATCATCTAATCTTTTTTTCTTATGGTCAAAGTTTCTGAAGGCACTTGCGTCAGGTATGACCACTTGTTTGTGAAAGTCTGAAAATACTGATAGGATTGTGTCACATTCTTTTTCTTCAGTCTGATTCAGCCGAGATAAAGTTAAAACAATCAGTACTTTCCCACATCACTGGTCCAATCCGAATGAATTTAACTTGACCCTTACCCCCTACGTCAAAAAAGTGGTAGAAGTAAAATAAAATAAACAAGAATAAAATTAAAATGGAAAACATTTCACAAGGATCTGATATTCTCTATCCGAATTGGCACACTCGGGTTTCGGTTTCAAGTGCACGTGCATGCCCAAGAAATAACGTGGGTACAACATGAAGTTCGCGTGAATGATTCCGTACCAAACACCCCATTTTTTGTGAAATGCATGGGATCCACCAGATATCACTGAAGTAAAAAAAAATGATTCGTGAAAAAAAAGCACTTTTTAAAAACGCCAGCTGAAAAAAGCACCTTTAAGTACTTTTTATAAACCCTACGCACCCTGTTCTAATAATTTGCAATGCACTCTACTATGAATTTATAAATTATTTGTTTACAAAATTATATAATTTAGAGTATTGAAATAAGATGATTAATTTTAAATTGCAGACTAAATAAAAAAAAAATGCTTTCATTTTCAGATGATTATGATGTACCAAAAGAGAGCATTGTTGTGATCTTCATCCATAAGCTACACAGAGATCCTGAAGTCTTTCCAAATTCTAAAAAATTTGATCCTTCTAGATTTTTTCCAGAAAACTGCATTGGGACAGCCCCATATGCATTCATTCCGTTTTCAGCAGGTACAAGGAATTGCATAGGTTTGTGAATTGTTTTAAAAGTTAATATTGTTTCTTTAATATCTGAATTACATAAGAAACATGTGGTAAAATTCGTAAATGTCTACACCATAAAAAAAAAATTTCTTAAGAGCAGTTTTACCTTGGAAGAGACTTTCGTGGCAAATTCTGCTTCACCTACATTCAGGGCCGGATTAACCTATAGGAACACTAGGCACGTGCTTAGGGCCTACGGAAAACTTGGGAGAAAAAAGTTTTTTGACAAAAATAATTTTTACAACAAACTCGACAAGTCAAAATAAGTCAAACAAGTCAAAAATAATTTTTTACAACAAACTCGACTTTAAAAACAACAAGTGTATTTTGCACTGAATTATGAAGATACAAATAAAAATATAATATTTTTCGGTAATAAATTATTTTATCGGCAGTATGTCGGTATTGCTGATAAAGTTCGATAAACAAATTTGTAAATTAAAATCTATATTAATAAAAATGTAAAAAAAAATATGCAAGAAAATTGTAGCATATATTTTGAAAAGAGGGGAGGAGTGGGGGAAGGAGGGGAGGGCCCAAAAACAGCTATGCCTAGGGCTTACGAAAGGTATAATCCGGCTCTGCCTACATTATTTTAAAATTTTAAGTATACAAAAAGTGAGTTCAGATAAACTAAAGAGTGAACCATGAAGTTTCAAATTATATATATTCTTTTAAAATCATTAAAATGCATACATATGAGTAAGGAAGTAATTGTGCCATGATTTATTCGTCTTTTGATATTTTGAAGAAAAAAATGTTTCAGTATTTGAAGCTTTGTGGTTTACCTATATTCACTTTTTTCTATATTTTAAATTACCATTAGAGGTGAAACTGAATTTGCCATAAAAGATTTTTTCTATGGTATAGCATTCGCTTAAAAAATTTAAAGTCATTTTATTTCATGTGCTTATGTTTTATAAAATAATAACGTTAATTTGGATGATTCAAACAGCTTATTTGTGATAAAAATCATTTTAAGGTACCCTTTTGATTATAAAAACAAAACAAAAAGAATCTAAATGGGAAACAATTTAATGGAATCAATTAAATAGGCTCAGTATAAAACATTGTGGTGAACAAAATTGTATAACAGCGGCGGTTGAGTAAAAATATTATTTATGCATATTTTTTTATTAGGAAAATATATTAATACTTTTTAATAGCAGAAAAAAAGTATAAGGTCTTTTTCAAAAACATTATTCTTTTTATTTCACCACACAGATTTGCAATGATAACTCTAAAAACATTGGTTGCTAATGCTCTAAGACATTTTACCATATTTTCAATGGATGAAAGAGATAAAATAGATGGTAATTCAATGCAAGATGAAAAGAATTTTGGATACTCCATACACATGAAGTTGAAGCCAAGGACTGTAGCTGCTTAACAATTTCTTGTAAGAAAAGTTTTAAGAAAAAAAGAAGTGACAAAATAAAAACTGCATAATGTTATTGAAAATTGCTTTTCATGTTTTCATAATGCTGAATGAATTAATAAATAAGAAATTTCAAATTAATAAAATATTACCTAAAGTGAAATTCAATATCCTTCTCTGCTTTGGTAAAAACCTTTAAACATTTTTCATAATACAGCATAGTATGCAAATTTAAAGATGAAAATTGTTTTTGTAATCAGTTTGTGCTGAGTTTATAAACAGTTGAACAAACTGATGCATCACACAAGTGTTGGGGTAGTGTAGTGATAAACTAAATTCTTTACAAAGGTGACATTTTTCTATCTAAGTGTTCCTTAGTATTGTTTACAGATAAGCACTTTATAAGTTTCTGAACAACAAAACACACAGAAACATCTTGTTGCCTACGTAAAATTCAAAGTGTTTAAAAAAAATAAATAAATAAATAAAAAAATATAATAATAATAAGTAAATAATTTTTTTCAAACAATTTGAAAATTATATCGTTTTATTATCCCAAGTTTCTTCTTATAATTAATTATCTGGGAGTAATTTGGCAATGGATCTTTTAACTTGGGATGAGCGTTAGTTGACTCATCATAAAATAACACATTGGAAACAATATCTAATTTGATTAAATAATAAAATTTAACATATTACCCCTTTTGCACCTCTGCTCCCCAGTATAACTTAGAAATGGAATATGAATTGCCACAATTTTTTAAAGTCAAATCGTATGATGTGCCTCTTATCACAAAGTACTTATACCCTGCTGCTTCACTAATATAATAGAAAAAAAATTTTTTTTTCCAAATAAGTACATATAAATTTGTAGATTTTATCTTTTATATTGATATGGCTAGATTTAAATATAATAGTGAATAACTATGATTGGGACAGACAAACACATAAAGTTACCCAAGTAAAGACAACACAAAAGATGTTAACTATATTTAAAGAATAAAAAAATAATATTTACAAATTTAAAAATTTATGAATTTCAATGGATCAACATTGGAATGGAATAAATTAGTGAAAATTTTCAAAGTTAAAATGATTGAAAACAACAACTTCTTAATCTTAAACGAACAATATTTACATCCAAGAATTCCACCCAAAATATGTAAGGCAAAGTAGATACGGGTCTGTAGCTTGATCAATAAGAGATTCAATCTAAAAATAATAAAAAGAATGAAAAAAAAAAAAATAGGTACAAATTAAATATTACAGTGATAGTATTTGGATCATTCACAATTAGTACTTAAAGCCCATTAAAATTTTGTAATGATTTCAATTTAGTAACTATGTTAAATATTAGTTTTCTTTAAAAAGAACTATGAGTGATTTTATTAATAAAAAAAATCTTTTAATATTTTTGATGAATGGATGCACATTTAAAAAAGTACTGATATTAAATACAAATAACCATTTTTTATTATAAAAGTAAATTTTTTAATAAACAGTCTCTAAAATGTTTTAAAGTGAAGGCAAAAATGAGTTGAATCTAAATGTTTTAATCTTCCAATAAATTTTTATTAAAAAATATATACATATATATAGAGATGCAAAAAAAAGAAAAGAAAAAAATCTGGAATAATTTTGTTATTTTAAAATGAAAGGTGAATTCAATTATTTTTAAGTATTCTTGAAAAATCTTATCTACCATTCATTTATTTTTTCCAGGTGGTGGGAACCCTTATATAAAAAAAACAATCATATGTTTTATAATGTCTTTTATGAATAAAAAAATATGGTTTGATTTTCTAAAATTAGAAACAGCTATTTGTTAAGTTGATTTGTTTAAACTCCAAAAATGAAAAGAAAAAAAAAGGACATGGTAGATCACACCACATAAGTAAATTACAGTTACATATGCATTCTTGAAATCAACTCATTTAAGTGAAAAGTTTATGATTTTTTTTCTTTCTAAGCATAATAATCAAAACTGCAATTCATGACAACATTGACAATAAAACCTATAAAATTTTTTAATAATAATTGCTTTACAATTATACTAACTTACATAATTATTAACATAAATGTAAAAGTTAAAAAATATCACCTTTTCTTCTATAGATAATCCAGACTTTTTAAGCTGGGCCCGTAGATTGTGAGAAGCATCTCCAATACAAACAGAAACCATATTTTGAAAACAAGGTCGCAAAGAATGCCCAAGTTCAAGTTCTTTTCTATAACAACATAGAGATAATGCGTGAAACAAAAATCTAAACAACTCAAATAAAAACTATTTATAATAAATATGTAAGCAAAATAAAATTATAAACACCAAAATATTGTCTCATGTCTTATGACCATAAAACTTTAATTAGAAAATATTTTATATACAGGGTGATCGTAATAAAAGTTACCCAAAAAATATCAGTTAGCAATGAAATCTGTATTTAAATACAGTCGAAACTGCATTGATGGATCCTGTTTTTTTTTTTGCAGTATGTATCCTCTTAATTTAACGGTTTTCTCACAAATGCTATTTAAATAATGTTAATAATTGGTTTAGATTGCATTTGAAACTTGCAGATTTCCGAATCTATTGTTCAAAAATTTTTACTAGCATTTTAAAAGAAAATTGAAGTTATTACATTTCAGAAAAACAGCAACTCCTGATGCTAATAGTAAAAAAGAAAATAAGAATATGTAACAGGATTACTATATACAAATAGCTTGATTTCTGACTTTTTACAGGGCGCTAGGCTATTTTGTGAAGAGTTTGGTTTTCTCGTTTCCCCCTCCTGTTTAGAAATTTCTCCACTCTTTTTGATGGTGAGTTACAATCAATTCTTGTAACAATCGAGAAGCTTTAGATTCGATGAGTCTCTTTTGAAAGGGCAGTTACAGGCCAAGAACTTTCGTGTCCTGAGATGCAAGATAAAGTTTGAGAATTTCCATAATTGAGTGCCTTTTCAGTGGATTTTCTCTGGTTTTTTGTAACGTGGTCTAAGTCTGGATTTTTGTTACATGACTCTCATAGGCTGCACCTCAATGAGGAATGGATAATACTATCAACTTTAACTTGATGATGATTACTTGGCTAAATCAACTTAACACACTGTAGGTATAATTTTTTATTTTTGTAGGTATTACTGTTTCCACACAAATTTACTGAAAATGAATAGCAATTTGTTACAAATATTGAAAATTTATTGTTGGCTTGGAGAAAAAAGGGGTTTTCAAACCAAAATTATCAAATATTTGAAACAAATAAAATCTGGTTTATTCATTTTTCATTTGCATTGTAAATATTTTTGCAATGTGATATTAAGTTAATTAATTGTTTATTACTTTTCCAATGTTTTCAAGTCATTGATAATTTATGCTGGCCATCATTCAGCGTTTTCCTTTACCTTTCATTCGTAATGAATGGTCCCATCAGAAATGATTGATTGAGGTTCAAATATACAAGTTATCACAGGTATTGTTAATGTTCTTTGAGCTGCTTTTATTTGAGTCAGACAGTAAAGCTGCTGATTTCTAATTTTAAACTTCAATAAAAATGTGTTAAAAACCTTTAATATCTATTTAGGATTGTTTATTTATGAAATCTTGTAATATTAATCAAAGATTTAATAATTATTTTTATTAAATCAATATATTTATAAATGAATGAATAGTACAATGAATACAAATGAATCAATGTAAATGAATAATACAATGAATTTATATACAGTAAAACCTCGTTAAGTCGTCACTCAAGGGACCGAACATTTTCGACGACTTAAGCGGAGTTAGAAATTTCTTTAAAAAAACAAAAAAAATTGAAGTTTTTAAATGGACTGCAGTAGGATTCGTTGAGAAAAATTAGATTTTTAGAATGTAATACACATGCAAATAAATGTGTAGAAAAGGAATACAAATACTTTTGTATAGTTACCACTTTTTCTTTTATTTCTGAGCATTAAAATAGCTTAACATAGTGGATTGATGCAGGAATTGTTGATTGCTATTAACCTTCTTTTCCAATATCATCAGCGCCTTGAATTCTTCCTCTGTTGTGCCTTCAATTGATGTTAAATATTGTCAAACTTTCTCTAAGGCTTCTAATGTTTCAGTCTTGCTGGGCGACAAATCCCGCATGTCTGAAGCAATTAAAAACAGTTTGCGAAGAAACTGAGCTCCAACTTCTATGCACATAATTGATCCCGTCTAAAACGGAAACTTCAAACTTTTCATTTTTATCCAATGCTTTTATCAGGTCCTTTACTAGCATTTTTTTGTACTTTCTTTTGAAGTCCCGAATTATCCCTTGATCTAATGGCTGAAGAAGTGCAGTAACATTTGGAGGAAGGAAAACGATTTCAATAGCTTTTAAGCTTTCAGGCTGACTATGGGCTGTGCAATTATCGACAATAAGGGCAACTTTTCTCTTTTGGCGCGAAAACTGGGAATCCAATTTACGGATATGCCGTCCCCAAATCGTTGTAGTCATCCATGCATTTGAATTTGCTTCATATTCAACTGGCAGAGATTTAACGTTTTTAAAACAGCGTGGCCTTTTGCTCTTGCCTATCACTAGTGATTTAAGCTTTTCATTTCCATTCATATTCGCTCCCAGCAAAAGTGTTAGACGTTGCTTGCTGGCTTTTCCAGTGGTGCATTTTTCGCCCTTAAACGACAGAGTTTTATCAGGCAAAAGACGATAAAATAAGCCCGTTTCATCTAGATTAAAAACATTCGAGGCGTCAAACCTGGATAAAATGTCCTTGAGAACACTATTCCTCCAATTTTCTATAGCATCGCCATCAACAGCTGCAGCTTCCCCACAAATTGTTTTAAAAGAAAGACAATTTCTGTCTTTGAAACGCCAACCATTGCTGCAATGGAAATCTTTTATGTTCAACTCCTTAGCAATTTCCATCGCTCTTTCTTTAAGAATGACAGAAGAAATAGGCACATTTTGCGATCTTGCATGCTTTAACCATCGAACTAAAATCTCCTCGATCTCGTCAAACTTTGATTTCCTCATTCTCTTTCTATTGTCTTTGCAGTTTGCTTCTTCAATGGTTTGCTTTGATGATAGAATATCGCTTAAAGTAGTTCTCGGAATATTGTGTTCTTTGGCAAAAGCTGTTTTCGAAACATTTGACTTTTCAAATAGTGCAATTAAGTCCTTTTTTTCTTTAAGAGATAACGAGGTAAGTTTTCGTTTCCCCGGCATTTTGAAACGTAATCAAATCACGATTTTGTAAGAACAAAAATGGCCCTTACAGCGGGGCTTACTCGCTATGAAATGAAGTTCCACTGAAGTAGGTAGAATAAAGAAAAACGTCTACACTCGACTGAGTCGGAACAAGAAGTGAGAACTTTGAACGATTGGCATGCAAAATTCCCAGAATCCAAATCCCCTAAAAGGAAAGGAATGCTCACAGCTGCAGGGCGAACTTCGTTGGTGGTCAGAAATTCCCCGAGATACTTAAAGTGAAAGGGGCGGGTCTGAAAAGATAACAGAATTGTATACAAAAGTGCGGAAAAAGATAGGTTTGCCCTTTATTGGGGTGACCAGTTATCCGGAGTAGAATTAAATTTGATGACGGGTAAAAGAGGGTTATTTTACATTATTGTATATGAGGCTTAGTCGGGACCATAGGAAAACGACGACTTAAGCGGAATGACGACTTATCCGGGTGACGACTTAATGAGGTTTTACTGTATTAATATTTTTTAAAGAGGTGATAAATATGCCTCTATCAAATTTTTTCAAATATTAAACTATTAACTATTTTGATAGATTATTTGTAAACCGTCTCATTGAGATAAAAAAAAATCTTAAATTAAAAAAATGCATAAAATAGTTTACAGAATGTTTATAAAAATTGTCTATGTAAATAAGATATTTAATGAGTAATGTTAATATCACTTACCTAGTAATATAGCAAGGATTAAATTCTTCCAATTTCTTGCGAGCAATTAATATTCTTTGCCTAGGAAACCAATCATCTTTGCCTAGTAACACATTTAAAGTCATTTTAAAATAACTAAACAAAAAAGGATGGAACATTCTATGGGTCGTCAATTTAATTTTTATTTGTTAAATAAAAAAAATAAATAAAAATCATCTTTATAAAAAAAATTATAATTTAAATGCATTTTTAACTAACACCAAATGTATTTCAAAACATTTTATGTTTAAAAAGTTATGATATTTTTTAAACATACTAGATACAGTTTTAGAAATTTTCTAAAAGTATTAGATATTTTTTAAAAATCCATTTTAGAAATTAAAAACTTAGACAATTTTAAAACCTCATTATTATTTAGAGATTTGATAAATAATTTCCTACTTATCTTACATATCAAGTGATTAAATGGCATAAAATAATTAATATACATAAATGTATTGCTTTATTTTAAATTTAATTTCATTTAAAGGAAATGACAAAATAAAATTTTAGATACCTTCATTATGCGTTCCCATAGTTTGCTTCTGTTTATTGGCCAAATTCTACAAAATTGAAGAGAAATAAATTTAAAAAATAATCATTTTAATTTATTATTATTTTTAAGGTAAAGCCTGACATTTTTCATACATATAATCTTTCAATCTTATACTACCTTTCTAACCTAATAAAAAAATATTAAAGAGAAAAATTGTATTTTAATCAAAATTTATACACAATTTACATGGTAACGTGACTTTTTTTTAAAAAACATTTTAAAGGTGTAAAATTTTTAAGCTGAAATTTCTATCTCTTGACGCCCTTAAATGTTGTAAAAAAATTCAGTTCTAAAAAATAGTTAATATTTCACCCTTTTTTTAAAGGAAAAAAACAATGAAGAAAGGTGAATAAGCTTAAACCAGATGAGGATTTAAGAAACATTAAGTTTTATGATGAATAAGTTCAAAGGATTCCAATAAGTTGTCTTTCTCTTCTTTGAAACAGTAGCAATCAGCTTAAAAATCATTAATTTTCAGCAATCAGCTTAAATATTTAAAACGGCGATTTTTATGGCTTACTTATCGTAAAGTAAAAACTTCTCAGAGATTTACTTTTTCGTTGAGAATGGCATTTTGTTATTATAAACAAAAATAATTAAAAAAAAAAAATTTTAATATTCAAAATATTGATATCTTTTGTAGAGTAACATTTTTAACTATGTAAATTCAATAATTAGTTTTTTAATTTTCCTAAATATTTATAAACATCACAATTTTAAAAATTAAATAACTAAAATCTGCTTAAAAAAATGTGTTAATAACAAACTTATTGATAAAAAATATTATCAGCATGTCAGGATTTGAGTCCCACTGCTGTCAGGTGACAAAGGAAGGATGTTTGCATATTTCTTCAGTCGAAATATCTTCTTCAAAGACACATTTATCTTGATGCTTAATTTAGAAATTACTATGTCTTCCATTTCGATATTAAATTTAAAAAAATTATAGAGCTAAACATTTATACCTGTATTATGGATTGGTTTTTCATTGTCAGGCTTAAAATTAGAAAATAAGTATAACATAAAAACTAAATAATGATCAAATTTTTAGGGACAAATCTGATTACTGAATTTAAAAAAGAAATGAATACATTTTTAAATTCATATAAAATTATTATCAACTATAAATTAAACGAATCTTTTAAATTTTCTTTTCTGCATAATTATTACTATCAATAGATATTATTGATTTAAAGAGAATTGTTTTTACAACAAGAAAATAAAATTATAAGAAAAGGTATAATGTATCATAAATGATCTAAAGATTTTCATAATAAAAATTCATCACTAAAATTCATTAGAAGTTCATATAAGTTATTAATACTTTCTTTTTAATAATAAAAATTATTTAATACTATTAGTGAAGTGTAATAATCAACAACATAATAATAACATGTTCTAAATGTTTATGATAGACATAGTTTCAAACAATCACATTCATTTGAAATAACTTTGTAACTATGATGTATTTTTTGAGATATTTAAAAAAAATTAAAGGCTATATTAAAATAAATTAACGATTTATAAAATAAATCCGCGTAAATAAGAACGTTTTCTTAAGTTAAACTCAATTAAGTTAAACATACCATCCAATCTAGTGTTGGTTCCTTAATAAATATATCCATAACATTTAATAACAAATCTCGTTTGGTAGAAATAGCTTTAAGTGCATGAATCATAGTGGCCTCGTAGATTCCTTTCACTTTCAGGGGAGCCATAAGCTGAAGATATTGAGGAGTTAATCGGAAAGGCACCAGCTCCGGGACAGGCAGAAACTGGAGAAAAAAACCACATAAAAGTAAGCAACAATCAGAAGTATGAAATAATAGGTAAATTTTACAAATTCTAATTACACTCTTGGTCCAATCAAAACTAATAAAACATAAGACATGTTTTATGTCCTAATTATATTCATAGTCTAATTTGGTATGGCCACACTCTAAGATATTTCACTCTTTTCAATATTTTCATTGTTTGTTTTTTTTAAAAATGTTCTTATTGTTTAATTTTATTGAGAAAAAGTATCTAAAAAAACAATAGAGAAAAAATTTACTTTAAAATAATTTTTATAATAAAACAAAATAAACTCTAGTTTTTTAAAATTCACAACTGAATAAATTTTCAAACATCTGCAATAACAAAAATAATTTCTCATGTTGACAGTCAGAAAAAAATTTCTTTAATTTTGTATTTTTTTTCTTCTTATTTTATAACTGACATTAAACATTCAAACTAATTTTGAGTTTACCACTACCAATGTTCAGTGCCGTTAGTCTTGTAATTTTGAAATCAATTCAGAAGACAAGGGAACTTCTGGATGAAGTACTGAGAGAAATTTGCCTTTGTGGAGGGCATTTGATGGAATTAACTTGCATTTGCGTTATCTGCAGGGGAAAACCATGAAAACATCCCATGGGTAGCCTGACGCCAAGGGGACTTTAACCCATAATTCGTTTGCCACTGAGGATACTTTACATCAACAATTTGGTCGGTGCGAGTCAGGTACAGAATTCATTTTGACTAGCCAACACTAGGATTTGAACCTGCATTACCTTATTGGGAGGCAAGTGCTCCATCCCTTGAACCACCACAGCTCTTTATTTTTTATTGTAATTATTCTGAAGACTGTATTCTAAGGATATGAGAAGACAATAATATGCTTAGTCTTCAGAATTAAATATGGAGTTTAATGGCACAAGAAGCAGGTGCACCTATACTGTACCAAACACAGGGTAAAAACTTAGGACACAATGTATTCAAGGTAACAAAATCAAAGCTTAGAAGCTATGCCTCATATAAAAATAAGAAGAATGTGAGGGTCCAAACAAAAAAAGTTAAAAAGCCACATCATGGTTGTGGTTACCTAAAAAGGTAAATCTACTTTTGCACAAGTGATAAAATCAAATGCTAAGAAATGCCATCAAAAGCTCTGAATATAAATTAAGATATTTTTTAAATGATTAATGTCTATAATGTGACATCTTCAAAAACAACCTATTTACTTTTTTCCATATTTCCATAATTTTAATGGTTGAAGATTTAGTTTTCTATTTAATCATCAAATCCTAAGATGCATTTTTAAATAGCCATGTCATATCAGCTCCCTGCCATGTTCCAACTTTATCTTTCTTTTATGAAAAGAATTATAATCACCTTCAAACCAGATATTCTAGTGCACAAATGATAGCCAATGAGCATTCTGTCCAGACTATAGTAGGGTGGTGATGCTCTTTTGAAGCTATTAAAGGAGAATGAAGGTTTGATAGGTGGTATACATTTGTGGAGAATGTATACCCCTTGCTCAAGAGTTTTGAAATGTTCCCATAAGTATCATTGTTTAATGGTGTTTCACAATATCTGTCAGCATTTATCATGGTTCGCAACAGACATAAAGTTGACTTACACCTGAGATGAAGTGAAAAGCAAGCTCAACTGTTTTATCAAGGTCATGTAAGGTGCAAATATGTCAGGGACATATAAAAACTGCTAAAGAATCAATAAAAGAGCGTCGACCGTTTTGATTAAAAATTAGACAAACTTTCAAAGAGATGTAAATATTTTTTTTATATAAATGCTTTTTTTTGCACTAATAAAAATATAGGATATTTTAGTTACATGTTTACCAAGTATAGACACAATATATTAAAGAAAAGAAAATTATAAATTTTATATATTACATTCATAAAGGATTTGGACAGTTTTATTATAATAAGTAAATAGTCGTTTCATGGTAGTTACCTGAGTAGCTGAACCAAAGGCATGACCGAAATCAATCCCAATTTCACATCCACTTGTTTTGTCAATCAAAAAATTGCCCAAATGACGATCTCCTATACCAATTATCCACTGAGAAATACATATCACAGCATGAGACTTAGCAAATTTGGTACGCAAAGCTATGAAAGCTTCAGGTGAGGAACTAAGTTTCAAAAATGATTTTCTAAAAATAAACATATAGAACATAAGAAATCTGGTCATTTGAAAGCATATCAATCTAGAGTGCATTTATAAGTAAAGAAAACAGTAATCAATCAGTAATCAGTATATAGTGAATAATAATGAACATGGATGGAATTTTTTTTCTTTATTTACTATTTTCTTAATGTTGAAAAATTAGGTAAAAAAATGACTATTATGTTAGCAAGATTAAAATTTGATTCAGAAGTGGAAAGTAGTTATGAGAAAAAAGTATAAAGAGTGCCAGGACTAACTGCATAAATGGTCAAAAAATATATGCATAAATACTAATCTTGGACTTAATTATGCCTTCATTTAAAAATTTAATGCAGATTGCTTTTCAATAAATAATAATGTGAAGAATTTTCTCAAATTTTTTATTTGAAAGATGAAAAAAAAAAAAAAAAAAAGCAATTTTACTTTAGCACTGATGTTTTTATTTAATAACAAAATATTAAGCTTTTACAATTTTTTTCGTCAGATATTTTTCATTAAGCTCACAAACTTTAGTAGCATTTATTTTCAATTCAATATTTAAAATTATTTAATGGTTTTTAATTTTAAATTTAGTTCTTCATATCATTTTTGACTCTTTAAACTTTAAAATAAGTCACATAAATTATTCTATCTTTCTTCAAACAAAGAGTAGAAAAATTATAAAAAGTAAATTAATTCTATTAATGTACTAGCATATTAGTAAATTAATAATAGTTTACTAGTAGTAGTATATTAATTCCATTAATACTTTAGTAAACTTATTGATAACCTAAATGTTTTTAACTGACCAAATAAAAAAATATTTTACTTTTTAAAGATTACTTCATTTGTTATTATAAAAATGGCATCTCTTTGTTTTACATGATCACTCCTAGCATTTTCCAAATAAGTAAAATATTATATAAGTAAATAGTATATAAAAAGTGTTATGTTACCACCACTCTTAAGATCTATTTTTAGAATCATTGTCAAAAGTGAAAAAAAGTATGCACATTAGGTTTTGAAAATTAATATTAAAGAGAGGAAAATAATAAAAGCACTGTTGAGATTTATCACTTATGAGGAAGTTAAGAGGGAAAACATCAAAAGTTTGATTGCCTGATGAAACCTGGAGGTGTCTTTAACCATATAGAACCTTTCAATTCCTCTGTTTCTTCTAGCAACAAAACAAGTTTTGATGGTTTTAGTTCTGTATATTAAAGCTGAGCTGCATCTCATTACATATTTTATAATACTTAATTAAGCACATAACAAGAAAATAGTTCAGAATGAATACTCTTGTAACATCTATTAAAGAAAGTAAAACGTAAATACTGAGAAAAGTATACACTAAGAAAATTCTAATGGTTTCTTTACTTGAGGAGGTCTTTCGGTACAAAATTGACCATTTTTTCATATTTTTGAATACATTCCTCACGTGTTTTGTTTATGTAAAAAGAATGGTACATCGAAGCAAGGTTTTCTGCTTTTCTGTCCCACTGCAAGATTTCGGACTGAGCAAGATTTCCATCTCTAAAAACATTTATACAAAAAAATTTTATTATAAACATTTATACAATACATTATTAAATATCATTTTAAAATAGTCACTCATATAACACACACAACAAAATGTTGAGCTTAAAATAACTAGGAAAAAGAATATTGCAATAAATATGAAATTAAGTACCTATTTTAACAAAGGCCTGATTAATATATTTATGATAGCAATTTTAAAATGTAAATTATATCTTCGGTAAATACAATTTACAAATATGACCCTCCCTAGTTTGGATAATATGAAAGAAAAAATTTTCCTGATACAATACTGCTCATAAGAAATGGCAGAAGTTCCCAGAATTGTACCAACGCTAATCAGAGTAACACTCAATAAGTCTAACACAGATGTGGTAACACTCTTGAAAAACCTATATGAGTTCTTTGGATTAGCAACCCCATAACCTTACAAATCAAACTTTTATGCCATTCTGATATTTAGTTTACATGTTATCACTATTGTAGCTTTAGTGAGCTCATTTTAAAATTTTCAAAACAATGAATGAAATTTTTTTTAAATGTAGATTAACAATTGTTTTTTGATGAGGAAATGTACTGTTGAAACCAAACAGTGTCTTGATAGCTTTATAGAGATTTTGCACCAAAGAAGTTAACTATTACTGACTGATATGCGGCATTTAAACGTTGTTGCAAAAATGCCAATAATACTGAATGCTATGCTCATCCAAAATCAGCAGTTATTCCAGAAAACATAAAAAGTCGAACATAAAAAGAAAACAAAAAATAGTTTTGGAAGGATGTAAAGTGAAGTAGCCTGAGACAGCCGATTCTTTAAAGATATAGCTGATATCAGAAAATAGTGTGTTTACAACTTGTTTGAGAAAGCGTTACTTGCTTTTGATGAGGGTATTGCGCTTACTTACCTGACTAAAATCAGCAATACATCGATGTTTCAAAAAAGTCAAGATAGGTAAAAAGGATTTCTTGAGGTGGTGTGTGAATGGATAAAACATGGATCTGCTACAACACACCTGAATCAGTAAGATAATCAGCTGAGTGAATAGCAGCTAATAAAAGTCATCCAAAGCAATGAAAAACTCAAAAGTCACTGACAAGGTCATGACATCCAAGTTACGGCATTAGAACGCACATGGCATTTTGTTCATTGACTATCTTGAGAAAGATAAAACTATGAATGGCAAATATTACGTGATATTATGATGCTTGCCAAACTTAGAAGAGGACACACTCGATCCCAACATCACGTTGTGGGTCTTAAAGTCTACCCACCCTGCCCTAAGTGCAATGTGAACCAGTCTGCTCCTGCCCACATCCTATCGTGTATTGGCTGCCAGAAGAGCCACCTGGTCTCCAACCCTGCTGCAATAGTGCATGGCTTTGGGAACTTTTTGGATGAGTTAATGGACTTGATTTAATGCTTCTGTTGGTCAAATGGGCATAAGCAACAACAACAACACGTGATATTATTGGATTCATTGAGATTAGAAATTCAGAAAAACAGACCTTACATGTCAAAGAAAGGAGTATTGTTTCACAAAGATAATGCCTTAAGTCACAAGTCAATTGAAATAAGAGTTAAATTAAATGAATTACGCTTCAAATTGCTTGAATAATGTCTACTGGCTTTTTGCAGACAGCAAAAAGAAGCTATAGGGAAGAAAATTTGGCTCAAATGAAGAAGTGATTGTTTTTAATAGGCTCCAGTTTCAGCAAAGGCTAAAAAAGCATTTGACTAAAAAAGCAAAGGAAAGGAGCTTTAGTATGTATTAAGAAAATTTAGAATGTATCACTCTGGAAGGAGAGTACATTGATAAAAAAAATTGAAATTTCTGATGAAAAAAAAAACATTCTTAGCTAGACTGTAGACTAATTGAGCTTATTGAGTGGTGTGTTATAAGCACAGGACCCTAAATGCCATTCAGTAAATAGCTACTTTTTCTAAAATAAATTTTAATTACAATAGTGTTATTGTAATGAGATAGATTTTGATTAGATTGATAAATTATTGACATAGATTTTTTTAAGATCAAATGTATGGCCTGGAAAACATAATATTATGAAAAAGAAAACATTTCAGGGAAAATTAATAATTTAAATAAATAAGAATGACTTATACATTTAGATAATTACAGTGATATAATTAAACTGAAAATCTAAGAAATTAAGTGATAGTAAATAATTTAAAGTACATTTAAATTTGCTTGATTTTTAATATGACAGTTAACCATAATTAATATGACAGTTAACCAGTATATTCATTTATTCATGTTCAAAGATAACGAATTTTTAGTACACGAGAAAATTTAAACGTGAATCCCATTTGAATTTAAAGATTCAAAGAATGTTTGATAAATTAAAGTTTAATAAACATCACACCATTAATTTCCTTATACTTAAGGAATAACACAGCAATCTGATAATTTAGGAGGAGTGTAATAATACACATCAATAAACATAAAAATCAAAACTTAATTTTGAGAGTCTAAAAAAAGACAAAAGATTTTTTATGTAAATTTATTAATACAAATAAACAAAAAATATATAAAGTTATTATTTTTACATTATTCTACAATGTATATTTCATAAAATTTTCACACTACTATTAATTAAATTATGGCCTCTTCTTATTACTCTTCTTTGAAGATGATAGAGATGAAAATTCCATTTTTCATCTGATTTATTTAAATTTTAATAGCACCTATAGAATTAATGTATTTTTCACTGCACAAAAGATTTTACCAAGGAAATTATTTCTTTAAAAATATCAGCAATAATTAATGAAAATGCCTTAGTCAAAAACTATAAAATATATGGAAAAAATCCTACAATATTCACAATTTTATTAATAATAAAATAAGTATTAAGTTATAACCCTACAAAGTGAAGAATTTATAGACACTTCATGCATAAAAAGGCTATTTAGGAAACACTCCAAGCTCTTTATATATTTATTCACGAATAAAAATTTTAATTTGACATAATTTGCATGTTTTACATATTTTCAGCCAAAAATATATAAAGAAATAAAAGAAATTTTTTTTAAATTAATAAATCATAATTTAGGATAAAATTAATTTTATTAAGTATGATAAAAATAATAAAATGCATTTTCAAAAATAATAAATCAGAATTAAAATATTAATTTTATTAGGTACATTAAAGGGGGTTATACTAATTTGATCATCCCTTACAAAATATCTAGAATACTTACCGCTTATAAAATTGCTTCCTTTCTGTTTCAGACATGCCATCATTCAAGAAGTCATTTAACACAGTTGTATTATCTACCCATTCAATTAAACCAAGCCTAAAACATGAAAATAAAATATATAATAAAACTTTATAGTGTAAAACAAAATATATATACACCTTTTTTTTTTTTTGAATGATCATAAATAGAAGAAAAACACTATTGTTCAAATTAAAAATTTTTTTTTACTATACAATTCATTATAAGATAACATAAAGAATAATTAAGAAAAACTTTTGTTAATAACATGAAAATAGTAATCACAAAAATAACTGAAGCAAAAGTTTACTTATCAAAATACACAAGTAATATTTTTAGAAAGATTTTAAAATAACTTTTTTAACACAAAACTTATTGGGAAAATACCATTCAATAAAACAAAATAAAATTTGGTGCTAATGTTTTCTAAGACAGCAGTTTCCACCATTTATTAGATATGGAACCTTTCTTTGATCAAACTTTTTTTTTTAAGAAACCCAAACTTTATAATTAAATAAAATTGCAATTGTGAACACATTAACAAAAAAAAGACTATTAATTATTTCAATCATATTTCGACTGAAGAATGAATTTTTTTTATTGCCTCGTCAATAATAGGTCTAAAATTAGATTTCATGCCATCATATCGAAGTTGCATGCCTGGAACAGCATGCAGTCTGGTTCTGAATTAATTTTTGGTATAATCATAAACTAAAAAGGAATGAAACATGAAACAAAATAAATTACGGCTTTCATCCAAATGAACAAGAAAAAGAACTGTTATTAACATTGATAATGGGTATCAAGGAAACTTGTTTCTTTGATAAATTTAGTTACGTAATTTTGAATTGAAAAGTTCAATGAGAACCACTAATGTAATTTTTATAAAAGCATATCCCTTTCATAATTTATTTATTGCATTGTTATTAGAACAAATATATATTTTCAAAATTTTACTGTTTTCTTCCACTTGCATTTGAACAATTTTTTAAAAATGACAAAAATATGAAATAACTAATAGGTTGATATAATTCTAATACACAACTTTCAAAAAATCATAAATAATTTTTAAAAAATGTCCAAACTAACAAAACCCATGGGACTCCTGCTTAGAACCCCAGGGTTCATTCGAACACGGATTAGAAGCCGCTCTTCTAAGGTACAAATCCAAGAATTGTGATGATAAAGATTATTTCATCACGATTCTGAAAAAGCAGAATCTGAGAATTTTTAAAGATCAACATATATTTCCCCACCTCAAAACAAAAAGTCTTATGATAAATTTTTTTTAACGGAGTTTAAACAACATTTTTAGCAAAAATTTTAGTCATGCCATTCAGACATTGGAAAAAAATAAGATACAGTATACAAGTCATCAAGCTTTCATCTTCCACACCATTATCATCAGAACGTTATGTTCAGCGGATTTTATTTCCTGACATGTTTAGAATTTATAAAATATTTGCTTTTCATATCTCAGCCTAGTGCCATTACCCTTTATGAAAAAATTTATCTTTTATTAACGATAGAAAACTTAAAATAGAGTTAAAACAACATTTTTGGCAACATTAGACAGATATGAATAAAGCATACACATCACCTAGCTTTCCTTTTCATTACCATTATTTTTGGCAACATTAGACAGATATGAAAAAAGCAAGATAAAGCATACAAATCACGTAGCTTTCCTTTTCCTTACCATTATTTTTAGCAACATTAGACAGATATGAAAAAAGCAAGATAAAGCATACAAATCACCTAGCTTTCTTTTTCCTTACCATCATCGTCAGAGTGCGTTCAGTGGAATTGAGTTGCTGGCATGTTAAAAGTTTATAAAATACTACATGATTTATTCATCTGTGGCTAGTGCCGTCTTTTAAGCAAAAAATATTTATATTTTCTACTGAAATTTTCAAAATTCTGGCACTGTAACTGTACACACAAAATATGAGGAATTTTTTATTATTCATGAGTACATATCTCAAAATACCATTATACATAATTTTATTTTGTTCTCTTGATCGGAATGTTTGTCAGGGAGTCATAAATTGGCAAAGTTATTTTATGAACACTTTATACTTATTATTCACAATAATTGATGAAATTTAGTAATTACCTGGTACTTAGAGGAACTACTTTATAAGTCTTAAGGTAAAGATGTCGCTGAGCACAATTTACATCTTTGGCATATATTTCATTCATTACAGAAAACATTTGCTGAATCCGAGCATCTTGCCTTAAATCTTCACCAGATTTCACTAGAATTTTATACTCCTTTTCATCATTGCCTCTTATTGTAATACGACGAGGAGCAGTTAGTGAAGATAAAACTAAAACCTAAAGGAAAAAAAATGGAAGTAAAAAAAAAAATTGCAGCTTCATTAAAACTGATAAAAATTAAATTAAAAATAATTAATTACATTATTGCCTAGTTGAGCCAGATATTGAATATAGAATATTAGAAAACTGTTAAATAATGCTGGTTTGATAGTTAACATTATATAAGACAAAACTAATGGGATATTAGCATTACCTATCATAACAGATTACAGTAAAAAATAAAAAAATATTTGCAGAAAATATTGTTTGCTAGTTTCACAACTGTATCAAGGGTCTGTCCAGACATTTTGTGAAAGGTCCGGTTTTCGTGAAATTGTGAAGAAATTATTCACATTCTTTCAACCAGGGTCCGCTTTTATGAATTTGTGAAAATAGGGTCCGGTTATTGCAAAAAACTTTTTCAAGGAGTTTTTAAATTGTAAATAGATACAAGATTATGCTCGGCACTGTAAAAGTATAATAAAAAAATTTTTTATTTAAAAAAAACAACAGCAATTGCTGCTTCTAAATTAGAGATTCAACATTCAAATATTTGGTATTTTGCCTATACTGCTGAACGCAGAATATTCATTTCGGACGAATAATGGAAAAATCGTCTGCCGAAGACAAAACTTAATTCGTTTACATCCATCTTTCTTGTTTTCTGCCCTGGAAAGGGTTTATTTGATTAACAAAACCATAACGAAGATAAACAAATTTGTGAAGGGTCCGATTAAAAGAAAAATCATTTTGTAAAGGGTCCGTTTTTAAGTTAAAATATTTTGTGAAGGGTCCGTTAACGGACCCAAATATCTTCTAAACAGACCCCTGTGTATATTAAAAAATTTACTTATATATAACCAATTTCTCGCTATATACATACAGGGTGTTCCCTAATGTCCACAAAAACTGAAGTAAAAAGAATACACACATTATAAATCGTAAATTAAATTAAAATAGAGAAAATATGTTATTGGACTGAAGAATCATAAATGAGGAAGGTGAGACTGACATCATTTAAATGTATCTGACTGACAAAAAAGAAGAACAGTTTAAAGACAATTATTAAAAAAAACTTCCAAGTTTCATCAAACAATCAAAATGGTTCTGATACTTTTTATCAATACTTCCCCACCAGTGATGTCAAATTTTGACAACCCCCTTTTTTTTACCATTACTTAAACATATAATTGCGACCTCTTCATCTATAGAAAGTGTTCCTCTAAAAATCTATTGTATAGCTATAATAATACCTTTCCATCAAAACCTGCTATTTTCACATGGTATTCTAGCAATGGTTTACTTCTTCCTGTGTACTGACCTACAAACAAGCATTAAACATTTAATTTGCACAGCTCATTGCAGAGATAAGACTAATGTTTTAAATAAAATACTTTGAAAAAATTCATAAAAAACAGGATGATTTTAAACAAGTACAGTAGACGCCGCTTAATGTGATCACGGTTAATGTTATCAATCGTTTAATGTTATCAAAATCGCTTAGTCCCGTCCGCTTATATCAAAATACATTGAAAAATCATCGTTTATTGTAATCAAATGTTCGTTTATTGTTATCAGTTTATACGTAAATTTTATTTTCCTGAAATCAATAAAAACAAGAAGGAAAACTTTTTTGTTTTGTTTTAAGTGTTTCCCGAAACTTACCAAAAGTCCAAACGGTGCTGGGGCTCGTATATTATCTTTTAAACACGTGTTATTAAGAAGGGGAGGGGGGTATTTTGCCACTATCGGTCAAGCATTGTAAAATTACATAGCACTGTGCGATTTCAAATTCCCCGAAATCCTAAATAAAGAGAAAAGAAGACCTGCCAGTAACGAGTAAATGTTTGTCATGGAACAATGTCATGGAATAATGTCTCAGAAAAAACAATTCGAAATTGTTTTAGTCATGGAGGATTTTGTCAACCAGAGGACAACAATGCTGCTGTGATGAAAGAAATGTAAGACGTTTTCAATCCCCCGCCCGATATGAATGCTGAGAATTTTTAAGCATGGATGGAGATCGACGATAAGGTTGAGACTTCTACTTCGTTAACTGATGAGGACATTTGCAAAACCGTATGTGTCAAAGATCAAGCTTCGTCACAAGATTCTGATGCCGATGATGAACCCGAAAGTGCTATCGAGGACAAGATTCCGACGCCTGCTCAGGTGAGGGAGGCACTTTGAATCTTACGTCTAGGTGTGCAAAACAAAGCCGACGCGGAACACTTTCATAAACATTATGATTATGAGCGATTCGTAAATGACTTGCTTCGAAAGAATGCTAAACAATCGACAATTGATGATTTCTTTTTCAGTTAATAATTAACCTTTTGTATTTTGTATTGTTTTCTGCAGTTCATCATTAAATATGTAAGTATACTAACTACAGTCGGACCTCGATAATTTGACACTCGCTTAATTCGTCACTCCGGTTATTTCGACGCTTTTTTTCAAGTCCCGATTAATTTGCATTGGATTCAGTGCTAACAAACTCCGTTTAATACGTCATGGGAAAATTATGAACTCCGGATAAAATGACACTTTGAAGAATGCTTTCACTGGGAAATTGCTTTTCTCCAGTCAACTTTTGCGGAACTTTCCACTTGGCTAATTTTGCCATTCGCAATAAGCAACTGGTTCTTGGAATTTGGACACTGGAAGCGTTTTTCCTGTGCCCTTTTGTCTCACCCCTACTTCCACCACCTCTTGCAGAAAGAGTTGCAATAATGCTCCTTATCTCTGACCTTAGGAGGGGGTAACGGAATTCGGACACTGGAAGCGTTTTTCCCCTGCCCTTTTGTCTCACCCCTCCTTCCACCACCTCTTGCAGAAAGAGTTAAAATAATGCTCCTTATCTCTGAGCTTACGAGGGGGTAACGGCGGGGCCGGGGGGGGGGGGTAGAGTGGCAGAAAACGAGCATCTTGGAATGCGTGCCTTTTCTTCTTTCTCCTGCAAAACTTAGTACGGCGTAGCGGTGCGGTGGTGTCTTGAGTCTCTCTAGTCTTTAGTTCAGTGCCATGGCGAGTAAACTTGGATACAAATCTTGGACATTGGATGAAAAGCTCCAAATGATAAGAGAATTTGAGCAATCTGGAATGTCTATGGCTGCTTTTGCAAAACGGAAAGGAGTCCCTCGCACAACGTTCATTGCCATTTGGTCCTTAAAAGATAAAATTGAAAGTTCTTTGCGTGTTCAGGATGGCGTGAAAAGAAAGAGAATGCGAGTTTCGACCTTCGAAGACGTTGAAAATGCCCTTGTTAAATGGTTTAGAATGGCCCGAGCCCAAAACATTCCAATTTCAGGACTTATCTTGAAAGAGAAAGCTTTGCAATTTGCAAACGAATTGGGTGTTTCGGAGTTCTCAGCGAGCAACGGCTGGTTTGAACGGTTCAAAGAGAGACATGGACTTTCCTTCAAAAAGATGTGCGGAGAAGCAGCGGCCGTTGATATGCGTCCAGTTGAAGAATGGAAAAATGGTCTCTTAAAAGATGTTCTCCAGCGTTATAACCCTTGTGATGTATTCAACCTTGATGAGACAGGTCTATTTTTCGACTTGTGCCTGACAAGACTTTGACTTTTCAATCAGAGGACTGCTCAGGTGGGAAGAAAAGCAAACAACGAGTTACCGTTCTGTTAGGAGCAAACATGGATGGTTCCGAAAAACTTAAGCCTCTGGTCATAGGCAAAAGTGCAAAACCAAGGTGCTTCAAAAATGTGAAGTCTTTGAGTGTATCATATGAAGCAAACTCAAAGTCTTGGATGACCTCCAATGTTTGGGAAAAAACTCTGAAAGAGTTTGACAAAAAATTCCATGCAACAAATCGTAAAGTGGCGTTTGTTGTGGACAATTGCACAGCGCATACTGAGGTAAGAAACCTTCAATCAGTGGAGTTAGTTTACATGCCGCCCAATGCCACTTCAGTTTTACAGCCCCTTGATCAAGGAATCATTTCCAGCTTCAAGAGACACTATCGGAAATATCTTGTAAGAGACTGGAATAAAGCAATTGATGAAGGCAGAGAATGGAAACTAAATCTCTTAGATGGCATAAATTACATCCACAGGAGTTGGGCTGAAGTGACCGATAAAACCATCAAAAACTGCTTTAGGCATGCTGGATTTGTTGAAAGTCCAAGCTCGTCAGAAGATGTTAATGATGATTAAGATGATGACGTACCTTTATCTGAATTGCTCAGGCAGCTTAAAGAACGCAGCAAAGATGTGATGGATGAAGAAACATACCTTGGAATTGACCAAAATCTCGTGACATCTCCAAAACTAACCGTCTCGGAAATCGCGAACGAAATCCGCGAAAGACATGTTCCAGCATCTGAAGAGAGTGAAAGCGAGGATGAAGTGGAAGTTCCTCCTTCCAAAAATGAAGCTCTGCAGTGCATTGAAACTCTAAGAAAATATTTTTCTTCAATATCTGGCACCGAGGAAAATTTGAACTCTGTGTACAAACTCGAAAAAAGAATTATGCTAAGTAATCCCCATACCAAACAAACCCGTATTGATGGTTTTTTCATTCCTAAATAAATAAAAGTAAGTTTGTAAACCATACTGTTTGTCTTTCTACTGATGCTATGTTTTAATTGAATTGTTTTAATGCAAATTCTTTAACGTTTTTTTTATTTTCAAGAAATTGAAATTTCGCTGCTGTGTGTAATAATTGTTAATTTATGGGTATTTAACCATTTTTTTTAAAAAACAATGCAACTCCGGTTTATTCGTCACTCCGCTTAATTCATCAGTCTTTCAGAGGTCCCGAGAGTGTCGAATTAACGAGGTTTGACTGTAATTCTTTTTCTTTAGTGTACATTAATTTCTATTAAATACTATAGAGTTTTACAGCAACAACTCCTAATTTAAAATAATTTTTATTTTAATACGTATGTAAAAAAAAAAAATTTTTTAGCTTAAATTTTTTTTCGTTTTCTGTATTGTAATCAATCGGTTATTGTTATCAAATCACGCTCGTCCCGATGTGATCACATTAAGCGGCGTCTACTGTATCTCAAAAATCTGTTATTGGTCATACAACAATTAATTCAAGAGCATCGCAACACTAAAAACCAATATTTTTGTATGCATTTGTGAGGAAATCTTTTTAAACACTGAAATAAACTTTATTTTGAGTTTTTGTTTTGAATTTTTATTTTGATTATTTCACTAGTAAAAAATAATTGTAATATTTTATCTTTAAATTTTATATATAAAAGTAGTTTTGTTACCTCCATTATTCATATGACATGTAAACAAATAATAATGTTTTACCTTATAACAAATTAACATGTAATTTGCTATATTAGTAATTAGGATTAATTATGTAATTGGAGTTAATAAAGAACAGAAAATTTTCGTACCAGGAATCTCTATTTGAGAAGAATATTTCCATTGCTGAAATTCATTTAGCCAAGGAGAGGCATCTTTTAAACTTGATAATTTTTTATCCTTTTTCTTAGCTTCTGCAACTAAATCTGATAAAGCTTTCAGAGCTACCTATTGAGCAAATATGTATACAAAGAAAATATATTTGCAATATCAAGAAAATTTACTATTTTTACACAAAAAATCAGGTACATAGAGTCCCAAAATTAACAGATGTTTTCAAATATATCAATTAATTTCAAATATATCAATATATAATTATTTACTGTATGATATAACAGTAAATAAATCCTGGCAGTCACAAATATTTTACTCTTGCTAAAAACAAGCTAAACATAAAATAGTTTCACTATCAACTTTTTGAGGTAAGTAATCTTGATTGATAAAAGGAGTATTTTGACCTTTAATTTTTTCTTTTAAAGAACATCTTATTTTCTTGGAAAGAATATATGATGTAAAATACAAAATATATATCAGAATGTAAAAGGACTTTTTTGATTCTCTTAGTATTACTAATAGTTAACTGCTAATTAGTCCGGATTTTACTTTTATTACCAAAGAATGGCAACACTTACACTCTTTCATATCCTTTCTTAGATTTATAAATTTAATTTCAAATGGTTTTAAAACCACTAGATGTGAATGAATTAAACAAATACATGAATGCATAGTAATTATACAATTGTGTGTATAAGCTCTGGCATCAGATAAAAATATTTTCATTTAATTGATTCAGTTTGGAAACTTAGAAAATTATTTTTGGATTAAGATGAAAAGATGACGAACATGCTAAAGTTACAGGCAAAGGGGACAAAAAGAATCGCAGTTTTCGTTTAGAAAATATTTATTTATAATTTTTTAGAATAAACTTTTATATTTAACTACCTTTGACTCCTTCTCCTTCATTAGATTAGAGCCATCTTTTCCACAGATTGCTAGAAACTTGTCTTTAAACTCCTAAAGATAAAGTTATAAATATATCAATTAAAAAACATAACAATACCGCAAAAATAAATCAAGTTATTAATCTACTACTCAAACTGTTTAAAAGAGAAATTAATGAATTTATTGATTTCAGAAAAATTATGAGCAAATATTTTTTTGTCAATTTTATTAAATATATTGAACTGTAGTTTTTTATAAGCTTTCCAGAGATTTTTTCTATTATAAAGTAAAAATAAACTGATAAGAAGTACATAAAATAAGCTAATAATCTTATTTATGATCAACAGAGTTAATATAAAATTAAGAAATTAATTAGTAACATTTACTTAAATTTTCTTAAAACTTCAAAATATTGCACCATGTTTTTCTTTTTTTATATTTATAATCCATTACTTTTTTAAAAAAAGTACTGCAATTAAAATTCTTTAATATTTAAATTTGAAAACTTAAAAATAAAATTTTTTGATAATCTTTCTTTTTTGTTTTGGTTTTTAGATTTCTTAGATAGATTTAAAATAACTAAGAGTAAAAGAAAGTGATCCATTGAAACCTTATTTCAGTTTAAATGGAAATATAATTCTGTTTTGTACTGACAATATTGTCATAATATGAAATCATTCTAAAAATAAACTGAATTTATCAATATGGCAATAAAAAAGTTAATTGAAAAATTTTTTTATAACTATTCAATTAATTTAATTATATGTAAGACTTAATGTTTTGTCTAAAAAAACTCAATGATTATTAAGATTTTTAATAAATAAATATACTTAGAAAAAAAATATATACTTCTGAAAATTTTTTATGAAGTGGTCCCATAGTAACTCTTCTATTTTTTTCAGCAGCATTTGGATTGAATAATTTTTCATTTATTCTAGTAAAAACCTCTTTAACCTTGTTTGCAGAAGTTTTAGCATTTACTGACTGCACTATCTCATTCACATAGTCCTGTAAAGAAAAAAATTCATAAAATATCAATACAAATAAACATAAATAGAAAAAGCTAAGGGAACAAAAGCACAAATTAAATTTTTTCAATGAGAATAAATGATTTACTGCTATAAATACTTAGAATAAAAAGTAAATCTAGTATCCTGAAATTGGCATAATAATGTAGAAACATTTTCTTACACTGAAGTTAATATTATTATTATTTTGAAAGAAATATAGTAAAAGAGAAGAATATCTAATTTTTAATTATTATAGCTATATGACCGAAGCTTATTGTAGACTCTGTCTCTATTAACTTTCAGATCATCATCCATGTTTTGAAAGTTAGCAGAATCTGAACAAAAAGTTAAAAATGAAAAATGTATATGAAATTAAGTGGTATCAGAAATTTTCCATTATATCAAACAACCATAGAATAGGCATAAAAAATTATCAGACAATCTTTTGTTAAACTAGTTAATAATAAAAAAATAGTATATTTAAGTTTGTATAACATAAAATCGTATATTTAAAATTCAATTTCTCAAGAATTATTCCATTGATTTCGTTCATCATGTTTGTATGTTTTTGTCTTTTACTTTTGTACAATTTTCTAACAACAAATTTGATTTGCCTGTGGCGAAAGGATTAATTTAACTATTAAATTTTCCGAGAGGCTTAAAAGAGGACGACAATAACCCTTTGATGGTCAGGGAAATGAGCAGTTTTTGTTCACTTAATTCGCACAGTATTACGAGTAAACAGAAGTTGAAATTGGCAGCTGTTTTTCTCCGCCGTTCTTCCGAAAATGTCACCCTTCTCTGGCAATGCCATAGATAGCTCGCCTCACGCATTAAAAAAATTTCCTAAAGTATTTGTAGTGGTAACAGTTTTTACGTACTTTAAAATAATTATTAAATAGTAAATTATAATGAATTATCTAAATAATAATAGTTAATTATAAATATAAGACAAATATTAAATTGAAAGGACTAATTAAATACAACTAATGTAAAACTTTATGAAGCATTAAAATACAGTAATTAAATAAAAATCTTTTTGTACACGCTATAAAAAAATTACAGCAATTACCTAAAAATCTTTAACAATCATATTCATCATCACAATTATCTAACTTTCACTTTTGAGCCATTTTACTTAAACACCCTAAAAAATGCGCCAAAATATGCATAAAAAGAACAAGGTAAAAGAAAAAATTCCCCCATCTTTATGAAAAGAAATTCATGGAACCCATACTGCCATCTGTAGACAGTAAAACTAACTACATTTCACAAGTAGGATTTGTTGGTAACATAATCAATGCAGAATAATAATGGCGAACGAGCTCAGCTTGTCAGCGCGCATTGAGGAAAAATTTTACTACGCGAGTAGTGCTCGTTTCTAATCGTTTCGGCCAAAATCTTGCTCCCCAGCGGAACTCGTTTGCGGGCATTACGAAGCATGATTCGATTGCGAACCGAACTCGTTCATAACCATCAAAGGGTTAATAATGAGAAGAGAGATTTGCCTATCTATCAGATTGTAAAAAAAAGGAGTTCAATTTTTTGTTCTCACCCCTGGTATATTCTTTTAATCATTCACCCTACAATAATATCAATATCTGGATATATTTTTAATGCTAATAATAAAAAGGTTTTTTTTTCTTTACCAATGGCCATAAAATTACCAAAAAGAGTAAATGTGGGGGGCATATGCAGAAAATGGTTAAAGTTGGAGAAAAACAAGGGTCACATTTTGACTCAGGAGGTTATTTTACATAAGAATCAACAGGAATGATATCAGTGCTCAAGTTTTCTCTTTTCAAAGCAGTTTTACTAACTTATGAAATACTAAGTTCGGCCAAAATATTAAATTTCTACATTAAGACATAGTCAGAAAATTACTTATTATATTTTTATACATAGATATTTTTAAAACTATCAAAATAGGCATTAAGCAGCAAGTTAAATTAAATTCTAAATACAGTCATACCTCGAGATACGAGTTTAATTCGTTTCGTAACCTTGCTTGTATGTCAATTTGCTCGTATCTCAAAACAATTTTCCCCATTGAAATTAATTGAAATGCCATTAATTCGTTCCAGCCCCAAAAATGCTATCCCCAATTGTTTTTGTTACACGTTTTTGAATAAGAAAAATGTATTTATGAATGACAAATATTCTATAAAAACATTATAAAAGAGAATGTAAAGCAAAAAAAACTGGTTTTATAAAGTGTACATACATATTTGTACAGAACTTAAATGCTACTGTATGCTCAATTTTAGTCACTGCATTTCTCTTTACTGGTCTTTGCTTTTTTAGCCAGATTAAAAAAAACTGTCCTAGGAGGTTTGTTTCCTTCTCCTTTTCAGAATGCTGCAGAAATGAGTTAGGCAAGTGTCATTAAATAGATCTGATGTACGACCAGTTGCAAGTTTTCAGGTTGTTTCTTTACCACGAACTGTGAAATTCTCTCCCACATTCCCATGAACTCTTTTATCTCAATTGTAGAGATAACCTCCTCCACCTCTGGCTCTTCCTCGAAACCAATTTCTTGCAGAACCCCCGAATGCTGCTGCGACTAACTCTTGTAATTCTTCGGTCGTCAGTTCCTGAAAGTGCTCCCCGGTGAACTCGCTCACGTCTCTCTCACCCATAACCAGGTGCATGGATTTTCCCAGAGACACGATCTCCTCCTTTATTGGCACTTCGAGTTCGAATCCTTCGAAGCTACAGACTCGGGCAACAGAAAAAATTTTCGGTTACAGACTCACTCAGGCCACAGCTTTCATGCAGAGGTCAAGGTCCTCGTTGTAACACTCAGCCAGGCCTGATCTAATCATTCTGAGGCATATCACAATGTTAAAGTGTTCCTTCCAGTATTCTCGAAGGGTGAGATTTGTGTTCTCTGTCACCTCAAAGCAGCGCCGGAACAGGTGCTTAGTGTACAGCTTTTAAAAATTAGAAATCACCTGCTGATCCATGGGCTGCAGGATAGGAGTGGTGTTAGGTGTTAGATAGAGAACCTTTATAAACTTTAACTCTTCGAGGATGTCATGTTCGAGGTTTGGTGGGTGAGCAGGAGCATTGTTGAGGACGAGAAGGGCTTGCATGGCCGTTCCTCGTATCTCAAATGTCGCTCGTATCTCAAAACAAAATTTCGCTCCCTCGACAGCTCGTATCTCAAATAACTCGTATGTCAGGGCACTCGGATTTCGAGGTACCACTGTACTGATATATGAGAAACAATAAACTTATTTCCTATAAACAGCTATCATTCCAATTAAAAAATCTCACCATAAAAATAACTTTAACTATTTACCTTGAAAATTATTGAGGGAACACTAAGGTGATCAAGAGCAGTAACAAAATCAGTAATCAATGTTTCTTTTTCCAGAATAGTTCTTATTCTAAAAGATAAATTATATTTGAGTTTATATATTTCAATAATATCTATTGATAAAACTATTAGCATTTGAGTTTCAAGATTTTTTTAAAAACAACATTTTAGACAAATGGTTATTGATTTAATAATATGTAAAAGAGTTTAAGTTTACTTTAAAATTTTTATTGCAAATTAATATTATTAAAAATTCTACTATTAACAGCTAAAATAAGACCTTTTAAAACAAAAGATTAATGTGAACAGAAATGTAGAAAAATGAATTTTAAAAGATGAAGAGATTCTAAGTTATCAAGGACAATATTACAATATACTAGGCCCATATGGAGACAACCAGTGGCCCAACTATTCACTTTTATTAGTATTTGCTCTTTTTTCATAATAGAAAAAATATTTTAATTTAGCATTTGGAAAAAAATCCTTCTTTGTACTTTGAGTTTAATGTAATACTCTTTCAGGATCATATTACTTATATAAGCAGCGCTTTAAAATCCCAATTAAATCAAGAACGATCATTACCACAATTGAAAATCTTAATTTTTCATAAAAATTAAATCAAGAAGGATCATTACCGCATATTAAATAAAAAAACCATCACTATCACAAATTAAATAAAAAACGATACATTGTATTGGAAATGCTTCAGCAGAAGGGAGCCAGCGGCTTTGCCTAACTCAGCGTAGTAGACATTGATAAGCTTAAATAAAAAAAACAGAGCCAATCAATACATTAATTTCTCTATCCTGAAAAGAAGTGGAATATTAAACTAATTATAATATTAAAATTTTTTAATAAAATATGCAATTGGTTTTCCTTTGGGAATGTCTCTGGTTTTCACATTCCTAAACTAAAGTTCAGGTACCTTAAGGTTGGATCACACTGTACTAGGTGATCATAATTTAAATCATATTAGAGTCACTCAATAAAAAAAAACTGAAATACAATAGGAAATATTAAAAAACTGCTAAATGACTGTTATTTAAATTTATCAAAAAACAAACAAACTATATTTAAAGATTAAGAGTAGTGGTTTTCTGAATATTAATTATCAGAATAATTAAATATAATTAATATCTTGGGACACAAATTAATACCTTAAACAATTAATAACCTGAGACAAGAGTTGAAAAATTTGATTGTACATACATTTCAAAACATAGACAATATATCAAGTTAATACTCCGTTCAATGTACCTTTAATGATAATTTAATATGTAAATTTTCAACCACAATGTTTAAAAATAAAAAATCTTTGGTATTGTAGTAGAAAAAGTTGAAGCTTATACTTACTTATCAACAAATTTCTTGTTAGAACTATCTGATTTTGAATTTGAAAACTTATAGCTTCCAGAACTTAAGTGAAACGCATAAATAATAGCCTGCAAAGAAAAGAAATTAAAAATAAAAACTTTTCTTTAGTAAATAAATATCTGGAATAAAAACAACAACATAAAATTAGAAGAAAAATATTCCTGAAAATTAAAACTAGATATCATGAATGTTTGCAAGAAAATTGTAAAATGTAAAATTCTGGGTAAAAACTCAGAATTTTTTCTTTGGACCATTCAAGCACATGCTTGTTAATTAAACAATTAGGATTAAATATAATTTCATCATTTTAGAATATTAAATAATTCAGCTGTAAAGAAAATTGGACAGCTTTGTCTAAAAGCGTTTCTGTTAAAAACATTTTTCATTAAAATTATATGGTAGCAGAGTTTTATCAACAATCAACTAATTCAGTAGAAAGGAAGACATTGAAGTTATGTAAGAATAGATAGGCATGTAATCTAAGCAGTTTATTAAATATAACCTATTAGATGACTAATCATTGAGGGTACCTCTTAACTGCTTTATTATCCCTGTAACAGTTCACCTAAACTTTTGTTTTTATTCAAAACCAGGAAAGAGGCTTAACCGGTTCAGTTACATAAAAAGCCCCGTTAAGAGAGGAACAAGCACACTTCAAAACTGGCATATGGTCAGATTTTGGACAAAGTTAAGGCAAACATTTACATTGTGGCTGTAAGTTCAGTTATTAGTTAATTTTGCTACATTAGATAAATAAAATGTGACTAGTTATCTATTGGTACATATTTCTGAAGTTGAAATGATTATATCCTATTAATGATAGGTTCAAGTTTGCTATAAGTTTCATGGAATTAGTGATCAATAATGAATGCAGTTTCCTGCTGTTGCATGCAAATATTTGCGTTATAAGATACAAAGCAAATTAAAAAATATACTTTTATGCAAATTAATTACTTTTCAACAAAATCAAAAAACCTTACAATTACATAATTTTGTAAATTCGCAACAGGAGACAAAAAAAGAAACTGTAGATTTTAGGAAATAATCTAACGTTTCCTTAAACTACTGAGCAACAGATGATATACTAGGTAGACATATTCTAGCTTAAAGTTAAGTGCGTTTGTTGAAGTAAGCCTGAAAACTGTCAGGCGGTATTAGAAATGCTGAAAACTTTTTCAATCAGTCTCATACATTGCTATGCAACAATGGCAGTTTGCAAGAAGCCAGATTTTTATAATTAGCCTATGACGAGCCGCGATGGCTCAGGGGATAGAGCGTTCGCCTTCCAATAAGGCGAACCGGGTTCGAATCCCAGTCGATACGAATTCCGCATCCGGCTTGCACTGACCACAGTGCTGACGTGAAATATCCTCAGTGGTAGATGGATCATGGGTTAGAGTCCCCTTGCCGTCAGGCTAACCGTGGGAGGTTCTCGTGGTCTTCCTCTCCATGTAACGCAAATGCGGGTTAGCTCCATCAAAAAGTCCTCCACGAAGGCAAATTTCTCCCAATACTCGATCCAGGAGTTCCCTTGTCTTCTGGATTGGGTTCAAAATTACAAGGCTAAGGAGTTGAACATTAGTAGCCGTAAACCCATTAAGTTGGGTCGGCTGTTCAACGACGGTTATAAAATAAAATATAAAATTAGCCTATGACATGTAAGCAGATACATTTATATTATGCAATTAAAATAATCATGTAATTAGAAAATATCGACAAATACCAGTTTGAGAAGAAGGAAGTTTAAGAAATTTAGACAATTTGCAACAAAGGGGCGGAGGGAACTAATTAGGCTTGTGAAAAAACTTTAAAATAAACTTTAGAACTCAATATATTAAATATTTATTATTATTTTCTTAACATTGGCAAAATGGGTCTTGGTTTGGATTTCGTGGCATCTACACTTTTCAACTACAATAATCAAGAGTAATAGTAAACTGTGTGCATGCATTGCTATGGCAATCATTGCTGTTTCTTAATTTTTTTAGAACTCTTTTTTTTACTTTTAATTTTGTTATGCATTAAGTTGGTGAATTTATTTTTGAAAAATTGACCAGAGGGATCCCTAAATACTGCTTGAGTTGTGAATAAAAGAGAATTTCATCATTTGAGCGATATTTTTGTTTTTATTGTTTTAATTAACCCCTTCCTTCTCACTCCCATGAAAATGACGGGGTGAGTTATTTTTGAAGTGAATTGTATTTAAATTTCTACTGAATGTATGTTAGGGGTACGATTAAATTTCAAAACTATTGTGTAACTATTGCTTAAGACAATTCTGAATTAAAGAAATATCTCTCTTATTTTTTTAAAATATTGTTTTCCTTTTATGTTCATTTTAAATCAGTTAAATGCTGTTTTCTTCTATCCTTTAATTTTGTATTCACTTTGATATTATTTTCTAGTGAAAAAAAAACACTGATAAAGGATCCTTGGTAACAGTTTAAAATTCAAATAAAATCTTTCTGGGCATTAACTCTTTCATTTTAACACAGTTCAAACAATCTAAAAAGACAAAATAAAAAAATAGAATTAAATTAAATAATGCAAATAACATAATTCAAAATACTACAGTTTGCAATAGTTTCTTCATGTTTTTTGTTGTTGTTTTTTTTTGTAGAAAACCTTAATTTTATTTCGAACAAAATTAGACATATATAATCCTTACCATTACTATTAGGTTATTAAGCAATATAGCATGGCACGGAATTAGGTGGTACAACAAAAGGTGATGCATTGTGATGAGGAGGAAGTAGTAAAAAATACAGAAAAAAAGTGTGACATAATTTTTTGACAACCCTTATGTAACATCTATTTCACTGATTAATACTTAAATTTAATAACTAAACTTAGTTAACTAAACCTTGATCAAAATAACTCCCTGTTATGTAGTTGAAAGTAAGCATTAAATATATAGAAAATCGTGTTAAGAAGTGAAATATTTAAGAGAATAAAAAAATCTGGGATAATATTATTCAAATTCTAAAGGAAAAAAAATTACTAAAACTTACATTGGGATAGGAGAGAGCTAATTTTTCAATAATGCATTGAACTGCTTTGGCTTCTGGCTTGTCTAATAAGGCAACCATTTGATCAATCCATCCAATAAACAACCAACATGGCATTTTTGAAACCTTTAGGATTAAATTTTTTCATTATAATGGTATAGAGATGGAAGAATAAAATTAACAGAAAACATATATATATATTACTTTTTCCTCAAACACTTGAAGACAAGATGGGTTATTTTCGATGATTTGTAGAAGTCTGGGAAAAAGTAGATGAGCATCTGATGATCCATACTTCAAAGCATCAAGAAGAGATTCAACAAGAACTCTTGGGAATTCATTGAATGATGGAATGTTTTTAAGATCAAAATTTTTGGCTACAAAAGAGAATGTAGTGAGAGTAATTGAAAAAATACAGTAAAGGCTAAGAATTTTAGTAATTTTATGTCAATAAATTTGAAACAAAAAAGTCATAATAATAAAAAAAAAACTAAAAAGTATTAAAAAATACTAGAAAAAAAAAGATCAACATATAAAATGAATAGTTAATTTAAAATCATAACTATATTTAAATAATAAGCATTATAGTTATATTTTTCTTGTATATTCTTTAACATGCTGGAATTTTTATGATCCTTTAATAAAGTAAAGGGTTTGTTAAAAATTTTTTTTTTTTTTTATTCTAGAGAAGTGCAGCAGAAGAATCAATTATGGATTAGTTTTTTTTAGGAAGAGATTAATTAGTGTAAGTAGATTAATAAAGTTTTTTTAAAGTGCATTTTTAAGGGGGAAGAATTAGTTACAGTGTTAGTGTTCAGATTAGTATCAGTAATAGATTCATACAGCCATATTAATCTTTCCTTCATGTTTTGAAAAAGAATAATTTTTTTTCTGGAGCAAATTCTTAAGATTTAGAATCTACCACATAGGAAAACAGCTAAGATGAAAATATTTAAAATGATAACATAATGGGAAACAAATTAATATTATAAAAATAGCATTTAAATCTTTACAAATGACGAAAATTATAAGCAGACAGCTGTTATAATGTCATTGACAAACATCTATCGGCATCAAGAAAAAGGAAGAATTTTCTTAGCATTATGTGCCTATGTAAGTAGGAGAATGCACTTAACCTTATATTTATTTTATACTATTTGTTCAAAAATTATTCTTTATTAACCCATTCACTTACTAATATTTTTTCTAATGGTCAACCCTATATTATACTGCAATGATTTTTCAGCTGTCCAACAGTATATACAATATAATTTCATGTCATCTATTGTGAGAAAAGAAGAAACACTAAGAAAAAGCTACAGCTGCTCAGCCGCGCCCTCCAATGTAGTACTGGACTTAAAAACTGCGGCCAGCTGCATAAGCCAATATTAAAATTATAAAAAAATGCGTTTTCAAAGATAAATAAGATTTTTGAAACCATTCATCTCAATATGTATTAAATAAATAATATTTTAAAATAAATAATTTTTCTACAATACAAACATCAGTGTGTGAAAATTGCAATTTTTTTAAACATATAATTACCATTTTCAGCACACAAGTATCGATTGCAAAAATTTGCTAATTCCATGTGGGCAGCAGCAACACTTTTTCTGTTTGTGTCATTTACATGGTTGGCAAGATCTGAAGTACCCTTAGTTATATTCTTCAAAGAGGAATAGCTGTGGTCAAGAATTTCAGAAACTATCTATAAAAATAAAATAATCAGTATTCTTAATAAAATGATCAAAATATAAAATAGTATCTTCTCTAGATTGGGTGGTACAGTAAATAATTAAATTGAAAATAATTAATATTTCATTGTAAGCATGTTTGGCATTTATTAAATGTTTCCATGCTTATCTAGTTTCAAATACTTAACATTCATAATGATTTATGAGTAAGCTTCAACTATTATAAATTATTTAATCATAGTAATTTTAACTCAAAAGTTTTTTTTTAGAAAAAATCAAAATAGTTCAGAAAATCACTATTTATCACACCAATCCAAAGCTAAGCATAATTTAATTCTATCATTATACTGAGACAAAAAAGAAATTAAAAAAAAAAAGAAAATGCCTTCTTACATGATATGGTATTTGGCTTGTTTTTTAATAATTTCTAGAGAATTACAATAAAATTAGAACTTACAGATAAAATAAAAACAAACTTTTTACTTTTTCTATTATTTTTTTTCCATAAAAATATTAAAACTATAGATACAATTAGATTATTTATAAATAATACCATTAAAAACATTTAGTGAAAAAAAGTCTGAACAAAAATTATAAAAAAAAATCACAATATATAAGTTTATCTCACATGAAAATATGTAAATTTCCACTAGGATTATAAATAGAACTAAAAACAAGAAACTCTAAAATTAATGACAAAACACAGCGCTTATGTTAATATTACTTAGTTTTACTCTCTCACACTGTTAAAAAATAAGATTAAATATAAAAAATGTTTGCTTTACATTTTGTAAATTAAATTCTCAATTAACTAAAATACAAATATCAGCATTAGATAGTCCCCCCTCTTTATGTAGGGTATATAGAGAAAGAATTTAGTCCAAAGCATATACAGTACAAAACATCAGGAAGGCAATGGATACATATAAATACCGATGTAAAGAACGGACAGCAAAAAAAAATTCAAAATCACAAAGTGGCAATATAACAATAAAGTTGAATCAAGTTAAAAAATATAAACAATTAGCGGTAAATAATTAGAGGTAAACTAAAATACAAATATAAATGTATATTTAATCTTTACCTCTGTTAGATCTGATTTTCCATTAGATAACGATGAAATAACAGCCATGTTTTCACTTGTAATAGTATCAAACAAACTTTTGTCTTTCATAAACATTCTAGCGATGATCTCTAATGTTTCACTAAGCAACTTCTTTTGGGATACACCTGAACCACATCTCTTCTCTAGCTCACCTGCATGGAAAAAGAAGTAAAATATGTCATTTAATATAAAGAGTAAGGTAAAAATTACTATAAGAATAAAAAAAAAACAAATAACATAACAACAACACAATATAAAAGTACAATATATGAATTTTGCAGAACTGACATTATAATTGTAAAATGGACAAAGAGGTTACTTCAGTTATTGCTTTTTTAAGTATAAAATAAAAAACCAGGATGCCTTATAGTTACTATTTCTGATTAATTTTCACGTCCAAATTTAAAACCTCAATCGTTGGTTCAACTTTCAAAAATAGTTATATTTATTTGTCTTTCTTTTTTTGTAGAGAACATGTTTTTTTAGACTCTTTCCACTTTTAAAAATATATAGAATAGAAATTAAAATTATCTCCTTAAAGAAACAGTGTATCCAAATGAAAATAAAATACACTTTCTGCTGCATATGAATAAACCAAAATAACAAGAATAAAGCACAAATAATAGCAAAAAAGAGACACACTGTAATTTTGGTTCTATGAACAAGAACCTTTTTCTCAGTGAGGAAACATTGAAAGAAAATGATTTGTATTACAACAACAAAATCTTGTCTTGAAATCTGATGAAATATCTAAGCTTGGAATAATCTTATAAATGATAATATAGGATGAAAACTTAAATTTTAATCACAATTAAAATATTGGATGAACTGTTCCCACTTTGCCTGCCTCATAAACACAACATTGGCTGAGGAATACGCCAGAAGTTTACCATGTTTCTCAATTTTTTAGTATATTTGTTTAAGTTTAGTTATTATCACAGTTAACCATACATAATGCTATCCAAACATTGTATTTGGACAAAATAAGAAACACACATTGTCTGTGTTGTTTCTGGTAATAAAGTTTGAAGCTACATTTTTAAATCTCAATTTATAGTTTTTCTAATGTCCGATTTTATGTAAATGATTATAGCTCATTACTAATCAGGGTTATTGTTTGTTACTATAGTTCTGATGCGAGCCCAAAAGGGCTTTTCAAATTTGAAGTAGAGCAGGTTATATGACAGCTTTTCCTAATAGTATCATGTTGAATAAAGCGACCATAGAGATGTATATGTAAAGTTTTTATGTGTACCTATTTTATGAATTTAAGACTTAAAACTTAGATAATTCACTTAGATTGTAGAAAATGTTTTATTATTTTCACTGAATGTAAATTACTTTGATTTTAAATAAATTTTTTTATTATGTTTTTCTAAACATGTTTTGGTTATAAAGAAAAAAAAATTTAAAAAATAATTAAAATATTTTTTACATGTTTTTTTTTTTTTTTAAGTACTTCTACATTTTAGAACTTTTTTCCCAAAGATATTGAAATTAGTTTGAAAAAAATAACATTTCATAAGTTAGTCATACAATTTCTTTTCCAATAAAAATTTGATCGAGAAGCTGGGTGTTTGACATTGACTATTCAAGAGGTGCAGGTTGTACATTCCCATATTATTCAATTTCATATCATAATTCAGTAATATACTGATTTTAAATCTAAAATATAATAAATAAAATAAGTAGATTAATTCAGAGTTTAAGGAGACTTTCTATACCCAATTGTTTAAATGAACCAATAGCTATATCCAAGCTCTTCTCTGAGTTAGCTTGCAATACTCTTTGATTATTAACAGAACAATAAGCTTCTATGAATTTTGACCAGGTCAATCCATCAAGAGAACGAGAATCCTAAGAAATGGATACAAAAAAGTAACATTAATACAGTAAATTTTACAAAAAAGGATAAATATAAAATATAATTTTATAGTAGGTGATAGTAAAACTGACTAGTGTCCTTATTATGGGGTTTAAAGATAAAAAAAATTGCTCTGTTTTAAATTATGAGCTTCTGCAAAACGCTCCCATCTTGATAGATTCTATGGCTTTTCAACATCTACTATTGGGTAGATACACATACATTTCTAACAATAAAAAATGGAGGAAATAAGGTAAAATTATAAGAGTTTCACCAAAATTTGAAGAAAAAAATGGAGCTTTCCTAAGCTAAGGCGTGTTATGAATGATGCACTGAAAGTGTACATACATACTCATTAAGTACAGTTAATAAATAACAAATAAGATACAATTTCATAAATTTTATTTGCAGCAGTTTAGAAATTTGCACTATTAAAACACACTAGTCACTCAATGTCATGCGTCCATATCCACACTTTGAATTGTCATCTTTTGAAACAAATTTCCTTAAAGGTTTTTTTTTTTTTTTTTTGACCTCCTTAGATACAAAGAAATTGGATACACAGATCTGCACTGTAGAGCGAGTGACTTAGGACTTTTTACAGATGAGGATTGCCGTATACAGATGAGGATTGCCGAAATTATCATAAAAAGTTCGATATTTTTCAATTTGATTGCCTTTCCTAGCTTTGTTAACTTTTCTAAAGGCCTCTGCTAATTGACTCCCGCATCATATCTTCAGAACATAAAAAAAGAAACAGAAGAAACTACTTTCAGAAAGGGATTGGATTCAATATCATCTTTTTATCATAGTTGGTATGACAAATACTGCTACCAAGCAATTGTAAGGCTTATAAATTCATTTCACGCTCACCTTTATTATTAAATTAAAATAGTCTGTATTTGATGGCTTTTTTCCTCAATATTTATTGACTGTGCCTAATATTTGCCAAAGCATTCCAATTAAGATTTTAATAATCAACTTAATAGATTTAATGCTATATAAATACAAGTTTTGCTCTAACCGTAAAAATCTAATGCAACAGGTTAAAATTTTTAAGAAAAAAGTTCCAAGAATTCATTATTTCATCAAATTATGTTTTATGATAATAATTAATAACTTACTCTATATATATTTTTCAAAGTGGATACTGCTACTGGGAAGTTTCCTTTTGCAGCACAGTTTTCGGCAAAATGCATCTTCATGTGAACTGATGCGTTTAAAGCAATCTTTTTAAAATCATCTTCATCTATGCTGTCATTATTCAAACTATCAGACAATGAAACTTCCATTTTTTCAACTTGATTGCCGAATTTATCTCCCAACTTCTGTATATACAATTGTCTAAAGATAAATTGAAGGTGCCAATTCAAAATGTATGTGTAAAAAAAAAAAAAAGACAATTAATGGAAACAGTAAGGAGTTTCATGAGTAAAAAAAACAGTTTCTGTTTTTTTAGCACAATGTAATGACTTTAAAAATTTTACCAGTTTCTAAAATTTTGACAAATTAAAATAAACTCTATGAAAGAAAAATAGAAATATTTTTATATCTAATAATCATACATAAAAAGTAACAGCTAAGTAATCATAACTATAGAAATAATTAAAATTTGTGCTGTTTTATACAGTGAGTAATATTATGAAACAATTTGGATAAACAAAATCATACTAGATAATTTATTTACATGCACGTTACCCTCCAACGTTAAAAAAAATATATAATTATTTAAATCAGAAAATAATTTAAAAATATTTACTTAACATTTAAATTTTTCAAAAGTATTCATGAATTGGGAGAATATTTTTTTCCGTACCAAAAACGAAAAAAACCAACCCATTAATCCATCCTTGCCTGCAACAAATTGTTCTTTCTTTTTAATGCTATGCTTTTTCAATATATATATATATTTGTTGGAAGAAAAATATTTAATGCAAATTTGTACAGCCCACTTAATGCAAAAGAATGGCTAAAACTAATTCTTTTTACACATGACATTTTATATCACAAACATTTTGACACTGTGAACAAAAGTAAATACCATTCCCATTTAACTTAATTTTGGTTAATTAAATAACAATAATGTACAAACCTATTTGTAATTACATCATCCCATACATCAACTGGATCAATCGCATTAGGTAGTCGTTTTTGCCAGTACTTTAAAGTTTTTATGGTAGATTTATATTGAAAGGAGTTGTCTACAAAGAATAATATTCAAAACAGCATTAGTTTCTAGAGTGCTAAAGCCATAAAATAAATCCCTTATTTAAATGCTTTTAGAATTTCTTTAAATTTAATACTGTCACATATATTAGATATATATATTGCAGAATGAGTGTATAGTCAAACTCATTTATAATACTCAACATTAAAAATACTCAGTATTCACTCATTAAAATAGGGAATTCTTTACACTTCAGTAGAGCAAAATTATGTACACTAATTACAAAACACTGAAATTGACTGACAATAATGCACTGGAGTAAAATATAAAAACAATCTTCTGTATTACAGTCATTTGCATAAACTGATTTGACTTAAATTTAATACTGTCACATATATTAGATATATATAATGCAGAATGAGTGTATAGTCAAACTCATTTATAATACTCAACATTAAAAATACTCAGTATTCACTCATTAAAATAGGGAATTCTTTACACTTCAGTAGAGCAAAATTATGTACACTAATTACAAAACACTGAAATCGACTGACAATAATGCACTGGAGTAAATTATAAAAACAATCTTCTGTATTACAGTCATTTGCATAAACTGATTTGACTTCAGCACTCGTTTTACAAATATTGATATTTAATGCATTTTAATACTGGTCAACCAAACATTTGAACACACAAACTTAAAAATCAAAAATACCTTGCAAATTTCTATGAATGAATTTTTTAAAACTCACTTTGATGGTTTAATAAGTACTGCTTTGAGCATGAAATAACTTTAATAAAGTCTAATTTATGTCTTCTTTATTGCACTTTTTCAAATGTTAGCATATGGATTTTTAATTATTAAAATCTTTCTCAAATGCTACACAGCGTTTTAGAAAGATTTAATTTTTAGTGTGGCACAAAGCTAAAGCAAAATTAAAATCTTATTGAGGAATATAAATCAAAATGTGTGCTATATAAAAATACAAACTTAAGATCGAATCGCATGGTTAGATTACAAACATTTCCCTCATAAATCTTTCTACTACTGATAACAAATTTCAAATTACTACCAATAAATTTCCTGAATGAGACAGAAGCACACAACAAATGCAAATGAAAAGGCATGTCAGTTTAAAACACAAAGAAAATTCATAAGGAATTTTTTAGTAATGATACGCTCTCCAAAAATGTTGGCAAATTGAACTTTATAAGAGGAAACAAACCATTAGTCTTAACTGAAAATGTATTAAATATTTATGCTTAATGATTTAAGAATATATTCTGTAAATAAGGCTTAATCAATTTCTTCTAGCCTACAGTTTTAATCTATTTATTTAGCTTCTTTGTTTTGGTAATACCTCTTGGAATCAATTGCTTGGTAGAAAAGATTACTTAAAATTTAGCAAGGAAAAACATTTAGTGATAAAAAACAAATGCATACTTTTTAGCCGAAGTATTCAGTTGACCATAGAAACGTTATCTTCTTTAAAAATTAAATGAATGAGAATTGAAGTAGAATATTTTATCACATACTAGTAGATACAGCAAATCTTTGAATTAACCCATTTTATTTAAAAAAGTTGTGAGTTTTTAAAACAATGTATGTATTTAATTTTTCAGGTATTTTGAAAACATGAATTAAAATATTTTTAATAAATAGCCTTTAAGACAATTTCTGAAACATGAATATGTTGTAAAAATCCTTCCAAAGGCAAGATAAAAAAATTAAATATCTTATTTTGCAAAGATGTTAAAATTAAACAATGAAAATCTATTATAAACAATATTTTAGTTCTCTAATTAGCAATGCTAGGATTGCTAGATCACTGAAAAATGGTGTCAGAAAAATTGCTGCTTCATACATTTTGAGAAAAAAATAATCAGAAAATATAATTATTTAAAATTACAAATTTATATTAAATTACAAATTTACATTAAAATTACAAATTACATTACAATTACAAATATAAAATTACATAATTCTAAATACTTAAAATGATACAGAGTGTTTATTAAGATTAATGAATATGTAGCAAAAATCAGAATTTTTTTTGAACATTGCTGTAAAGGACTAAATAATTTTAATACATTTAATTGTTAAAGTTCAATCCCTTAAGGAGTTTTGTCATACTGTTAACTCACTCTCATATTTTTTAAGTTTAAATTCTACAATAATAGAATGTTTTTTTTAATTTTTTTTTAATAAGACACATATATTATCACTCATTAATTATACTTTCTACATGCCGAAATAATAATGAAATAGACCTGATTTGAGCATAGTTATTTTTATTAAAATAAATCATTAAGACTAATACTTAACCGACATATTTCTTTTCAAATAATGAATAATTCCCATGTGGCAAACAAATTGATAACAGTATAATAACTTATGTTTAGAGTATATATATGTTGTGGGTATTAATTTTTCTTTAACAAAAATCTTGCACAAATATATAAGAATTTAGTAAATAACACATTCAGGCGTCTCAAGTTCATTCTTTTTTAAATAGTTTATCATATTCTTAAATGAAAATACAATATTTTGACAAAAAAAAATCGATATTATTATGATGAAAGATATATAACAGTGATAACATACTTTGATCTATTAAATTTAGAAATTCATCTAACTCAACATATTTTTGTAAATTCTGCAAAACCGAGTGCTGCATTTCTAAAGCTACTTGACTAAGGGTTTGCCATTCCTAAAAAATAATTTATAAATCAATAATCAACAAATTGAAAATAATTTCATGCTCTAAAAATTATTAAGAGCAATAAGATCATAATTACCTTTAGAAATTTCTGTAAACAAGATGAACTGTACTGGCGAGCAATTTTAAACTTGTCTTGCACTACATATAGTAATGCTAGTTCTTCATTGAAATGAATCTAGATAAATATATTGTACTAGACTATTAGATCATCTACGGCATTATGTAATTAAAACATGCATAATGTTAGACCAGTGATGGTAGATGATTTTTTGAACATAGCATGTTAAAATTATAAAAATTTCATCTCTGTCATTTTATTTATAGAAATAATCATATTTACTTATCATTGCAACAGAAATGAGAGGAAAAGATTTTTGTTGTGATTCGAACTTTACTAAGCATGATTTTTCCTGAAATATACTTAAAATGAGCTTCGATAGAATTTCTGACACATTTGTCATAGGTTCGCCATTACAATAAGTAGAACACGATAAAATATTATAAATGTATTCCGAAATCCACTAAAATAATATTATTTAAAACCAGGAATGCACTAAAGTATTAGAAAAATAAGTTTTTGAACTTTAATTACAGAATTCACATTAAATTTTTTAATACAATGATAATTTTTGACAGAATACGATTTCTCATAAATTAAATAAGAGTAAAAGTTTCCTGAGAATGCCATGCATCTCATAAATAATCAAAAATATCTTCCTTTTTCAAAACTAAATATTTTCTAGAAACAAATTTTCTAAAAGAAATCTTTATATTCATGAACTATTTAATTTCTTAAAAAGATAACTTTAGTTTTCTTACCTCTAAGTGTGTTTTATTCTCCTCATCTTTGCGGGATTCATCAAAAAAGTTTAGTAATGAGGGGTCATTTTTGCCATTTAGAAGCAGTTTTAGCTTGGAACGAACTAAGTATGGTAAATAAACATCCTAAAACATTTAAAATATAAATTTACACCTTTGTTAAAATTATATATAAGTAAAAAATAAATAAAAGTTTCAAATAGAGCCCATACACATAATAAATAATTACATTCAAGATTAACTTGTTAACAAAGTTAACTTGTAGCAAGAATGGAATAAAATTTTGTATGTAAGTACCATCAGGTATGTGCTCAAGATTAGTATTAAATACACACAAAAGTTGAAATTTACAGTTGCACAGACATAATTTTGAAGTTCTAGAATGGCAAAACCTCTTTATCCTCCATCAAATAGTCAAATTTACAGTAAAAAACTTAAAATAGAATTGAAATGATATTATTAACATGAAAAATAGTGACGTTTAGTTAGGAAGAAAAAATAGTTACATATTTTTGCTTAGCGATTTAGCAACTTGAAAATTTTGCCCTATTTTACCCTGATAAAAGAAAACAGGAAGAAATAAAAAAAGTGCACTGATGAGTATGCTGCATGTTGCTATCTTCTTTTCTGCTTAGAATCACTTCAATTCGTGCTAAAAATATTTTTCATTAAAACTCAATTTTAAATCTTTTAATGTGAGGATTACATTTGGATGGGAGAAAAAGTAGCAAACGCCCTTTTAAAATTTTGGAATGGTGTGCATGCAAAATCGTCATAAGTTTATAAAATAATTTAAATAATCATCCAGAAATTAAATATAGAGAGCCACATTAACCCTAGCAACAATTTTACCTAGGCCTCAATATTGGTCCCATATGAACATGCACAGAGGGACTAATGTTGGGATGTCTAGATTTTTAATATTAGTCCTATATAGGTCCAATATCAGTTTTTATGGGCCGATATAAGGCCTATATTGGCTGAATAATGAATATAAAATATCGGGTGAACCTTACAATGCTATATAGACTTGATATTGTTTGTAAAGTGGCTGTAAAATAGAGGGTGAATCGGACGATTCTATATTGGGCCAATAACAGAAAATAACGGCCCTTTAAATCGTTATTGAGCCAAGATTAGTGAATATTGGTCTAATGAGTAACCGAGTTATTTTGCTGCTAGGAAATAAATAGAAAGCTATATTTATTAAACAAAAAAAAGTAAGACAAATTTATTTAAAGCACATAATTTCAAACAAAAGAAATTTTTTTTACATCAGGGTATATATTATTTTTATTATTTAAGGATTATTTTAAGGTTACATTAAAGAAGAGAAAAACTCAAATTAGATTTAAAATTTTGCACAAATTATTTCTGTGAAATAAATTGTTCCCCTAAAAGCATATTTATATGTTTTATTTTTAAAAAAAATAACATTTATGAGTGAGAAAAACAACATTTTAAAACTTTTATACAAAGAACACATTTTTAAATCAGACTTCCATTCAAAACCTTTTTTAAAATTAAATTATGATATATTTTGAGGCATATCTGGGCTTAGGTTATATATTATTATAAAAATTTTAATAAATTTTAAAAGAATATTTATAACTGTCTTATAAGGAATGGGAATGTAATACTTATTGTACTCCAACATTAGGGAACATTTGTCTTAATCATATTTTGTAATTTAAGTGTTGAAAAAAACACTTGAATATTTAATAAAAACCACCAATTTATTTGGAACAGCGCAAATAATGAGAGGCTTTTATTTTTAATTTCCTTAAAATAATGGGTATGACCATTTTCAGTAAAAAATTATTTTTTAAGTATAATAAAGAAGTAGTTTTCTTCAAGCACAGTAAAAAAAAAAAAAAAACTTTATTTCAGTTACTTATAACTTTATTCCAGAACTGAAAAATAAAATAAAACTTTTTCATTCAATGAATTAACCACAAATCGTCATTAAAATTTTGATATTATGAAAAAACACTAAAATGCTAAGTATTTGAGATATTATGAATTTATCTATAATGCTGTTACTTAATAATTTAATGGCTACAAAATAATAGCAAATATAGAACATATTTTTTAAAATGGTAAAAACATCTATGAATTAGATGAAAGTTGCTATAAAAAACTTGAAATAAATAATTATCGTAATTGATTTATCAATTTTTTAATTCTTACTTTCATGTAGTGATCTTCCCATATTTGTAATAGACTTGTTGATTCATCAATCATAAAGCGAGATTGAACAGCACTTTCCAAATTCTCCCATTTTGATAACTTATTAAGGCACTGAAAAAAAAATATTTTTGCTTTGATGATCATTGTTTTAAAATACTTTCATATGGTACTTTCATTTTATAAATGATTAAGTTTTTCTTAAAAAAGAACTGATTAGACTATTATTTTAAATTTAGAAAAATGATTTATGATACAAGAATAAAACATAAAAGTTAGGACAAAGGAATGATAACACACGTCCGTCCAGCATTATTTACAGTGATTAACCAAATGTTGGTATTTTTTAAAAATCAATTACTCACTGCAATTTACAAATAAACTTTCATCATTTGGCAACTAAGTGGTTGATTGCAAAATGAGAAATTTTCATCATGCAGGCAGACATGTGTTAAAATAGTTACAACTTACAAAAGATAGAAGATGTTGCTCCAGTTTTGTATTTTTGATAAACTATTTACAGTAAAAAATAATATTAGTACATACATTCAAAACAGATTTGTCCCAAAAATCTTTTTCAGCCTGATCATGTTCATCTGATGCCTCTTCATATAGCTAAAAAAGAGGGTAAAACAGAGATCATTTGCATAAAATTATTCATAATGTAGGAGGATACAAAATATTAACATTTTATTGTTAAAAGGCATTCATGAAGCACAAAACTGTACTCTTTAACTTTTAAAACTTTTGAACCATTGCTCCTATAGATTTAGGTTTGGTTACAGTGCAAGAATACGTTAGTAACAATACCTCATTCCTCTAAATAGAATTGAAAAAGTTTCACCCCTTTTTGATCTCCTACCCCACAGTAAATTACAGAGAGGTGACTAAAGTTCACTTTGGACGAGGAAAGAAAACAACCAATATCTATATTGAGCTTAAAATACAACTTTTAAAATATTTACACTACCTTTTGACAAATTCGTGTACTAAGGATCAGGCTTGAAAGTTTACAGTCACATTATATATAAGTTTAAAAAGTTATCATGGATCTGAGAATATATTTATTTCTGCTATACCTTAAAGCTCCTTTTCCAGCATGTTTCAAATTTGTTAATTTTTGGAGAAGGAAGATAATGACCTGGAAATTTAGTTAAAGTTTGGGTTTTGTAATTTTAATATCATGAAAAAGTGCATTCCATATCTTGCCTATCTAAGTAGAACTTGTGAGTATGCAGTCACTGAAATGTATACCATCATGGTTCATTGTTTCCATAAATACATTCTGATAGCCCAAATCTAAGATAAAAGTTTTATTTGAAAGAAAATTGAATGTCCACTGTGCCAGCTCAACTTTAAATATTTATGTGTAAATGTTATGGTTCACTTATCATAAAAAGAATTACCATACCTAAAACGATGTGTTTTACTTAAATTACCATATTATATTCAAGTTTATCTTTCCAAAACTGTTAAAAGAAAAAAAAATTAAAAAAAAAAAAAAAAAACATTTAAATAAATAATTTTTTTTTTTTTTTTTTTTTTTTTTTTTTTTTTTTTTTTTTTACAAAACATTTTCTAAACATTTTATTAAAATCAGAATGTTGATAATCCAAGTATATGCCATTTTAGAATTTTTTAAAAAAATTGGATTTTAATGATGGTTGCATGAAATGCTGTTAAGAATAGTAAGATAATACTCAAGATATATGAATATGTTTAAAGTATGGAAATGGTCAAATATCACAAAAAATATGGATGGAATCAAAAATATAAAAATATGTGCTAAATATTTTCAAAATATGCATTTGAGGATTATAAACTAAACTCCAACGTTAAATAAGACCTTAACATAACCAACTTTAAATAAGACCTCCTTATCACTGCAGATTTGTATTTTTCAGGAAAAAAGTACCTGAATTTGGCTTGCAGGCTTTTGGATTTTTCTTCACAAATGGCAATTGATTGCAAAATTAAAATGGGGAAGGATATGTTTAAAGTTGAGACATCTCAAGAAATACATATCAGATTGAAAAAATAAAAATAGATACATTTAATATTAAAAAATAAAAATAGATAACAAAAACGCACAGAAGAGTTTTACCTTATTATAGAGAATAGCAGCTTCAAAATACTGTCCTAAGCACTCATGCTGCAGAGCTCTTTTGTTGTCTTCTCTTATGCCCATCGTCAAAGAAAAAATTCCATTCACAACATCATAGTCATTTATGGATCTATATAATCTAACGAAATAAACATGGAATACATTATGAAAGGGATGAGAAAGTAAGTAATCAGAAAAACAATATCTCAAGTAATTTTGAAAATAGAATAATACATTGGTTTCGCCTTTTGGCAATCCGCTTGATCACCTTTATGAGCCTGATGCTATAGGTTCCACAATGCCTTTTATCGTATTTTAGTTAGAAAGACACTTATAATGAAAATAAAAACTTTGAGAAACACTATATGGAATAATAATTGTATAATAAGAAATATATAACAATTATGCATTGCAAAAAATTTCAAGGCATTAGTTTGACACGAAATTCTGCTTCTGGAACAGGTGTGATAGAGTCTGAATTCAAAGAAAAGTAAAAAACAAAAGCTGTTAAAGAATGTGGGATGCTTCTAAAATTTAATTAATAAAAAATTTAATTGATTTCTCTGAAAAAATAAAAATAAATGCATAAACCATAGCAATCTTTCAGTGTGCCCAAATCAAACTACAGAGAAAAATTACTTTGTTACAAAGCTTACTTTCAGATTAGACAATTACCAATACTTATTTAATTGATGCATTGCAGCTCAAAACTATTTATAACTTTATGAATCTATTTAAATCTACATTTTTAAATTAAAATTGTAGTTGTGAACTTGATGTTTTAAGAATCCAGTGTTGCCCCTATTTTTTATACAACACTATTTTTTTACATTTCTATTATAACTCGGGAAACAAAAAGTAGCAATAAAGGCATTTTATGGGGGAAATTAAATAAAAACTTATTTTTTAATGCATCAAATTTCTAGATTTTTTAAGTAGTTCGTGCATTTATATATTTTTAAAAGGCGACAATAAATCAAATAAAGCTGTGATTTATATATAAGTGCTGCCAATTTAACATTTACCTAAAGAAATGTATATATGTATGTATGTTTATATATATATATAGTTGTATATGGACCATATTTATAGACACATATATGGTCTTCATAGTTTGATCAGGAGAGCGATCCAAAATTTAGATTCCATCATGTTAATTTTATTTTTTGTGTATTTCGCCACATCTTGAGCGATTTTTAAGCAAATTGAAAAATTTTTGAACACAATTATAGAATTCGTTTATCCTTATTATTAAAAGTCGCATATTTAAAAACCGATTTCTTAGGAACTATTCGTACAATTTCACTCCAATTTTGTATTTTGCCTCGTAAAATTACGCACTTTACAATGATGTAAAAAATTTTATACCTTATAATGAAAATTTTTTTCGACTCTTATTAAATAAAATAATAAACAATAATAAATATTTACCAATGTTTATTTTGCATGGAATTGTCTTTGGATAAACGATGTGTATAACTGTGTACAAGAATTTTTCGATTCGCTTTAAAAAAATCTCAAGATATGGCGAAATAGGCAAAAAGTAAAATTAGCAGCATGAGGTCTAAACTTTGAAGTGCTCTCTTGACTACACTATGGGGACCATATTTCCTAGATTGAGGCTACAGCCTATAATTGTGGGTCAGAAATCTGAATCTGTCAAAAAAATTGTGTTTATTCAGAGAAAGTACGTTTTTGTGTCTGATTTCCGATTCGCTTTAAAAAAATCTCAAGATATGGCGAAATAGGCAAAAAGTAAAATTAGCAGCATGAGGTCTGAACTTTGAAGTGCTCTCTTGACTACACTATGGGGACCATATTTTTCTAGATTGAGGCTACTCCCTATAATTGTGGGTCAGAAATCTGAATCTGTCGAAAAAAATTGTGTTTATTCAGAGGAAGTACGTTTTTTAGTCTGATTTCGTAACTTGAAATATCGCCTGCACTTATTAATTAGCATATTTTAAGTCATTCTATTATTATTAAGACTTAGTCCTTGAATGTGAAGATCTGGTCAGTAGATCAAAAGTTACTCAAAGTGGTCCTTTTTTTTTCTTTTGAAGCACTGTACATTCTCTCCATTCATTACTACTATAATATCTAATTTTCTAAGCAGGAAAGACTGATACTCAAAATGTGATTTTTTAAACTGAAGATCACCAAAGAATTAAATAACTTTTATTATATAAAAATTACTTAAGTAAGCTAAGTTATGAAATTCTTAATATAAATAGAGTACATTGCACATATAAAGAACACAATCTTTCTGCAGAAAGTAATGGAATTTTTAAATTTTAATTCCTTAATTTAAGTTAATTAATTTAGTATTGAACATCTCAACAGGCATAAAAGCAATATATTAGTAATAGCACATAAAATATGCATAACCTAAACAGATTTTTACTTTCGATACATTATAAATAATAAATGTATTGCCCTTAATACTTACTCAGCTAACTTCATCCAATAGTTGGATTCTTGAGTAAAAATGTGTTTTTCATGACGGATTTTCTTTTGCTTAGGTTCAACTGCAAGACCGTCCAATAACTGTGTCTCCAATAACAATATTCCTGATGGAATAAATAATTTCAAAAAAAAAAAAAAAAAAAAAGATGTGTATTAAAACTCATTTTATCTAAACAATGATTTAAAAGGAAAAACTGTAAATTTTAAGCTGGAAATTTATAAATTTTAATGCACACATAAGTACAAATTTCTACATTTATCTCAAATTATTTTATTAATAAAATATGAACGCTCTATCCCTTGCCATCCTGGCTAAAACAGATCTATTATAAAATGCCAGACTTTCCACAGAGTTCACCAGACTACCAAAATAGGTAAACCATCCTTTCTGCAGTGGATCAAAATTCTTATTACATGTCTTCGGATCATTCTCAAGGATGCTGTTAGAACCGCAACTCCAGTGCAACACAAATTAAAGTATTAATATTTTATTCTATAACCAAATTATTTCTTTTAAAACTTGTATCAGGGTGCGAAGACAAATAATTGAACAAAAAATAAGCACCTTTTAAGCTCTTAAAAAATATTTAAGCACTTTGAAAAAATATCATAATCAGGCAGGGTTGGAAAATTTTAATTGACGCTTTTATTTTGTTTTATCCGACTTGTCAAAAAAAAAAAAATTCTGGCATTGTTTTTGACAATAGTAAAAAATCACGAAATTTTGAATCATGTAAAATGAATGGCGTTTTCATATGCAGTGAACTGACAATACGCTGAAATAGATTGGGGTTCAATTAATTAGGAAAATGTTGAATAGAACAATGTGTGTCTTTTTTCATAATTCGAAGCGAAAACCAACATAGTAAAGAAAAATATCATTTTGAAAAATTAAGAACTTTTTAAAAACACCCAATGAAAAAGCACCTTTAGGGGCTTTTAAAAAATGGAAATCGAAAATAAACACCTTTAAGTACTTTTTAAAAACGCTACGCACCCTGTTGTATGCAAAACCTGTATTCTAAATTCTGTGCCACATCTGTAATAGTTTTCACTAAGTAGGCTACAGCAGGAACAATCAAGAAACTAACATTACAGAAACAGTCTATGTTATTATTAAAAAATAATGCAGAATATAATACAGTATTGAACCCCTTTAAAAATTTAAAAACAGAGAGAATAGAGAAATCAATTCTACTAAACAGTTTTATTTCTTACACTTTTTAAGTATTTTTTATATAAAAAAACAAAACTATAATATTGAAATAATTCAAACTAGATAGAGTCAAAATTTATATCCAATCCAACCATTTAATCAGAAAGAGAACTGAAACAAGTGTAACTGCTTTCATTCATTAATGTTAAAAGCTAAATGATAAAGTAAATATATATATATATATATATATATATATATGTTTTGCGAATAGAAGGAAACATGTGCATTTGAAACTTCTTGAAAGGAAACTTTACATGCAATGAGAAGTAAATACATAGTGAAATTCGTAATTGTACTAACATATTTCCTGCATCATTAAAAGCTGAAATACAATATAAAAAATTACACAAAAAACAATTTAAAAAATTACTTTTTCATAAATATTTAAATAATTTTAATTTAATGGGAAAATATCCAAAAATTTTAATTATTTTTTCGCAGAATTGCTAGAAACCGAGTTTTTAAATGCACTGTAAAATTATTTATAAAAATTTACCTATACTTTGCTGATTGCTTCCAATGCAAGCATTAAACACAGTTTCCACATCAAATCTAATATTTGGGAAATCATTCAAAGTTTCCTATGCAAGGGCAAAATAATAAAAATGATAAGTAAACAGGCAAGCTTTTTGAAGACAAGCTTTAAAATGTACACAAAAAGGAATACGATCATCACAAGAAAGATACTTTGAATTATATACTATATTTCTAATTGATATAAAAGTCATAAAAAGGTAATAAGGTTAAAAAATTTTCAACAAAAATATACTGAATTAAATAATGAATTTTAAATAATCTCAGTTTTAAATATCAGTAATATTCAGAACATGGCATAATCATAATTTAATGCATATCTTAAGTGCTGCTCTCATTTTCAAGCTGTAAATATTATATATAATAATTTGAATTAAATATGTAAAACTCTGTATACAGAAAAACACAAAACATAACAAAGTTTATAGACAAAACATTTAATTGGAAATATAATCACCACATCAATTAACTGCCTAATTTTAAAAAATTACTTAAGATATTGTTTAGTGCTTAATTTCAAAAATAACTTAGCCAAATTTTTCAATGGAAAATTCTACAATGTTTTTCCAACTTATCGTTTCCTTAAAAAGAGAAAGACAAATTAAAAAAAAAAGCATATATTTAATTATACATAAAATTACAATTTCTTACAAATCCTGTAAATATTTATATACTAACCAAACAAAAGGACATCAAAGGTGGGAAATACAAATAGCTTTTTTGAAGAATGTTTTCAAAACAAGAGCCAATTTCTTTACAAAAAGCTTCAAATCCTTCTGGAAAATCTTCTTTAACTGATGTACATATGGCAGACAAAAGTGATTTTAACAAAAGTTTAGCAATACTGACATCATTCTGTTTAGAATGGAAAAATAATCGTTATTGTAACTAGTTATAAATATATATACATTTGAAGAAAAAAAAAACTATGAGTAAGGTACCATTGCTAGAGCCTGCACTGGCTGAATAATTGCTGAATTACTGATTTCAATATCAGGTAACTCTCCTATACGATACTGACGATACATTGTAACTTGTGCATCCCTGTGACTTCGCTGATCTTTCAAAATTTCCTGTTAGAAAATTATTCATACAAAAGATTACGTCAAGTAAATAAACAAATAAATGATATTTAATAGTTTTTAACAATTTAAAAATCTACTTTATAGAGAAACAATGGGAACTACATTTAAAATGTATCGAAAATAATAAAAAAAATAATACATAAGAATAGTTGTAAGCAGGAGTTAAGCATTTTCTAGAGGTATTTCAATAAAAAAAATGCCCAAATTTAGTTTAAAAAAAAATAGATGCCTGGATATGCATGATAAGTATACAGTAAACAACGTTTAATATAAGATTTAGCAGATTAAAAAAACTAAGTAAAAAATAGAAGATTGAAAAACAACTTAGAGTACTAGAAAGAGATAAAATGGTAAATTTTATAAACATTTGAAAAATTAATATAATTTTAAAAAATTAAAGGCATTTGAAAACCAAATAAATAAAAGAAATAACATACTTTTCGCCTATCTTGGCGTCTTAGCTCTTGGCGAGCAAAAACTTCAGAATTTGCTTTGTCTTTCAGAAATCTTTTTTTCAACATCCAAGTAGTTGATTTTTTTTCTTCTAAATCAAATATAAAAGCAGAGATTAAACATCTTTTTTTTTTTACGAAAAATAGTAATAAATTAAACCCTTAGTTACAGTAATTTCTGATAAAATTGAAACATGCTAAAATAAAGTTTTTTACAATCAAAATATTTATGATAATGCTAGAAAAAAAAATGTTTCAAATGTTATATTTTCAAATTTAAACTTAAAAGAAAAAAAAAAAATTTGAACTTACTATTTTTCTCATTTTTACCTAAATCTATTTCAAATTTCGTTTTGATAGATTTGTTTTCATTTTTCAAGGCAAAAAGACGGGACTTGACTGGAGAGTTGGTAAAGCTACTGTAGCCAGAATCACCTGATGACATTTGAGGGGCAAACGTATCTAAACTTTTTTCTGTCAGCCAGTTATATGTATCTCTTTTTTTAACATCTACAAAACCAAAAAGTAAATGATAATGCATCGAGAAGAAAAAAAAAAAAAGCTAATTCTTTTTACTAACTACAATTACATTTATTATGTTTCAAAGCCTTTTCATGGGTTTGGAATTTAATAACAATACTTTAACACCATTGTTGGTTTTAAATTATCTAAGTGAGAAATGAAAAAAAAAAAAATATATGTGGCTACATTATATAGAAAACTCAAAATAAATAGGCTGTCACTAAAAAAAGCACAGGATAAAATAAACAAATGATGAGAATTTACAATGACACAAGATCAATAGTAAATTCCTGTACAGAATCTAAGAATTCCCTTTTAAAAGGACCCACTATTAAAAATATAATCTTTTATTTTCAAAAAACACTACACTTTATATTTTCTATAATGTGTAAGGTTAAACGAATTTCTAAATATGCTATATGTACAATAAAGTAACACGCTCAAAATTTTACAAAATTATAACTCCTCAACCTGCAAGATAATCATCAAGTTTGAAGCAACTGAACAAGGGGGGGGGGACTAATAGCTAGTTTATTTATACACCCACTTGTTGTTTCACATTTAAAGTTTAATAAGATTTTAAGAAAACAAATTTTTACAAGAGTTATCTTAATGGATAGGAGAAACAGAAAAACCTTAAGTAAATAACGAAAGAGAAACTTAACTATTGTTATTTAGACAAACAAAGATTTATGTCCAACAAACAACGAACAAGTTTGAGACAATAAAATTAATAATTCAGAAGCTATAATTGTTTTTCGGCACAAAAGCACAATGGTTAATTTGTGCATCAGACACTGTTGTATAAACAAATTAATTATTTCCTGTGAATTTTTAGACTGAATAGATTGAGATGAAAGGCAAGTCTATAGGGCAAATAGATCAAAGGTTTTTAAGTATAAAAAGCATACTATTTTCTGATTAAGTTCATGCAACTTTTCACCACTTACTAAGGACTAGGCATAGAACAGTTTTTCAAAGAGAACTTTATTTTGGAAGTTGAATTTTTAATCCCGCTTTTACTGTACTATTGGTACTTTAATACCAAAGAATGCATATGTTTTAAAATGTTTATGGTCCAAAAATATTTTATTACCTATATAAATTTTTTTACATTGAAAATTGCCTTTTTTGATAATTAGTTCAATTACATAAATCTTATGTTACAATATGCTAATTTTTTTAATACCTAAATAGAACAATTCATATTTTATGAGTAAATATTTTACCTGCTTTCTAAGTCGATAATAAAACATTTTTGAAAATGAATTTAAGAAAATAGGAGCTTTTAAGTTACAATAAACACATTTTAGAGAATCATACTCAAAATTGAAATAAAAAGACAAAAATAGCTTGAGTAACAAAAGTTGTTTTAGTAAAAAAGCATCCTATCAAAACTTCTAGTAAAAAATGTACATAATAATACTAAAAAATTATAATCGAGAACTATATTTTAATACTATTAGCATATATTAGTTACATACCATCATTAACATCTAATGTTTCAGGAAAATCAATGTTGACTTGAGTGGCTCTTAACTTTAAATCATGCCTAAAGGAAGTTAAATCAGAAGCATCTAAAGACATGAGACTAGAATAGGTTGAACTAGTCGCTGTTTCTGTAAAAAGAGGCGACATAGCCATATGCCTTTTACGAGCAGATGTTTGTATTTTGTAAGCCTGTGAAAATCAACAACGAACAAATCATATAAATATTAAATGACTAAGCTTCAAATATACAGAGCAACAACAAGTATAATAAAAATCAAACAAACAGAGCAAATAAATATAGATTAATCATAAAGGTAAAATAAACAAGTTATACTAACATTTAAATATATAATTAGTGAAAGATAAAATCTACTATCAATTTTTCTTTTCACTTTGATTTTAAAATCAACTCGCTATCTTCAAGAGAAAAATTCTGAGAAGGATATTGTATGCAGTGAATAAAAATAGTACATGGAGGAACCAATAGGATAATGATCTAGATAGGATGTATAAAAAGTCAGATATTATCAAACACACTAAAGTAAACTGTATAAAATTTGCAAGGCACATCTGCTAAATGAACCCATAATCCTTAACATCCAGAATCTCACATTTTTAAACTAATTGGAATATGAACCAAAGGCATGTTTAGACTAAAAGGTGAGTTGACTAGATTATAAATTGAATGGATAAACCCTAACGAGTAAGAGAGCAAAATCGAAAAAGATTCTTAAAGGTCGTAAAGAAGTATCAAGTCAGTAAAAAAGAAAGAACAAAGACAAAACATTGAGGGTTTCAGATATAATCATATTTGTAGTAAAAACTTTAAATTTGTAACAAGGCAACTTGAGTGAGTGATAGTCTATCGTTGTTGCCCAATTTTAAAACCCATTTAGAGTAATTGTTTGAAGCATAGGCAAACCACACTGTTGTTTTGTCAATATCATTCATCACATTCGCATGGATTTATTTTAAAAGTGTAATTTAATGCATAATCACCAGAGAGTTTTTGAGTTGCTTCATATTAAAGTATAAAAACGATCCCATATCATGTCATTATAGATTTTTACTAATTACATAATGGACATTGCTAACATATTTTCCTGCTCTTATTTGGCTAAATCATTAGATTTTGTCTATGTTGACGTTGGACTACTGGATTATGCATTTATCCTACCAAATGCATATTATCATCCTGTTACTAGAATAGAAATAAATTATCTTTCGATGATTACTTTTGAGAAGCTTAAACAATATCCACCTCATGTCCCTATAAAAGAATTTAGGGATAAATAAAAAGTAATGTTCTGCTAAGAAAAAAGCAGCTGCGTTACAAATTAAACAAAGTTCATTATTCATAACAAAAAATAAAAGCAAATGTTTAAGCAAAGATATCCATATCATTGCAATTTTTAAAATATTACTTAGAATAAAATAAATTTTTATGAGATCTAAAAATTTATTACCTGAAAGTTGCACTGAGACAATGGATATTCAAATATTTTTCTCTTGTAATCCGGACTGTACGAAGTTCTTTCTAATAGAAGGAAGGTGGAATATTGCAAAAATGACTCTTCCGTAACTGGCGAGGACATGTTTTTCATGAGAGCAATCAATCTTTCTACGGTGCCCAGAGGTAATCTTTTTTCATTACTCCAAAAGTTGTCAACTATAAGACTAACATAAAGTGTAAAATGTTCGCCAGAACTCTATTTTACTTTGAAAAAAAAATTTTGTGAATGACTTAGATAAAAGTAAACATCTAGCATACAAAATTTAAATCAAAAAAAATGAGGAAGACTGAGAAAGAGGTGGATGGACAATATTGAAAGAAAATTTAAGAGCTTATAAATAGCAATTTGGAAAACTAAAATATGAAGTAGACAATTTTGAAATCAAGCAGTTTGGGAATGTAGCATAGTTCAACATAGATGCAGTGCTTAGAAGCTAGTCTAATACTTCTTTTCTTTTCTTCCTTTTTTTTTACCATCAAGTGGTTTTAGAAAGACTTTCAATGGGGAATTTTAATTGATCTTTAAAAAGCAAAATTTAGTAATTTTCCTGATAAAGTCTTTTCGCAAAGAACTAAAAAAGTCTTTTCGCAAAGTCAAACAGAAGTAAAGTTTGCAACATAAATCAATTTTTATGCTTCACAAAAGAGCTTGTAAAATATACTTATATAGAGTAGATCAGTGAATATGAAGTCAGGAAACTGTGATTTAGGAATTCAATTATTTAGAAAATTTTATTAAAAAATGGAATTAGAATAAAAATCACTGCCCATCCCAAAATAAGTTAAAGTAGAATATGGCAGCTTTCTCATACAGTAAAAAAGTGTTTTTTTATACTCATAATAGTAATAGTCAGGAAACTTTTGTACAAATACTTCCAAGCACTTAAACTAAATACTTAAATGGAAAAATTGAGAGCTGAGAGTTATACACATAAAAAAGTATATACAGATGAAGTATCACATAATTAATATGAATAATTTTAAAAAAAATAAACAAAAAAAAATTGGAACAGGGTTACATAAGAATTTGAATATATAACTATAAATATATATTTATTATACCTGGAATTAACATGAAACATAAATGATGAAAATAAAGTCATGAAATATTTTTTTTTAAAAAACCATTAAAATACAGCCGGACAGCCATTTAACGAACTTCCATTTTGCGAATTTCTCTATTTTTTTTTCGAGGAACCAAGAACATTTTGGAAATTTCTTTGTAAAATAACTTCCAAATAGCGATAGCGAAGTGAATTTTCTATTTAACGAACTTTTCTTTGAGATCCACTTTCCTTATTTCCCAAAATATTTAGGAACATTTCAAACTTGTTAACGCATTTTAAGGGGGAAATGACCTTGAATTAATTTTTGAAACCAATTAACATTCACAGAAAGTAAAACCCGTTTCTCTTTTTGTTTGCATTTTAAGCGAAAAACTCAGACAAAGTTAACGGATTTTGTCAGTAGCAATTAAACTTAAGAACGCACATGGTAATGTATGTTTTTAAATGTATGTAGATTGATAGTGTAACACTGAATAATGTTTTGCTTTCATGCAAATTTCTTCTATGGTTAAGATTTATAAAATAAATAATAGAAACTAGTTCACAAGATAAAGGTGTATCAATTGCTATTTTAATTATGTCTAGTGTTCATGAATTTAAAACTTGTTTTGCATTGTTTAAGTATTTCAAAATGTGATTTTCTATTTAAAGAATTTTCCATATAACAAACTTATTATCGGGATTTAGCGACTTCGTTAAATAGAAGTCTGACTGTACTTACATATGGTGCACTTAAAGTTTTGAAATAGCATTTTAAAAACAATTAAAAAATATCAAAAAATTGTAAAATCATTTCATTTGAAAATGTATGGGTTCTCATTAATGGTGGAAATATATAACAGATAACAATTATGTAAATTGTATTAAAATTTCAAGAGCAAGAATACAAAAACATAGATATTATTTTTTTAAAAACATACTTATAAAATATCAGTATATTTCTAAACCATTAACAAAAATTTAAAAAAATTTTATTATTTGATTTAATGGATAAGATTTCACCTACCGAATAGAAGGATCAGGATCAGCAAGGCCATTTAACAAAGTTTCCTGAGAATACCTTGTGATTTCTTTTTCTTTAGCACCAGAACTGTCACTAAAATGTAAATGTATTCTTAATAGTGATAAAACTACCCTGAATCAAATCTATATCTATTAATATTGCTTAAAATGATAACTAATAATTTTAAAAATGATAAACATATTGATCATAATAATGTGATGTGATAAAATTCCCATCATCAAAAATATTTAAGTTCATTTGGGTTGCATTCTGTGCATATTTGCTTCAGATTGTATCAAATAGTTGTAAGGATATTATAAATAAAGTAAAATTATAATAAAAGGTAAATAATAATAATAGTTAAAAAATTTCTTTGGAAATTATTAGCTTAGTGAGCAATAACATAATTTATGGAACAACAATCAAAACAGATTCGTACCTAAATTTTTCAAATAGTAGAAATAAAATTTTAAATAATGCAAGACGACTGTGAGAATTCGGTTGAGTATGAATTCCAACAATACTCGGCAGTATGTGCAAAATATCATCACATGATAAATTAGGAACAAGCTTCTCTAGTGTCTGAAGTGATAAGTGCTGAACGATGTCATTCCTAAAATAGAAATAAACTAATGATTATGGAATGTTGTTAAAAATATTATGAAATAACAGATTCAAACTAAAACTATATTTAATATAAAATCTGTGAGCAACTAATGTGACTAAAGAACAGATTTGAATACTTAATAAATCAATAGGTGTTGAAATCGCAGAAGTTGGAACACATTTTAAACCACTGCTATGATCATTAAGCCCAGAAAAATGTAACTTTATATAGATTATTAAAACTATTTATATGAAATAAAAATAACATTATTTATTATGAGATTCTTACTTAACGTGATTACCCTGAACAATTTTTACACATAATTTAAACATGGGATTCTTCAGCCAGACTTGGTTTTCAGGTCAAAAACATGAAGTTTTTTTTATATAATATTTCTTTTGAAATCCACCATACTTAGAGCATTACTTTATCTTTTTAGCAATTCAGAATTTAATATGATCAATTAATTAATTCTAATTCAAGTAAAACTGATAGCTCCTTATTTTACTCAATAAAAGAACAAAGCTCATAATAATAATAATTAATTTGGACTCTACAGTTTTCACCAGAGGTTAACATTCTTTGAAATTTCTGTTCGTCTGAAGTAAATGTATAACTAAAGATAATATTTTGTAAAATTATGCAGAAGATACACTAGTTATTAATTGATATAGGGAAAAATGCCAAAAAATTGATCTTTTAAAAAGACAATTATGGATCAGTGTAATTGTTTGTAAATAAAACTGAAAAATGATTTTATGTCAGTTAACTAAACCAGATATTAACAAACTACGTTAATATCCCTAAAACTTTTTCATAATTCATCCAGCTTTACTGAGATAAAAATACTAATAAAACAATAGAAAAACTTTTTAACAGCATCAAATTTGACTGATTTCCCATTTTATTGCAAAACATTTGAATGCATAAGTCATATAAGACTTATACACATCTAATAAATTTCAACAATGAAATCAGAAGACAAAAATAATGTATCAAAAGATGTGTAAAAAGATAATGTAAAGCAACTTAAGTATATGAGCATGCAAAAATATTTTAAATAAATAATTTAAATGATGCAATAAAGTAAAAGGTGTTAAATGCTTTATTGTTATTTCCAAGCAAAGCTTTCAAAGAAATTCTAATAAATTAGGTAAGTACCAAAATAACACCCAAAATGAAATAAATAATAATAGAATAGTACTTTTTTTCTAGGTTTTCAAACACACCAATATGCTTCAGTTCTTGATAACTATTTTCAAATTCTAGTACTCTTGAGTAAAAAATTTCTAATATGTAGTTCTTGTAAATTCCATGGACTCGAGAATATAAAAACAACAGATGAGGAATAAACCTATAAAACAAATTACATTATTTTAAAGTTGGGAAATTACCAAAACATCACTTAAATCAGAAAACTTTCATACTTATTTGCAATTTCTGGACAGGAAGAATGGATTTTATAGAGACAGTAAAGAAACTTGCTCTCTTCTTTATGCTTCATTGAGTCCAGCACTTGAGAAACTTTCAAAAAGAATTTGTTCTTTAAAATATCTGTCTCAGATTTAGAAATAGATTGAAGAGTTAAAGCAATCACTTCTGCAGCAGCACCATACACTTCTTTGTACTTCATGGATAAACTCTTTAAGAGCGTAGTAAGAAAACTAAAATATAAAACAGAATATTCATAAATGAATATTACTCTATAAGTTGTAAAGATTACAGCATAGCGGTTCCAAATTTTTCTCGGTTACGGAACCTTAAATGAACGAGCTTCTTTTAGTCGAACCCTGGCATTATAAAAAGGAAGTTCATTAGCAGGTATGAATATACTAAAAACAAAAGAAATAAAAACTACTAATTATTTTGAAAATATTTTATGCGGAGAATGAAATATTTGGTATATTAAAAATTTGTTTTTGGTGTGAGCATTTGCTGAAATGAATTTAAAAGAAAATTGTTGTAAATGTTGAGAATGAATTATTTGAGACTGACTTCCTTATTTTTAAAATTAGATATTTTATTTTGAATTGAAAAGCTTAATGGAAAATAATCAGTTTTTTGAAAATGCATATTCTTTTCATAATTTATTTAATAAATTATTAAAAAAAATTTTTTTTTTCAAATTTTGCTACTTTTTTATTTATTGGCCTCATACATAAATAATACAACATAAGCAACAAAAATCTTAAAAAAATTATGAATTGTTGATTGGATATAAAAGGTTAATTATATCCAATTGGTTATTTATATCCATATTGGTTTTTAAAAAAATTCTAGCTCCTGATGCAACTATGATCTTTCCGTGGAACAACTTTTGGAAACTACTGATAAAGAACATGAACAGAACATTAGAACATTAATTGTCAAGGCTTGCTGGTAAGAACCATAAAGGTATAAAGAAAAAAATTTTTTGAAGGAAAAAAAAATTACGCTTGGTTTTTTTTCTAATTAATAAAGCTACTATTATTTACATATTTTTAGTTTGATACTAACTGAATGAAATAAATTCAATCTTATAATAAAAACTAAGCTTAATCTGCGGCGTAACTATCACTATAAATATCGAATACCAATTCACTAGTATATAAGACATGCTAACTTGATTCTATTCAAAGGTGAATTTGTCATTGATGGATGGTCCACACAAAATACAGTTGATTTGCTTAAAAATATACTACTTGAAGAAAAAAAAATCTGGTGAAGTAAATAAAATCTCCCGGTCAATAAACAAAAAAATGAAGGAAAAAATAATGAGCTAAATGCTATAAAGAAAGGAAAAAAATAATAAATAAATAATGAGCAAAATGCTCTAAAAAAAAGAAAATATGAGCGAAATTGATATATATATAAATAAACAGCATGAATCAACTAGTGGCATCCGTTCATCGAATTCTATCACAGATAAAATTCTGGAAGGGGAGTATTGTGGTGTAACTAACACTATAAATATCGAATACCAATTCACTACTTTATAAGACATGTTAACTTGATTCTATCCAGAGGTACCTTTTGATAGGTGTAGGTTGGCATAGTCGATAATTAAATCCCCTTTAAATCACTAATGTGAATCTGTATTACTTCAAATAAACATGAATAAGAACTTGTTTAAAGACACATTATTAGAGTCTAAATTTTAAATAACTAAAATATTTCTTAAAAATACCCTGTTATTTAAGTTAAAATATTTGAATAAAACAATAATTTTCTCTTTAAAATGACTCTCATTCATCTCAAAATATATAAGGCAGTACAATACATATTCTATGTTCATCGAAGTCTAAAATAAATATTTTATGCAAAAAAAGGAAAAATATTGAATCCTGAAGAATTTTTTTTTGTCTTGTATTTAATGTAATAAAAATAATCCAAAGCTAAAGAAATTATAAAAATGAACTAAATGGACCAGAATTACCCTAAAAGCTCGAACAAAATGCTCTTTTCAGGCCTTATATGTTATGCTTAGAAAAATGGAAATGAAATGTTTTTCTAAATTTTATTTTTCATTTATTTTTAGATTTGTTTTTCATTGCCAATGTAAACTAATTTATATTATATTTATGGAGTGATTTTATACATCCAAATAATTTCAATCTACATTTTCACATTACAAAAACATTTTAACAAAATAAAAATAAAAAATTCATTTAAAATATTTCAAATGTTAGTTTTATTTAATGCTGCAATACATTTATAACCATGTAGTTACAGTCAAAGTACCATTATAATGAAAAAAAAACTATTTCATTCATTATTTTCTATTAAATCCTTAGTAATAAAGTATAATTTTAATATTTTTTGGTATATACATATACATCCCATTTTTCGATTATATACCTCGTCATAATTCTATTATTTGAATTTAATGATTTAGATGCTTGAAATTTCAAACAAATATTATTTAACCTTTTTTAAATAAATATTTTTTTAAAAATGGTTTAAGCCAAATAAACCAGGTTTTTAAACAAAACAAAAAAAAACGTTTTTTTTTTTTAAAATAAAAACTTGTATTCTTGCAACATCCCATTGTGGACCAGTAGGGTCATGGGGTTAAGACTACAATTCTGTGACCAACAGCACGATCATGGTGCTAAAATGTGTTAAGCATTGCTCACAGGCCATCATTACTTTTCATACAAGCTGGTAACAATCCGTGATGAGTGAGCTTCAAGCCAACACTGGGGATTGATCCAATCCTTCACAAACAACATATTAGTAACTAGAGACATACATTTAATTTATACATAAAAATATTTAATTTGAAAAGAAAGTACCTGTATCCTTCTGCTTCATCTTGAAGATCATAAGGAGGAAAATTACAAGATAATACTACACCCAACAATTGTATTCCAAAATGATTCTGTTTACTTTCCGGAGAAAAATCACTCATTTTCTCATAAATTACACTGGAAGTAAAATAAATTATTTTCATTTCAGGTATGGACTAGAATTATTACTTTTTAATTAAATAGGATTAAATTAAAATTACTGCATAAAACAAAACTATTAAATGAAGTATTAAAGGGTATGGTAGCAAAACTGTTCACAAGAAGCTTAGATAAATCAACAAATTCTAATAACTTTACAAAATAAATTAGTGAAGGATTTCATAGTAAACTACATTTAAAAAATTCTATTTTCCTGCACCAATCTTACAATTTTTAAAAATGTAGTTATTTTTCATTATCTTCAAAAAATTATATTTAAAGAATTTCACTATCTTTAAAGTCGTAGATCTGAGAAAGAATTTCATGCATGATAGTTTTCTCTTGCTGTAATTCAAGGTAAATAATTTTGAAACTATAAAAATTGCATTTAAATCACCTTTTCATTATTTTATATATATATATATATATATATATATATACTATATTGATAATACATTCAGAAATTAATTATAATAACTTTAATATTTTTTGCATTATTTGACTCAAATTGAAAAATCTTCTACAAAAAGTGTAAAAATGAATTAGTAACTGGGTAATCAAAATGTCATCTACTTTTCTGCTCTGAATTGTAATTTTAAAAAAAATGTGAAACTACTATTCATTTGATTCTGAATTCTTTGATCTAGTTAAGAAAAAAGAGAAAACTATGGTTGAATTTAATTTGCTGAATCAATGTTTTCTGGCATAAGTTTCAAGTATTTTAGAATGATTATTAAAAAATTAAAAAAAAAAACTTTATTATTCAAGTCAATGATTATTAAAAAATTAAAGAATAATTGAATTTTAAGAGGATCAAGTTGAGAATTTTTTTCTCAGTCTTTTGTCACATGTATTTTTTCTAAGTAAATGCTTAATCTAATTTTAAAACTTTACTATAATCCTTTTGTCATGGTGCCCATTTTAAGATAATTTTCTTTTTTAAATTTGTTGATTTTTGACAAGGAAATTTAAAAACAGTTTTGTCACTCAATAGATTTTGAAAGCACATAAAAAAAACTTTATGCCCTAATTTAAAATGAACTGAAACAAGAGAAATAAAACATCCATAAAAAATGATGTTATTAAGTCAATCTTAAACTAACAAACAATTCATAAAAAATGATTAAACATAGTACATAGTTATAAGAATTCCGTAATGAGATCAGTTGTTGGGTATTTTCTAACAGTCCTGACCAGCAATTTTCATTCGCTCAGACCAATTTAGACGAGCCATTTTTCAGTTTTTGAAGCAGTTTTTAGTGATTAATTTATAAATCAATTGTATTTTTTAAAGAAATCCCATAAATCAAATCACACAATCATTGATAAATCAATTGATAATTTAAATAACATAAAGGATACAAACTTTTTTTCAAATAACAGATTTTTAAAGAAAAGTTTAAGTACAAATTTGTAAAAAGCAAATGTCTGTTCCGGTTCAAGTTTTAAAAAAAATTCACCAAAATGATTCGAAAAATGTCGAATTTAAAAAGAAAAAAGTTAGATAGCACCAGCAAGCACATTTTTAATGACACGTATAGAATACAAAAAATGTATGTATTTAATTTACATACGAAAAAAATTTGTGAACAACAATAATTTGGCAAGTGCTAAATGGCATAAGATGTCAGAAACAAAAATAACAAATAAGATAATTACTTGTATGGTACTTTTATGGATTTCCAACATTCTAAAATTGTTTTAACCAATTCTAAGTTATTTCGAAATATATCTCTTCTAGAGTGTTCAATATTCATCATAACAAATTTTAACACTTCAGATGCCTTCAGCAAATCATTACCCTTTAAAGAGAGAAAAGATACAAAATAATATCTAAAAATAAAGATATACACTAAGGAATGTACAAATTAAATAATAAAACTAGCATGAAAAAATTAGTTAGCCTTTGTTTAACATGTAGCAAATCATAAAATAAGAAATACATTTAATGTTTATCAAGATAGGGCAAACTTTTAATTTGAAGTCTAAGACAAGGCAGTTAGCTATAATCATGACAACTGAACAAAAACAGTTTAAAGCATGGTTTTTGTAATAAAAATAAAAGACTTTTAGCTGAATTAGTAACTAAATATACAAGTATGCTTAAGCTTCCATAGAATTTAAATAAATATTTATTTTAATTTAAGTACATTTTTCAGATGAAATAAGTAGTTTTGTCAAACTAAAGCAATAAAAATTATTTAAAATTAAAAAAAAAAGAATTTATTTTGAAGTTATGTTAGATTTTTGTTATAAAATGAATAAGTAAAGCTTGATAAAACGAATAAAAATTTTGGAAATTAAGCAAAAGCAATTAAAATGTTTTAATTACCTGAGGAATGGCAACAGATGCCCATGACAGGGTGGTTATTATAACATCTAAAATAAAATAGTTTAGACTAAATCCTGCTGTTCCTAAAACTATTAAATTTAATATAGGTCCCATCAAAAATTCAGCGTAAGGTTGAAACAACTGAAAAAGAAAGTATGAATCAGTAAATGGAAATAACCAATTTCATAGACTTTATTATCCTATTTAAAATAAAAAAAGCATTACAAATTCCATTCATTTACATAATAAAGTGACAGTAAAAGTTTAACCAAAGAAACAAAAACAAAAATGTCCAGGGAAAAAAATTAAGGGAACGAATGAAATTTTACCCAGCAGACTAGTACCAGCAGATTTCATTACTGAATTTTCTCATTATCATTAAAAGAATAAAAAAAAAGCTAATGAGTAAATCCATTAATAACTTAATTAGGATTTTAAAATATATATATATATATTTCATCAAAAATTCAGAAATTTAAAAATACATACATAGAAAAGACTTTATAGCATTAGCATCCTTCTGATTATAAAATGTAATCCTTATAAGATAAATGCTTCAACAAAGAGTGTAAATAATAAAGTGGGAGAAAAAAAACAGTTGTAAAATTCATACAAGAGACATTACTTACATTTAAAGCAATAGAAATCTTTTTTGGAGAGTTATCAAAATCTAAACTAAATTTTTTTATATTAACAGATCAATGTTGTATTTATTAGCATAACAATATGTTTTCTTAAGTAAAATATCTCAAACAATTATAAGTGGCATAGTAAGAAAATAAATTTCTTCAGAAGCTGTATTTTATTAAAAGAGGAATAAGTATGAAATGGAGAATTACCTCTGCATTATTAGTAATAAAGCGTCCCAAGAACAATTTTACATTATCACTTGATTTCCTGTCTTCTAAGCTCTGAATAATTGCCGACAACCAAGCAGGAGGTGCAGCAGCCTTAAACAAAACAAATAGTTTTTTTTATTTTAGCCAAACAACAATATTATAAAGAATCAAGAATTTTAAGAACTATGATTGCTTAGATTCTTAATAAATAAAATAAATGTGAATTTGATGAGTGATGTTAATTAATATTATTAAATTGCCATATAAAGTAGACAGAAATACATAGGTATGCAACAAGAAAGGGCAGTGATGGCAAAGATACAGAAAATACATCCAAACTCATATTGGGTATGTAAAAGCAATCTAATCTTTGACATCTAAAAAACTATAAATAAGGTAATTTTTATATATGGATAAATAAATAATACAAAAATGGCATGAAAATATTTCAAAAAGCTCATCTCAATTTACTAAAAATGAAACGAAATGTGTCATTTCAATTTGCTTTTTTGAAAACAGAAGATGCTTTAATTTACAAAATTAAGACACTTTAAATTAATATAAATTATTATTGATTTAAGCAAATTACAAAATAAATAAAGAGAGTGTAAGTAAAACATTGTTGCATCAGTATTTTTTTAATAATTTGTTTGATAATGAATTATTAGTTTAGGTTATTAAAGTTTTTCAAAGCATTCATTCAATTTATTAATTTAAATAAAAAAGGAAATAAATGCAAAACATTTATAAAGATAAAGAGAATATCACAAAAAAAAATTATGAGACTGTATGATAATAACAAGGGCTAAGAATGATGAAATACATATCTTAATAAAATTAAAGAACAACATTATTTTCTTTTTGAAGTCAAAAGAAAAAAAAAACATATTTTAAAAAAATATATAACTTTATTAAAAGTCCATTAACCTTTTCTTCTGAGATAAAACTCTTGTTTTTCATACTTCTAATGAGAAATAGCATACTCATCATGCATTCATGTTGATTCAGCAAATCATCAAGTTCAAGGTAATCAGCAACATATGTATTCTAATGAAAGAAAAACAACATGAAACAAAAATTTTCAATTTCAGTTTTATTTTGTTGCCTTTTCTGACATATGAAGTTAATTGTTAACCAAAAGTCTTTATCAACAAATGTAATGAATAAAGCTGCTTTACACAGGTATTCTGCATCAAGATAAAATATTTCTTTTTAAATTACTATAACACCTCACAAAAGAAACTAATAAATATATAAGCACTATTAATTCAATTGTAATAAAAATATTATTTAATCAACTAAATAACAATAAAAATAAAATACTTAAAATAGGACAACTGGATAAGATTGTTCTCCTAGCGATAAATGATATTTTTGCCTATTTCCATTTTTGTGTATTGATTAAAAAATAAATGCAATTAAAAAAAAAAAAATAGCATATAAAAAAAGATCTGACCCTATATAATGAAGAAAAAACAAAAATGAAAATTACAGAGAGAAAAACATTAAAAACTTATTACAAATTTATGCCTTAACAAAATAATAGTGCACAAAACAAGAGTTAAAGTATTTTTTATTAAAATATTAATATTCATGTTAAAATTAAAAGGAATGAAATCCAATCAAAAGTAAAATTATCAAAAAGTAAGCTTCAAATCACGTCAAATATCGCCTTCAAATCACGTTGACAGGGTATATATTAACTGTAAATTACACAACAACAGAAAACTAAAGTATAATGTTAAAAAAAGTGCAATTTATTTTACTCTCTATAATAAAATAAACATAAATTAGAGATATAAACATAATTGAGAGATGCATACATGAATTAAAGTGAAAACAAGATGGCAAAAACATAAGAAAAAAAAGGAAAGGGCTAATTATGTGATTATCTCCTATTATCTTTAAATGTAATAATTAAAATAGTGTAAAATAAAAATAAAGGATTAAAAAACGCTATATATCTGTTAATTTATTACAAAAAATAAAGCAAAATTTTTGGAATAGATATCAGGGATCAATGCATATGGAAATTAGGGCCATTTTGCACTTTCCTAACAACATTCAAACACTGAAAAACAACCCATACATAAAATTCTAATTTGTAAAAATGGTTCCTGCACAAAACTCAGATTCGTGAATCAAGAAATTTCCATTTGTAAAAATGATCGCATGAAATCGTTTCACGCTGGATACTCGGAAAAACGACTGAAAACGAAATTATATTATGGCAGCATCGTCAGGAATCGAACCTGCCTAAGCTCAAATTCGAAATTCGAGTGCTATAATAGTGCGTTAAAAATATCAGAGTTTGGATAACCTTGTGAGAAAAGCGGAAAAAATGGTGAATGCAAGACGAAAAAATTATCATCTAACGTCGCGAAGTTACAAAGAAATTAACACGAGAACCCATCAAAGTAGAGTAACGCAAATTTGAATAATGTTATAACATATTAAAAACATCCAAATTTGAAAAACCATAAGAAAAGGCCGAAAAAAGTATCACCAAACATCATGACATTAAGATTGATTGAATTATAACGAATCGTGAGTGCGTCAGAAAGTGATAACTTGAAATCGAACGTCGTAATAACAACATATTAAAAATAACTGACTTTGAAGAACCACGTAAAAAATGATAAATAAATTCGGTAAAAACTATCATCAAACGACTTGATGGAACTGTCACAAATCGAATGCACCTGAAAGTGATAACTCATATTCGAATGTCGTAATAGTATTATATTAAAAATATCAAAACTTGAAAACCCAAACCACGCGAAAATGGGTGAAAAATATCATCAAGCGAAGTGAAAATCCGATAGAATTGTCAGAAACCAAACGAGCTAAAAAAAACATTTCAAAACTTGTACGTCGTAATAACATAGAACATAATTAGAAAAACCATGTAAATAACAGAATTAGAAAAACCATGTAAAAGGAGCTGAAAAAATTATAATATAACGGCTGATAAACTATGGAATCGTCACAAATCGAACGCTTTGAAAAAAGTGATGGCACAAACTCCAAATTCCCATGTCATAATAACGTATTAAATCATAATAACGTATCGCAATTAATTTTAAAAACCATAGGAAAGCATCCGAAAAACGAGCGGAAAAACACGTGGACTTTTAAAAAAAAATTTAACAAAAAATAGTGAATTGAACTAAATTGAAACTAAATGTTCTCATGGAGAAGACCAATTTACTCAGAGCTGCATAAAACTTTAAGGAAGCCTGATGTTGTTAAGTACATAAAAATACAATCACTAAAATGGGCTGGACATTTAATCAGAATGCAGAATCAGAATGCACTGACGCAAGGCTGTTGTGTCAGTGAAGAAAAAGAAGCTTCCTATCTTAATACTTCGTAATGTTAATAAACAAGTAACATTATTAAAAATGCTGAAACATCCATAAAAAACAACAAAAATTTAATAAATTATAAAAATTGTAAATTTTAAGATATTTTTATAAGTATCAAGTTTCTTACCTTGGAATACATATTATCTGTACTTTTATTCAGCTCATTTTTTCCCTCTGGTTTAAAAATCTACAATATAAGATTTCATAATACTCATAAAAATAACTAAGAATAAAATTGCATAGGAAAATTAAACTGCGTAAATAAAGAGTTTACCTGCTCATTTGTTGTAAAAACAAATTTACTAACATCTTCAGCTAAACTGCTAAGTTCCAAGTTTTCAGTTCCAAAAATTCGTAAAGAGGACTGAAATCCAGATATGTCTCTTTCAGACTCATCATTATCAAATTCTTTTCTGATTTGATGTCTTATTGCAATAAATTTATTCTTCTTTACAATGGAATCCTATTAAAGACAAAAAAACATATTGCGATTCCTAGCACTACTGTAGACATAATGCTAGACAAAATTGAAAATAAAAATAGACATTGCAAGACATAACTGAGAACGATATTTAAGATAATTGAGTTTTATTTATAAAAAAACTATTAAATTATTTTACAAATGATGAGGATTGACATACTATCATAATTGTAATGCTTAGTAGAAGAACATACAAAGTGCAATTTAAGTAAATTTGAGGCAATCAGATTTATAATGTATAAAAACATCAGAAAGTCATTTGTTTAATAAATATCTTTTTCCTTTGAAAATTCTCTTATTTGAAAATATAATTAGATTTTCTATATTAACATGGGAATATTTAGAAGAAATTTTGACACAGTATATTGTCAAAATTTTTTTAATAAAATCCTTTTCACTGCTAAGCTACTGGGATGAGTGATAAATTTTTTTTTTGAATTTCGCTATCGTAAGAAGATTTTATCCAAGGACTGCTATGAGAAGAAATTACCTTTAAATACCATAAAAAGTTCTCTTGACCTTTATCACTACATGAGATGTCAGTATTAATAAAATATCACACCATGATGTTCTTAAATTATTTTTACATCAACCCTTCATGCCACATAAACAAAACACATCATGGCTTAATAATTGTATTGTAAGCAAGTAGTTTCTTTCATAATTTCTATTCCTTATGGTGCTTTTTGTAATATATGAGTGCTTCTTTTTAGCTAAAGATAGAAGGAAGCATCCATTGCCGTTATAAAAATTTACATATATCGGCTAGTAAATTAATCAACTAAAACTATTATTTTCATATTTTTGAATTAATATTTAAACATGAATCACTAATTAACAAAAAAATAAATTAGTGTTTGATGGGGTAGTATGAAATAAAAAAATCTTTACTAAAATTTTCTCAGGTTCTAAAATTTTACCATGCATACAGCTGGATAAAAGAAATATGCACACAGATTGTACAAACCAGAATAAATGAACTGTATTTTACATTAAGAAAATGTTTTCACAACATTCATTTAGATGACAATTAGCATATCCTTTGTTAAGAAGAGATTTAGAAAATTCCTTTAAAACATACTTATGCAATAGAATACTATAAACATGCTATGAATAGAAACATAATTAGCTTCCCTTTATGGTAGACTGCAAGATCAAATTTCAGAAAAGCTAAAGCATAATATGCAAAATATATATTAGGCTTGCAGATTAACAGAATCTAGTCATAATATACACATATGGTTTAATAAGTCTAAAAACTGCCCTGCCATCTAGTAAAATTAATCAACGTGGAGAACTTTCTAATTATATTTTGTCATACATTTTTAATATATATATATATAGTGATCCCTCGTTTTTCGCAGTTAATGGGAACCAGAACCTTCCGTGAAAGCTGAAAAACCGCGAAGTAGGATTTGCCCCTAGGAATTTTTGTGCATGAGGGTACATGAATGTTTTAAATATGTAAACAGTATTTATACTTTACACATTTAAGACAAAAATTAAAACAGTATACGTATTCACTTAAACGTGTCAGTACTAATTAATAAGGTTAATTACAAAACCTTATACAGTAATAAACATTAATCAACATTGCTTTCTGAGAGAGAAGAGTCTTGTGCTGGTGGCGGAGGAGAGGCTCTCACTTGACTCGTAGAAGCTTTAGACTCACTCGGAGACTCTTCTGCTCGAGGCGCTGACGGTAGAGCCAGGGGCTTTACCTTGAAGAGAAACATGGTGATGGGTAGTTGTTGTCTCTGTTTCCTTTCCTTCAAAATTCCCCTGCACAAGGACATGACCCTGATTGCTGAACTCCACAGCTCGAACCATATTGTCGTCAATGTCTTGTGCAAATTGTTGCATCGCTCTTGCCATGTTGCACAAGTGTTGCAGATTCTCCAGGGTAAGGCCACACTTTTCAGATTCTACTTCAACTTCCTCTTCGTTTTTTTCATCACTTGCAGATTTTGTCATCTCAAGGAGGTCTTCATTGGTCAGTGGGTCCGAGTGGCAATCGATAAGGGTGCTGATGTCTTCTTTTGTCATGTCAACAATTCCTTCATTCCTTTTGATATGAGCCAGCCTCATGGCCTTCTCCACCGCTGAGTGATGAACTTCTTCAGGAGTGAAGCCTGGATAGTTGTGCACCACGTTCGGCCATAATTTCTTCCAGCTGAATTTTATGGTCTCACTTTTCATGTCCTTTAATGCTTGCTGAATAGTAGACAATGATGACTCAACAAATAAACTGAATGATGATTAGACAAATAGACTGAAGATGTCACACCGGAAACCAATCACACGCCTTTATGAGAGCTCGTGGTATATGTACGCTGAGTCAACTCATCTCTTTGTTTGACATGCAGGGATCCTTCTCTCTTGCACATCAATATGAAACAATGCTCCTTTCCGCAATATGGTTGCCGACATGGTTGTATTTTTTCATTTTTATTTTTTGATGAATATTTTGGAAAAACCCGCGAAACACTGAAGCCGCAAAACATGAAGCGCGAAGTGAGGAGGGAACCCTGTACATATATACACACAATATCCTCTCGGGCACAATAACTCTGTTTTACAGTAGAATGGTCATTTTCAGGTGTTACCTTCATTGACTTGAAAATATTATCGAAGAGAGTGATTTTTTGCAATCAATTTTAATTTTACTCAGTGTCATTCTCTTTCCACTTGTGCAGGTGTCAAGAAAACTGGATCGATGAATAAAATTTAGCGTCAATAGAAAAGATCTTTAGTGATATAATTATGTGTAAAAACAAGTTTACTAATTATGAATGATAGAACTATTTTAAATAAATAAACAATTATCTTTTTTATTTAAGTTTGCATTTGATTTTATATCATAAAAATTAGTTAGCTATAAAAATTGAGAAAAGGTTTGTATACACAATAAAGACAAAAAGGATAAAAAAAATAGAAGAGATATTAATGAAGAAAATTAAGAAAAATATAGCAAATAAATAACTAAAAAATCAAACACGCTTCTGTATTTCAGTAAGAACACATCATAAGTTGTTTTTTCCTTCCTCCATTTATGCTTCTATTTTGATATTTTGTAATCTAGCAAACTTGTTACTAAAACAATTTAAATTATTTTTGAAAAATGCCGGTAAGTGTAAGTACATTTGAATTCGCTACTCACTTTATATATGACATTTTGAGTTTTATTCTGTATTTTCCAGACCTTTTATTTTCTATTTTTTGCTTATTTTATTTCATATTTTTTGTTTTAATTTACATTTTTCGCTTAATAAGTTCAATTTTCTTTCAGTTTTTGGTGCTCCTCAAACTTTGACTGATTGCTTTGGCTATTTGAAAACAATATTAGAAAGCACTTTTTTGTTGTTGATATAATCGCGTCAGCTGATGACGAGATTTTATCTTTTCCATATTTCGTTTTCCTTTTTTTTTTCAAATCTTTACATATTTTTGCCTGTTTTCTCCATATTTTTAACTTATATAGATAGATAGATACTTAGATTTACACATGTCTTAAAATAACAAAATAATTGATTAATTATTGATGCAAGCTTTTCAAGCTACTTATGTCATGATATAATAATTAAATTAGAGGAAAAAAGGCTAAACCATTCTCTAGATAAAAAAATTATTGAAATGTTTTATTAAAATTACATTGTAACTATTTAGGTTTACTTTAAGAAAAAAAAAACATCCTTTAAGTTCAAAAGTTATCACAAGTATATTTATAAAGTAAATACATCAATAATAAATTAGCAGAAGCACAATATTATGACAATATATATGAAAACAATAGTAAATTCTAATAACTTACATCAATTTCCATTGAAAATGTTAATTTTATGTCTTCATCCACAATTCGCTTCCATATATATTCATTCTGAAAATTGATTTATTTTAAATTAATGACAGCATTAATAGAAAAAATCTAAGATATAATAAAATGTTTTTTTCCTTTTCAGGTAACTTTAAAGCCTGTTAAAAGAGAGAGAATTGTGTATATGTTTCACAATTCAATAAATTTAAATAAAAAAAACTTAGTGTTAAGTAGGCTGTAACAACGTTTGATTTCCCAAAAAATATTGAATTGAAATAGACATTTACTCACAGAAAAAAAATTGAGGATGGCTGTGAATGTAATAAAAATGTTAAAAACACTACAAAAGCCAGCCCTTCAGAAGTTCATCTACCCCCTACCTAATTTGTGTGATAAATCCCTTTTTTTAAAAAAAGAAAATGGCATGCTTCTTTAGAAAACGTGCATTTTTTTTATCAAAATAAACATATTTTACAACAATTAGAGTTAACTGCTAAGCATAATTTAAAAGGGTTTTTTTTAAGAACTGCCATAACATTTCATTGAATAAAAATCCAACAAATCATTCCAAAGACATAAGGGTAAGCTTTCCTTTTTTTTTTTTTTTTTTTTTGCCTACTGTACAAATGATTTTATGTCATTCAGTTGTAAGCTACATATTTAAAAACAAGCCACTTTCATCTTAAAAAATATATATATTTCAAACAAAGCAATTAATTTTGCACAAATTGTTTTCAATAAAAAAAATGGAGTCTGCAATGGAGTTGTGTAACGGAAATTTGAAAATTTTCCATTTTAACAAATTCCAATTTAAATGCCTTAAAACTACACTCATGACTTTTCAGAATATTACTTCAAATACTACTTAACATAAGAAATGAAATTTTACACATGAGCAATATTTAATCTATTAATAAATTTAAATAAAATAAAATATAAAATTTCAATATGAAAAAAAAAACGTTTTCAATAAGTTTTATTTAAGATCAAAAGACTGTTGTTCTCTGGTAAAAATAAAGGTATAGTCTTGTAAAATTAAGTCGAAATGTTAAAGAAAAATATAACAGTGAGGTATAGATTAAAATTCTATGATGTAAGTTTTACACACAAAAATCAGTTTAAAAAATATGAAACTCATGCAAAAGTATACAAAGTTAGATGGAGTTTTTTGTCTAGTGAGGATTATTTTGAACTTGTTTAAGAAATTATCTGCTACTTTTACACATATTTATAAAAAAAATGATAATATCTACCTTAGCAGGATTTTCTTTGAAAAGAAAAGCATTGTAAAACTTAAGTTCATTCTGGGTACATGAAACTACAGCAATCAGTGTACAATATTTTGCACAGTTTAATTTTCTAAGTAAAACTTTATATTCAGGCTCGGTCTCATAGCTAAATTTTTTAAATTCTAAGGTAAGCCTGCAAAAAAGAAGAATGTTAAAAGCCATATTTTCCAAATATATTTAAATTAAAATAAATTATTCAACTTCATGGTATAATATTTAATGGAAATTGAGTATCAGCACTCAAACATCTTATATCCTGTGTTTTTAAAAAGTTTGTATTTTAACATTAAAAAATATTGAATTCTGGATTATAAATATCCTTGCATTCTAAGATAAAGATTATTATTTCTAAAAATAACAATGTTGTTTCGTAAGAATGTTGTTTTCTACACAATAAATATATATTAATATTGATATTTAATTTTAATTTAAAAAATAAGTGTTAAAATAAAATGAGATACTATTAAGAAAACAGTTAAGAATTATTTACCTAATTAAGGACATATTTTCAACATTTGTTACTAAAGTAATTGCAGAGAGATTATCAAAATGGGAAACTTATATCTTTTTTTCAAACAATTATTTACAAGCACTAGCTATATAAATAAACAGTGTTAATTTTATTAACATAACAGATTTGTAAATGATTGTTAAAGTATAGATTTAAATACTTAATAAAAAAACTATTACTATCAATAAAAAATTTAGTTTTGAATATTATTTTATAAAGCTGGATTATCTAATTTGATTAGGTTTATTAATTTATTAGCTGTCCGTTATGATTTTATAAAATTTTTTTGGTAAAATGTTTGAAATGAAATTGCATTTTTTTTGTTTTGTTTTCGCGATCGTTTTACTAAGCTGCTTCCATTAGAAATATTATACTTGACTACATTCTTAAAAACTTTTTTTACAGCATAATTAAGTTGATTGCTTTTTAAGAAATGCAAGGCACCAAACTGACACCCTCTTGAACTTAATGGGTAGCAATGAACAATTCGTTTATTAAAGTTTAAAATCTATAGCTACAATAATTAAAACAAAAATCAGACTCATTATGTTTTAATAAACACTTAATACTCACCATTTCTTTAAAATACATTTAACA